>BMAU01021197.1:600000-1018768 GCA_019973935.1 Trichonephila clavipes
TCAATGTGTATAGATCTTGATTTCTGATCTTACTAACTATAGTATCCAATCCTTCAGCTTCTCTAGAAGAGAATATTAAAACTACATATGTAGAAATATTAAAAAAATGGATATAGTAGCCCGGCGTTGCACGGGCTTCTTCAAGTGTACAGCTTTATGCCTTGGAAGATTCCCCTTCAGTGTCAGCCCTTCTATGATTTCTATATTAATGTCCACGTCTTGGTCCTGCAGGGCGGGTCTGTTTTCTCGCCACTTAGCTCGGCGTTGCAAGGGCTTTTTCCGTGGGTACAATTTTATCGCCATGGAAATGTTCCCTTTCTCTCAGGACACTAGTATGTCTGTGTGTGTATTACTGAGCAATGGGAGGGATTTCTATATTTTTATGTCATTTAAATCCCCTTTCCAGAAATTTCTTCCACTTCTCTTTGGCAGACAGATTTCTTTTCCCTCCGTTCAACTAAGCATTGTATGGTTTTTTCAAGTATAAAACCCCTTTCTTCACCGAGGGATAAGATCTTTTTTTTTCAAATTTCTATTTTCGATTAAAAATTTACAAACTAATCAAGTTTTTTTTTCTCAAGAAAACAGACAATGTACGAATTTATTATTAAATAAATAATTTAATAATAAATAATAAAACGCAATATAAGTTTAATTCTTGAAAAAATATTAATTTATATCAATTTTCGTTAAATAATGAATCAAAAAATGTCTACCGTTAGCTATGAAACGACTGCTTATATCTGGATGTTTGATTATTCGATTAAATATATATAACTATGAAAAAAGAACTATGGCTAAAAGTCTAAATAAAAGTCTCCTTGTATAAAAAAAGATTTAAAAAGAAAATAGTACTATTTAATAAAAACTGGGCAGCATTTTCCTATATATTTTAAGGTTTTTCATTAAATTATTTCTCTACAAGAGAACTATCAGTTGCGATGTATTATTAAAAACTAAGATCGTATTAATTATTTTATACATCAAACACACAATGAATACTTTCTTAAATTTCAAACTAATAAATTGGATCTGGAAAATTCATTATTTACAATTATAAAAGAAAAAAAACATTCAAAAAGAAAACATCTTTTTTATCTGACAGAAAAATCTCTTATCTGCTTACGTACTCTCCGTAAGTTGTTTTTCCGCACATGCGCTATGAGCGCTCAAACTCGTGTGTTCTGAGGAAGCATATCCATAATTAACTGTTACTGGCATTTGGCGATTTTTCCAATTTTTTCGTTGTATTTTAACGGCTCCCCAAGACGGAAAAAACACATCTTTAAAAATATTTTATGTATAAAGAAAAAGGAGATTTTTTAATTAAAAAATTCCTAAAAATGTTTGAGGTATTACATTATTTTGTTTCAAATTAACTTGGCAGCGTTGGAAAAGGTTAAAAAAATGTAGAAATCTGCTTGAAAAATAGTTTTAGCTTTTTTTGCGAATTTAAATTAGAAAAATTTAAAGCAGTGTATAAATTGAGATTTTAAAAACATATTTCTAGTTAATCACATGTTAAAAGCATTTATTTTTTAAACAAAGTTAATTTATACAGTCAATAGAGTAACGTTATGAGATTCTATTTTGGCTGAAAACTGATTTTCGACGTCAAGTTTTATAATTGTTGTAACAAAACAGTGTTACAACAATACAGACAAATCAAAGTTGGCGCCAAAAACTGCTAATTAAAACTGGTTTTAATTAATATCTTTTTAACTAATTGCTACATTGGACTGAATAGAGAATCTAAACCATTCTCTCGAAACCACTTGAACCCCTCAAAAAATGTCATTAAAATCACTCCAGCCGTTTAGGAGTTCAGTCGCATACACACGCACAGGTTTTTAAAGGGTGTTTTTTTTAGAGGTATAGAACTTTAAATTGAAATAAAACAACGATGTATTATTCGATTGACATGAATTTTTTTTTATTCGAAAGATAATCTTGTGGCATTACATTTTAAATATGATT
Source organism: Trichonephila clavipes (assembly GCA_019973935.1). Classification (NCBI taxonomy): domain Eukaryota; kingdom Metazoa; phylum Arthropoda; class Arachnida; order Araneae; family Nephilidae; genus Trichonephila; species Trichonephila clavipes. The sequence continues at coordinate 601,978 of BMAU01021197.1, forward strand.
TCTGGCATAGGACTGTCACGGCTGGCTCGGATGTAATCTAATCTGAACGTCCAATTTTCGATGACTTTTTCCAACATTTGTGGTCGTATATCGGCAATAACACGGCGATTGTTGTCTTCCAAATGGTCAAGCGTTTGTGGCTTATTCGCATAGACCAATGACTTTGCATAGCCCCACAGAAAATAGTCTAGCGGTGTTAAATCACAAGATCTTGGAGGCCAATTCACAGGTCCAAAACGTGAAATTAGGCGGTCACCAAACGTGTATTTCAATAAATCGATTGTGGCACGAGCTGTGTGACATGTTGCGCCGTCTTGTTGGAACCACCGCTCCTGGACATCATGATTGTTCAATTCAGGAATGAAAAAGTTAGTAATCATGGCTCTATACCGATCACCATTAACTGTAACGTTGTGGCCTTCATCGTTTTTGAAGAAGGATTCCACCAGCCCATAAAGCGCACCAAACAGTCAGTTTTTCTGGATCTAACGGTGTTTCGACATACACTTGTGGATTAGCTTCACTCCAAATGCGGCAGTTTTGTTTGTTGACGTAGCCATTCAACCAGAAGTGCGCTTCATCGCTAAACAAAATTCGCTTATGAAAATCGGGAACAACGGCAATCTCGTTTTGAGCCCATTCGCACAATTTGAAAGCGTTGTTCAGGCGTGAGTCGATTCATGATGAATTGCCAAACCAAACTGAAAGTAAATCACTTGACAGCTGTTAAATCGGTCGCCATCTTGGAAAGTAATGCCAACTTAAACTTCTATACCTGGAAAAAAAACACTCTTTATATCTAAAGATATCTATACACCTTTTGGTTACAATTTCATGCTAATGTAAGGATTAATTTTTCGCGTCGTATTTCTATCCTTTTCAATGATTAACGCGAATTACATACTTGCACACGCCTATTCAATGACGAAAAATATATAAAATTAGTAGTAGCGGAAAAATAATTGTGACTATAGAAGTAAGGGAAAACAATTAGCAACTGCTGCTATGAATGTCTTGACCTTTTTTGTGTTTTCGGGTAATTTCTTATTATTGTTAACTTTACATAGACTCATTTGCAATTTCGCAGAACAACTTTATGGACTTACTCCCCATACACCTTAAATTCTAATTTGTTCTCATAGAAAGGAATGCAGATACGAAACAATAAAGTACAACGATGATTGATCTTCGAGCAAAAAGCTTAACGAGTTCCATGTCCATATTTTTAGCAGTTTCTCATTATACTGCGAACAGGATACATTTAAAAAGGAATTATGAATGTGTTTCCATGAATAACATGTGCTGACTAAGTTGTTAGGAAATTGTTCTTTCTCTAAGTGAATTGTAAAAAAATTGTTGCGATTTTTTTCCCCTTGACCTCATTCCTATATTGATGGAAGGAAAATACAAAAATACCAATTTAAAATAAAAATTCGACCCAAACATTGGGATATAAACATATTCATACTGATCCAATTAAAGTTGATTTTGCGGGAATACACTTGGTTATTGGGTAACAAAAGCGCAAAAAAATCATTCCACTTCATTTTTAGAGATTAGTAGAAATGATCATTTAGAAATTCTGTCCTTTTTATATCAAGAGGCAAGAGTTACAGGTATAAGTATATTTTTCAACACAATCGAATTCTTACAGTTAGATATCTATAATTTTTAAGTAAATAAGCAGTATTTTATTATACAACATCATGAAATACCCAGTAAAACAAGCAGGTAACGTCTAATAAATATATATATATATATATATATATATATATATATATATATATATATATATATAATTAAATTAGATTAAAAATTAAATTCCCTATCTAGCACTTCATTCATCTTTCTCAGTCCCCATATTCAAGTATCAAACTAATCACCCATTTATTTCTTCCGAACATATGGCCTAGCCAATAAACATGTCTAATTCCAGATCGTTAGATTTAATAGTCAACATATGTCAGCATTAACTTGCAAGCACCTTCTTCAAAGCAGCGATACTTACCATATGTTTTTCAAGTGTTATCCACTTGAAACCCCCACCATGGCGTGCTTTTTCCTCCCTGCTCGGTAGCAGAACAGATGTACCAATGAACGAATAAAGGTCGTTTTTTTCACTTTTCTAACTTTAATCTGATTCTGTCTTAAAAATCATGACATATATATATTATGTAAATAGATATATTATATATATATATATATATATATATATATATATAAACATATATCAAAATTAATATTTTATACTTATTTTTTGGAAGGGTGTACCTCTGGTCAACTAAGAAGTAGCTGTAGGTGCTTATAAAAATATAATTTGATAAAGCAATACTGTCCAATGACACAATAATATACATGACAGTGTTGCCTAGCATTCACTATAGAATGAAACGACTCCCAGTGATTGTTTTTTTTTTACATTTGTTCGTACTTAAATGATATCTTCAAGAATCCTCGGTACTTATACGAATTATCTCAACCTATTGGCGACATGACAAACGAAGCATATGGTTGCCAATTCAGCGCGTGTATCATATAGGAAATCGGGATTGCCAACTTGGCGAGTTATTAATAGCGTTAGTGATTGCTGGGACAATACATAAGTACTGAATCCTCTATATGAAGGATAATTATTCTCATGAATGAAAGGGATCTCATAAATTACAAGTATCTTCTAAATAGTAATTTCTGAACTTTTTATTTCATGCTATTAGTATATTATAATAGATAAGATCCAAAAGTTGAGACCTGTCCCCTGACTTTTTGGTGTCAAAAGTTTTATCAAACGGCCCCAAAAAAATAACGCGTTTTTTATAAATGACTTCTAGGAAAAACTTGGCTTTCAAAATGTAACAGCAGAAAAAACATTGGAAATGCGTGATTTAGATTGATTTAAAGGTACTTCTTATTATCGCAAACTATTGGCGACATCATATGAAAAGAAGCACATGGATGCCAGTTCAGCACGTACGACAAATAGGAAATCAGGTTTGTCAACTTGGTGAGTTATTAATAGAGTTGGTGATTGTTGGGATAAAATACGCAAGTACCGCTTTAAGTAATGTATTTCATTTTCTCTCAAACAAACACACACATATTCTTCCCATATTTCAGACATTCATACCGCGATGCTACCAATCATTTAATCATACATCAATGAATCTCTTTTTTCTTCAAATGTACAAAAAATCCACTCGTCGCTTCACTTTCAGCCACTTTAGAAAAAAGCACCTTTATCAAATAGAGCAGTGTTCTGCATTCCCCGGTCCGCGGACCGATACCGGTCCGCACAAGAAACATTAAATTATTTATCTTTTATTTACTGTGGTATATTTTTCTTAGGTTTGGGCTACTTTTTTTGAAAAAATCACTTAATATTCCTTGTTAATCACTTTATATTCATTTTTTGGTGTAGCTATATTTTATTCAGAGAAGTCACGATTAAATACAATTAAATTAAAATTATAAAATCAAAACAGTCTAAAATATAAAAAAATCAACATCCTCCCCCTCAGAGGACCGCGGTAAAATTGACAAACGTTGACCTGTCCACGGCGATAAAAAGGTTGTGGAGCACTGAAATAGAGCTTCCAAGTTGACTGTTGGGTTAAAACTTACCTCTATTCGTAAAGCGATAGAAGGATTTACGTGTACCCCATCTAGGAAACACTAAATAGGAAGAATGAAGTTAGCGATTCTCACCATTTGGCTCCGTAAAATATTTTAAGTCCAATTGCACTCACAGAAATTCTCGTCGATAAGGGGCCCCTATCTTTATTTATTGCCAACTTGGCAAATTATTATCCTCATATTGACCCAAGGCGTGAAGGCCGTTCCACTCTGCTCAACTAAGGTCTGCAGGTGAAGGAGCGAAGTCAGTATTCTACCTGTGATGCTAACATCTTGTCCAGGTTTTTGGACTAACAGAAGTTGTCAAATTGCCCCCTTTACCACGAACCTTACCTCTGTATCTAACCCCACTGCATCGCGCAGGTGAACAAGGGGTGCGTTCTGAGTTTAGACAGAGCGAAAAGTAAGTTACAGTCTCCACTTAGTAAAATAAATTCGCTAAGAATACTTCAGGCCAATATGAATGGATTGTCTACCTATGCTATGAAGGTAAAACTGGATCAGCTTCTGGAACTTGCCGATACTCATAATGCCCAGATTATTGCAATCCAGGAAACCAAGCTGAAGGAACAAATGAAACTGAACATCAAAGAGTTCCACATAAATCGCTTGGACAGACCCAATCGGAGAGGCGGTGGTCTTCAACTCCTAATTAGAGATGTAAAATATCAAAATATCGTTATACCAGAGACGAGTAAAGATCTAGAAATTCAGGGTGTCTCTATTTTCTGGGGTAAACATAAATTGAATATATTTAATATGTATCACCCTCCAAATCAGGGTTGCTTGCCAGACTCTTTCTTAGATTTAGCAACAGCCAATGTATCAAGTATTTTCGTTGGAGACCTCAATGCTAAGCATACCTCCTGGGGATGTTCTGTAAATAACAGTAGAGGCTGTGACCTCCTTAATGCAGCTGACGACAGAGCTCTCATCTTCCTCAATGATGGCTCACCAACACACCACTCCTTTAGCTACAATACTGCAGACGCCCTTAATATTGCTCTTGCAAGTGCGGATGTTTTTCCTTTCTGTCGCTGGTCCGTCTTGGGCAACATAGGAAGTGATCATCTTCCCATTAAAATTCAACTGAAAAACCCCGGAAGGGCATTCTTACAAGAGAAATGTTTTGGAATTTCGGTAAAGCTGACTGGCCAGCTTTTGCTGAACTTACAGAAAAAGACTTTTCGTCACTCCCGCTTTCTCATCAACTCAACGTAAACTGGCTCAATTTCAAAGCAGTTGTTATTCGTAATGCAAAGAAAACCATCCCTAGAGGGAGTTTTAAGAGTTTTAAAGCTACCTACATGCACAATGACCCTTGTCTCAGAGCTCTAGTTGATAAAAGAGACAGACTGTTTCAAAACCTCAAATATACTAACAGCGACAGTAGCCGAGTTGAGTTTAACAAAACTAATGCAGAAATTAAGCGTCTGTACGCAGCAAAAAAGCGAGCATCATGGCACGAGATCTGCAGTAAAATTGATTCTAGAACTAACAATTCCAAGTTATGGTCTATTGCCAAATCTCTGAGTAGAGACCGACTTCAAGAGGAGGTCTGCAACACCACACACACACATTTTGACTGCGGATGGCTTCCCTCCAATGACAGAGCTACTGCTAATATCCTAGGCAGCCATTATCAGAAAATGAGTAGACTGACTTTTAACAAGGCTGACAAAAATACCGAAAGGCAGGCAAAATTGGCTGTACACAAGTGTCGTAGCTCAGATCTTGGTGAGCCAGTCTTCTTAGCCGATTTCTCTATGAATGAACTACTCTTAATTTTAAATGCTCTCGATCCGAAAAAGTCACCGGGACCAGATAACATGCACGAGGTTATGATTACTCATCTTGGCCCGAGAGGCACTCAACGTCTGCTGGATATATTTAATCAATCTTGGAAAAGTGGTCGACTGCCTCACGAGTGGAAAAGAGCCACTATCATTCCCATTAGAAAACCGGCCAGAGTTATCAACCGGTTGCTTTAACAAGTATACCATGTAAAATCATGGAAAGAATGATGCTAAGAAGACTCACCTACTTTCTAGGCAGCAATAATCTGCTTCCACGGGAACAATATGGATTTAGGAGAGGACATAGTACAGAAGATCAGATTTTGTACTATTGCCAATGTGTCAGAGATACCCAAAATTTAAAAAAAACCGACCAATCATACAGCAGAGTAGCATTTTTAGACTTAACTAAAGCTTTCGATACGGTCTGGAGAAACAAGCTCATTCTTAAGATGTTAGATGTATTTGGAATAAAAGGAAAAGCTCTGCCATGGATCTCATATTTTTTGAAATCTAGAGTTATTCGTGTTAAGTATAATAAGTCTCTTTCCAAGGACTTTAAACTCAGTCAAGGAGTTCCTCAAGGATTAGTACTCAGTCCTATGGTCTTCTCTATGTTTTTGGCTGGAGTGGAAAAGTTGATTACTGAGAATAGCAGCATTGGTTTATTTACAGATGATATTGTTCTTTGGCACTCGAGTCACGACATACCGTCTATTGAGGCTAATATTTCCCAGTTCCTAAGCAGAGTTAATGACTTTGCAACTAACCACAAATTATCCTTTAATCTCACGAAGTCTGTGACCAGTTTTTTCACCACCAATAGACATCTATATAAATATCAACCAACTGTTTTTATAAAGGATCAAAATCTCTTATACGTAAAACATCCTAACTATCTAGGTTTTACCCTAGACCAAGAGATTTTTTGCAATTGGCATATAGAGGATTTGATTAATAAAAGTAGAAAACGCCTTAATATATTAAAATACATCTCTGGACGTGATTGGGGTGCAGATGTCTCTACTCTGAAAACTACCTATACTACCTTAATTAGACCTGTTTTGGAGTTTGGTTCTGCCATTTTCTTTATTACCTCAGATTCTAACCTTAAAAAACTTGAAAGAATACAGCTGAGTGCTGCTAAAATCATCACAGGCCTTCGTAATAGCTGTCCTAATAACTTAGTTCTACATGAGTGCGACCTTCAGCCTTTAAATATGAGAAGAAACTATTGTTTTTAACCAAGTACTTCAACAAACTGCTCAGTTATGGTGATCAACATAGAACCTCTCAAAGCATTGGAAAGTTAATCAAAGGTTGGAACGAAATAGTACCCTCTCCCAGGCACTTGCACAAAACCTGAGTTTTAATGTGGAACCCCACTGCCTGACTTCATTCATCAACCCTGTTCTTGGACTCCAGCGGGTCACGTTCCATTATAATTTAATGCCCAATGTGAATAAAATGTCTGACCACCCCGAACTTCTTAAGCAATTGGCTCTGGAGGTGATTGCTGGAATTCCACTGGATGAAGCCAAGATCTATACTGATGGCAGTAAGGGAGAGACAAATTCTACTGGCAGTGGAGTCTTAATTGAACTAACAGGCCGCGTCTTCAAACTTCAGAAAAGAAATGCTGACCATGCTTCTGTCTTTAGAATGGAGCTAATAGCTATCATGTGTGGTCTTTCATTTATTAACAACATAAGAGATCTAGCTGTTTCTGAAATTTGGATACTGACAGACAGAAGATGATCCATCCAACATTTATCGAATTGGCCATCTATCGGCGACAGCACCAGCAGGAGTATTCTTCACCTTTTTCAACAGCTTTCGGATCGTCACCCTATTCATCTACAGTGGGTCCCTTCTCATGTAGGTCTTCTTGGGAACGAAGTTGCGGACGACCTTGCGAAACCGGCTACAAGCAATCCTGTGGATCCGGTAAACCACATGGTCCTTTCATCGACTGAGATCTATTCTAAGGCTAAAGAATTAATATGTAGAACCTGGGTAGTCCCTCCTGTACACCCATGGTACTTTCAAAGACACCCTAGATCCTCCATACCATTCCAGGGTTCCAGATCATATCAAACAGCATTCTCATGATTTTCGACTGGTCACCTGAGGTGCATGAATTTTGAGGGTGGCAAAAGAAGCTTCCCAATTTGCCCCAAATGTAACATCAGTCCTTTTTCTCCTCAGCACATTCTGCAATGTCTGGAGTTTTCCTGTGAGAAGGCTGTTGCATCCCCCCGCTATTCTTAGACTTTGTACAGATTTATGGACTCATGGATCTGGTCTAGTTTCACCAGACCAGATGGGGACCACCACCACCACAAAAATTCAGTACAGGAAAATGAAATGCTTAAGCAATTTGGTGCAGCTTATTTTTCTTTGTTAAAAGTGTGTGCGTTCTAAAATAAGGTTTTACCAAAATTAGTACAATTTCATCTTAACTTTCACTAGTAATTTACACAGCAAAAATCTTTAATTTCATCCAATAAAGCACGAAATAAGATTTTTTCATTGTAGATCAGAACAGACACAACCAACATATGAATCTAGATAGTTTTTCATTATTAGCAGAATATTGTACAATCTAACTAGTAAGAATAAGGCTAAAGTGTAGAATAGGGGGGGCCTTGGATTTGACGATGTTTATCTAGATGTCAGAATGCATTTGGCTGTTCCTTACTTCAGCTTTACTTCATTGCTCTCAAAAAAACTATCGCTACATACAGGTAGTTTGGCGACTGATTCTGGTTACCAAAAAATTAGCTTTGCCAAGGGGCATTCTATTCTACATTTAATCTATCGTGAGCCATTCAGATGTAAAGGTGATGGGTTCATGCGTAAGATCTGGTCAGTCATTTTTGTCAAATCAGGATTAAATGTAGAATAGGGTGCCCCTTGGCGCAGCCAATTTTTTGGCTACCAGAATCAGTCGCCAAACTACCTGTATGTCGCGATAGGTTTTTCGAGAGTAATGAAGAGAAGCTGAAGTAATGAACAACCAAATGCATTCTGGTATCTAGATAAACATCGCCAAATCCAAGGAGCCATTATTCTATACTTAAGCCGCTTACAACAACAAAGCTTCTTGACTGTGACTTAAAACCCAATCAACAAAATCTGCGTGAACCCAGAACACAATTCCATGAATCTGATACACAAATTCTGTATTCCTTTCATTAATTCTTTTTTAAGTAATACAAATATGCTTTTATATGTTCAGAAAGAGATATTAAAAAAACAATCGAACTACGAATACTCACCCTGCACCGAACTTGGCGAGGCATTTGTGGGCCTCTGCCAATGCACATTTTTTCAGAGTCCCAGGTAAAACATGCTCAACAGCTTTCTGTGCAGCATCTTCTCTCAAGGTTTGGGGGGTTTTTTTCTTTCCATTTTTACCATTTTTCAGAATGATTTCGACGATTTCTTCATTCAGACTGAAAATCAACACTTGCAAAGCTTTCAGAGCTCCTTTGGAAACACCGAGACCCGGGTGCACGATTTCGACTAATTTCCTTGAGGCTTTGCGAACACCTACTTGAAATTTGTCCATTGTAATCAAAATGAATATTTGTTCTTTTATAAAACGCTTGAAAAAAATGGAATCTAGGTGTTTTTGGCAGCCGTAATGGAATCTGATAGAATCCACTACAGGGTGATGTTTTGGTTCGGTAGAGAACGCATGATTTCTTTTATTTGTAGATGAGAAAGACAAGCAAAATAAATCTCAATGATTTTGAATTGTAGTTTTCTTTATCTATAGTAAGTTGCCACACTGAAGTGAAATTAATTTAATCGGATAAGTTACTGTATGTAATCTGCTTTCATGCATTGTATCATTTGTGAAGGATTGCCAACTTAAATGTTGATCTTACATGACTTGGGGGGAAAAACCCCACGAAGCCTATTGATAGCGTTAAATAAAGCTTAAAATACATTGAAATATAAAATAGTACAATTAATTATATTTTTGAAGGTTTCATCTTGTCTAGAAATGTGATTCGCATAGGTCAGTTTAACACTTTCAATATTCCAAGTAATCAATGAACATCATCTTCGGAAAACGTGACAAGAACTGGCGTTTTATTTGTCTACAGCATTGCCTTTGAAACCGTAACACATTTAATATATCTCTGTTGCACACGACATGCTTGGCCGCAAAATATCCAAACAAACAACCCGGTAGTAACAAACCCTTGCTGTTGCTAATGCCACCTGATCGGCAAAGGCCAGATCAAGGCCCACGAAATTCATCATGACAAAGGGTTTAGTGACGTCTGCCGTTAGCTGTAGCTTTCAGCACCGTACAGGCGACAGAATGATTTAGCTAGGTTTCACCCTAATTTTGAGGGAGAATACCATGGGGTGGTCAGAGACCTCCCACATCTCTTCCCCTTCCACCAATCTCATGAGAGGACTTGCGGCTCGACGGCTATTTAAAATATCACCATGCCGCGAAGGCACTATACATTTATAAACATCCATGTCTTCTCAGGGATTCGAATCCAGGTCCTAGGCACAGCAGTCAGCGTCACTAATCACTATATTGGATGGGCGACAAGAAGCCCTTAATTTTCATCAAACAAACCATTCACCGGAGTTACTGTAATCAAAGAGAAAATAATTCTGGAAAACTGGAGTATTTTTGTTACCCCAAATGTACAGGAGAAGCCTATTGCTGTGTACTCAAAACATCTTCATCTTCAATATCTAATAAAAAAATATGGTTCGCGTGCAATAAATTAAGTCGCGAGCATTTACTAGAGGACTACTTTGACTCAAATATACGTTTCAACAAATAAGGGGATAGCCTTTGTTGCTCCATATCCCACAAAACCTGCAACTTGTTTCAAAAAGCGTTTTGTAACTAAAGATCACACTACATACACACACCTAATCCTCCCTTTTGTAAATTTTTTCGTGAATTACATTGTCAAAAATGGTGGGATCTTAGTTGAACTCCCTGATTTGGAAATAAAAATTTGGTGCCAGATTTTTTTTACGGGATTTTCGTACCAAATTGGCAGTCATGACAACCGGTAATAAATAATAATCCTACTCGGACTGACTTATTCCATCGTCTGTATTAGCCCGACAGCCGACTTAGAAGATTAGTACTGTTTGGTAAAATTTTTTGGCGCCAAAAAAAATTAGGGGTTTAACTAGGGCCTTACTATATTAAATTAATTCTTGAAGTTTGATATATAAAAATAATTCAAATGTATTTTTTGTTGAAATATCATATGTATTGTAAAGACAATTTATGTATAGATTGCGTTTTCACTTTATAAGATTGTGAAATTTTTAATCAGAAAATTTTTGATACGTATCTTATCGCAACAATCACCAACTCAAATTATAATTCGCCAAGTTGGCTTCCCTGATTTCCTATGTGTCGTACGCACTGAATTGTCAACCAGGTGCTTCGTTTCATATAATGTCACCAATAGGTTGCGATGATACGTATGTACCAAATTTTTTTATTGCAGGAAGACTCATGGCGGCAAATTAAAAAAAAAACCCACATTTTCGGATCAAATGCTAGTGTTACGAGTTTTTGTAATTAATGCTTAGTTTTGTCTTAAAATAGTGTAAATAATTTAAATCTGCGTGTTTATTCGTTATTAGTACTTTCTGTTGCATTTATTTCATGATTAATATTCACAAGTAACGCCGTCCCTTATATTATGATGACGTTTCAATGATAACTTGGCAACATATTCCAAATACAGCCATTTGCCACTATTATTGGCGACCAAATTTAGCTACTTGATGATCCCATGGGTGTTGGTTTTGAGTCAATATTATTTCAGCTTTTGAAGTAGCACTTGCCTACGACCGAGAGGCTGCTTGCGGATATTCTTTAACATTGCGCACCTGTATATTTAGGCACCGAAAGTTGTGTCTAATAAAAAAAGGTGTTGCTTTTTAGATTCATTGGAACAAGAAGGCGGGGAAAACTAGTTGAGAAAACTAATTCGGTGGAATATGATTTTCTCGCAATTAATGGAAGGAACTGAAGATCAAAGGTCAATCAGAAATCTTTATCCAGAAATCTTTTGAGGAAGGCATTAGCTTATAACCGGGCTGTTTTAGCTGTATATGATGATGAGGATAGTTGTGTTTGAGCACTGTAGAAGGGTTGAAAGCTTTATGGAATTTATTATGCTACTTTTACTGCTGTATCCTGTATTTTAAGGACTGCTTTCGATAATAAATTACATTGTTCCTGGAGAACTGTTTTGTTCTTTAGGTTAAGGTTCACGAATCCCGATCTACGCTACGCTATCTTTGTGTATTTTTCACTATATATAAAACGTTATATGAATGAGTTAACCCGCACAAGAGAATAGGCTCGGTACTTTTCTATTTATTAGACATTAGACCAATATATTGGAAAAGATTTTAAAGAATTTGTGTCAAAATTTATCGGTATAAATAATTGAATTTAAATTGCAGGATTTTATGGGGAAAAAACAGTTAAATTACAAATTAATACCTATAACAATAACTACGTTATCCAAGCGCAGTGGCTTGTTTTTACATCAATAAGTATGTTGTGCCTGTTAACTCCACTTCGTTAGACGAACAGTCCCAATTCATAAATTTTCATAAAAATATACTAGAAGAAAAATGACATTCCATACACAAGGTTATTGTTTTAGAGCATACGAAATAACATTTTTCATTATTGGCTGTATATCGAAATATTAGACGACAATTTTTAATTTGGCCAAAAGGGTTGACGAGATGAGAATAAGTGTCACAAGATATATTTTATAGCATACACATTTTAGGGTATTCGCGTATTATAAAGTTGAGAAATTTCACGAAATCTAAAGACGTTGCCAAATTCTGTCACCGTTATTATTATTGTGTTTGAACACATGCATGAGCAGCGTTTTCCTTCCATTGACTGCATATTGCAGCATTTGGAGGCGTCTTTTTTTTTATTTGGCGAAGTCGATCAACGGTATAATACGTAAGCACCCATTTAATTAGTAAAGACATAGTTAGCCATAGTAAGACAAAGTTAGTCATTTTATTAGTAGGACAGAAAACATATTCATATCGTAATGGAGTTTTGTTGATTTTGTTTGTTGCGAAAAGTTTCTTAAAAAAATCGACAAGTAAATAAAAGTTTTTTGAAATGTTATATTGAAGAAAGAACTACCCGACTATAGACAGGAAAATGAGCAACGATGTGCGAGCTTCAAGATATTTGTGTTAGATAAATTTTAGTGCAAGGAAATGGCGAAAATAATAGTAAAAATAATTCTGTGATATTGACATTATGAAATGTGATTTTAAAGAGAATCCTAAAGCGTTCGAAGACAGAAAATGGTGTTTTAAAGGAATGTCTGAAAAACAACTTGAAATTAGAATTAGTTAGAAAAGTAGTACTTTAAAAAGAAATTGCATCAAGGTGTTCAGTATACATTACCGAGTCGTAAAATTTTTTTTAAAATTTCATTTGTAAATTTGTTTAATTAATGATTGGAATTTTGAAGGAGTTTTTAGAATTTATCTTCTAAATCCCCTCCCCCACACAATAGTTGCTTATATGCACCTCAAACGCATTCTATATTATTTCAGATAGAAAACATAAGTGCTATTTGAAAGTCACTTTCCTGCATTAGTTTATTGTCCTTGGTGTATGCTAGCATTTTCTTTGCTTTCACAGGATTCCCGGAATATGAAGAAACATCACCAATTATATTTACATTCCGAATATGAGAGAAATAAATTTTTATCAACTTCACTTTAAGCAAGGGAAACTTGGACGTTTTTTTAAAAACAAGAGGATTAGATTCGCATGTGAAAACTGTTATTACAAAAGTAAAATTTATATTTTCCCAATAAACTTTTTAAGCAACATTTAAATCGCCAAGCTTAAACAAAGATTAAGTGTTGCAGTGCTGCATGTAAAATTGGCTAAAAACTTGAGTAAGCACAAGGCTATAATTTCCAAAAATGAACTACGCGCGTATGCGTTTTTCAATGCAAATAAATATTTCCAAATTTTCAATTACTTGGATATTAAATCAAAATTTTCAATTGAAGAAGATCGTATCAGTTCACATCAGAAATAAATAAGGAAATCGATATGTTATACTGTTGCTTAAAAATAGAACTCGTAAGGAGTATGATTATACCATTTACTGTTCGGCTTAGCTGGAGCTTCGCAGTATTGTATTTACTGTGAGAACTCATCGTTCAAATACATCCGGAAATAAGATAGCAATTTTTGTAGGAAGATATGATAATAACACGTTGTAAGTTTGTGCGTCGTAACCCACTTTTCCGGAGCAAACAAGGTGGTAGATTTACGGAATATCAGTGCCCTCTGCAAAAAGGAGCTATTATCATTTGTCTGCAGGCAGAGAAGCGAAGTGAAGAAGCGGTGTCTTATCTCTAAACGATACTCAATCCGTTGAGAACGTCAAATGGTGCAGAAAATTTCTCCTGCAGCTTTCTCAATAGGTAGCGCTGTCAAGCCAGTAATGCGTCGGAGTAGATAAAAATGAAATTTATGGCATGCCTTTCATAATAGGTTAAAAGTTTTTATGTGCATCGTCTTAGTGAACCCGTGACAGAGAACATCGAATTCCGTCCGCTCTAATCTGTAATAGAAGAAATAAATTGCGAATGTATCCAAAGATAAACATTTTACCTAGTGATCGAAATCTATTAAGATATATGGTTCAAAAAGTTATATATATATATATATATATATATATATATATATATATATATATATATATATATATTATATTCATTGATCATAGAAAATTTTCTGATTGCTATGCATATTATTGACCGGACTGATAAAACAAATTTGCTGCTATTTGTTTTTGTCTTTCGACGATGCAAGATTAGAAACAAAGTTTCCAGATGGAGAGTGATTTTCTGCTACCTAGTCTTATTATGGCTCATGTGTGAGCGCATGCTTAATGTTAAGTTTTACGAGATTTCGATTTATACTCTTCGTATAGAAAATGTATTTGTTTAATCGAAATAAATTACCTTTGAGGAAATGAAAAAGCGAAATTTATATTTTAATCTCCCTTCCAAATTGTTAAAAATATTCTTTTAACAATTTGCTTTTAGTAATTTGGTTATGTTTTGTAAATTCCCGGAGTTTAAAAAATTTATTTGATTCGGCGTGAAGGACTCTCTCTCTACATATAGGTACACACTATTTATATACGTCGGTACCAAACATTTGCTTTTAGAAAATATATTATGATCAAAAATTGAGTTATATTTTAAATATATATAAAAAAGTAGATAATATACAAACCTCATAAAAAGAAAGCACAACTCTTAGAATTATTCTAATTTGTTGAAATTTCGACTTGAATGTATTCTAAAAACATTGAAAAAAGAAAAACTTGTGCAAATTATCGATTTTTTAAAAGAGGAATCTATTGAATTTTTGAATTATAATTTCGGAAACAGGAAATAAATGAATTTCTTGAAGAAATCAATTTTGCGTTTTCAATAAAAGCGATGTTTAGAAACCCAAAAAGGGTTTTTTTTTTCACTAAGCACGAT
The DNA here is from genome assembly GCA_019973935.1 of Trichonephila clavipes. Lineage (NCBI taxonomy): Eukaryota > Metazoa > Arthropoda > Arachnida > Araneae > Nephilidae > Trichonephila > Trichonephila clavipes. The sequence continues at coordinate 616,983 of BMAU01021197.1, forward strand.
TGAAAAAGCAAATATAGATTGTGTCAAAAGTAACTCTCTCTCTTTTTCAAGATGGTCCAAGCATCAAATTATGTTCAAGAATAATATTTGTAACGCAGCATATATCTGGAAATTCACATTTAATTTTCAGTAGTTCAAAAGTCTTTTCAATCCCAGAGTCTCTTTTAGGAATTTGTGAATTCTCCCCCCTTCATAATCGATTACAGCGAAAATTCGATTAAATTATGCTCTTTTTTGTCAGTGAAAACTTGCACTCTCTGTGAATTTTCTATTTCTAATTCGTTACAATAATAATGTACAATAGTAGAAAAAATATGTGCTTTTTGAAAAGTATAAAATTTCTGTATATTATTTGATTACAATAAATAACGTATTCAAAACTTAGAGAAAAATGTTAACTTGCTTCCATTTTGAAATGAACTTGATTCTTTATTTTTCCATTTCTTTATAAATGCACCAACTTTCTAATGACATCCAATATAAATATGAGAAATTAAAACAAACTTTTCACTTCTTCAGAAGGAGAAAAATACGAGTGAGATGATTGATCGCTTTTGCACAAAAGCGAATGAGACAATCCTGCACTACTTTCAAATGATAGATATGGTTAAAAATTACAAAACTCGTTTTAAAGAATCCTCTTGTTTCTCGATTGTACTACTTGAAAAAATGTAGTTTATTCACCTTCTTTAGAGAAAAAAACATACAATTATAAAAATCAAAAGAAATCTGTCAGGAAAAATATGTGGTTGAGAATTTCGATTGAGGTGTACATTCCCGAAAAATATAAAGAGAAAGAAAAGAATGTATAGAGATGGTCTCATGAGAACTGATGACTTCCTGTTGAATTGTCAAGAGGAATACAACATACGCTTTCAGCATGGGAGTCTTACGAAGATCGATTGTATTTCAAGTGTCATGAAATGGAGAATGCGATAGAAGTAGCAGGAAAGACTGCGCAGAGAACCAGTGTTTTAACAGAGATGCCTCGTTAAACTGAAACTGTTGATAGAAGACTTTTCTTAAAATAAAGTTAAGAATATAGAATGTAGAAAATTCTACACACAGGGTATGCAAGGAAATTTCATTTTTGTTTGTTTCCAATGAAGCTTCTAATCGTAACTTTCATTGCTATAAAATGTGTAGCAGCCGCTTGGTCATGATCAAGAGCACGAGGCTGGTGAATCGTGAGTTCGAGTCCTGGTGCCACTAAAGACCTGCTGTGTAGAGGAAATCTGTTGATGTCCAATGTACTCCCGTTGGTGTGGTGTTGAAAATAGGCGAGAGATGCCAGTTCAGGTGTCTTCCTAGTCCCTTGACCGAAGTTCAAATTGACGAGGTCCGTTGTCAATAGCCCTCGTGGTGCTGTACAGTGATAGAACTCCCTACCCCACAGCGTGCCAAATGGTAATTTGGATCAATTCAATTTCCATTGGCAGGATTCATATAATTGAAATGCTTTTCTCTCTGTAGTGCTGGTCAAGGTCGTTGTGTCTTTCAAAATGTGTTTTAAGTTCTCTGGAATTGCTTTTTATTCAATATATGCTGGACTCTCGACAAAACTTATATCACCAAATTTCGGTTGATTAATTGTTTATTATCGTCACACTCAGAAACTGTTGTGACGAGGCTTTACGTGACTTTTAACTAATAATCCTCTTGGGTAATCTTTGGGCCAGCAACCACGTTATTTCACAGCCATCCTTCTCAAGAAGAAACCATGGGAGGCAAATTAGTTAATGTATGTATAGTAAAGTTTAGTATATTAGACGGAGAAGGAGCGGAGTCACTGAAAGCTGTGTTAATACGGTAAGAATTAGAATTACGCCTTTAGTGACAAAATGGCAATTTTTGAGGATTGTACGACGGTGAGACTTGTGCTCTCCTGAAATTCACCAGCGCTCGAGAGGCTTGGGAATCATGTATATTTAAACACTTTTTATTTATTTATTGGTATGGAAGTAACTCCTGGAGAATATAGAAAAAATACCGAATCCACCCCAAAAATAATAATTTAATAGAAAAACTTATAAATAATGTAGGAAGGGAATCTATTCCAAAAATAAGGCCACTAAATGTATTCTCAAAGCAATCTAAAGCCACCCCACCTAGTAGGGCTTGTAATCGAGTGGGTTCGAATCCCGAATATGGCATGGATGTAGCTTCGGGAAAAGAAGTCGGACTTTCGCTTGAAATGGATTCCCGTCTCGAAAGGAAAGCAACGCGCCCCTTAGCATCGTCTGTACTAAAAAGTCTTCTGTGTTTGTTTCTTTGATCATGTCATCTCAATAGGAAACACACGACAACAACTGGAATGTAATACGATAATACAAAAATTAATGAGGAGTGGAGTATATTTAAAAACGAGATATACATTAGGATGTAGCTTTTGATTACTAAGAATGAAACTTAACTGATTTAAATGAAGCGACTTTATTATTCCAAAGTACAAGAAATCCTAACAGTGTAAAAAAAAGAATTGCAATATGGTTCGTATAGTATTAATGATCAAATTCTCAGACTAACGATAACAGTGCAAGATTAAGCACGTTTTAAGGCGAACCTTTCTTAATCTGTAGTATTGGGTACAATAAAAATTTATTCACAGCAGTAGAGGAGAGAAACGCAGAGGAAGGAAAATGAACAAAATAATTTAAAAATAAAATAAAAATAAACATACCAGTCCACATAATTGATGCGTGTTGAGTGAATGAGTAAATTAACGTCGCAGTGTTCAGCTACACGAGGGCTTTTGGCGACGGACCTCGTCCTTTTGAACCATGGTCAAGTGACGAGGACGACACATGAGCTGACAGCCCCCCTCTCCTAACTACCACACTACACCAACGGGAGGACGTTTGAGCTCTCGACAGATTTAACGTGTCTCGCTCCCCTACACGGCAGGTCTTTAGTAATACTGGGCTCGAACTCGTGACAAGGCAGCCACGGATGCGTGTTGAAAGTAATAACCAAAAAGAATTAGAATATATAGTTAGAATATATTCAAAAATAATATATAGTTAATAGAACTCTAATTTTTTTTGTAAATATATAATTCTAAATTAATTTTAATTAAAATTGATAATTAATTTTTAAATGAACAGTAAAAAATCTAAGGATATTGTACTTTATTACTTTTCAATCTATGATTATCAGTTGATACTCGGAATGTGTAATCGCATAAAAGATTGTTGTGTGTTGTTGTGGCTAATGCCACCTGCCTGACGTAGTCAGAACGAGGCCCACGAAATTCATCGTGGCATGGGCAAGAGGTACACCTGTCGTGTGCCTTGAGCACCATACATGTGACAGTGCGATTTAAGCTCAGTGAAACTTCCCCGAAGGGACGATAGATGGCGACACAACCTCTATCTCCACCTCCACAATTTCTGCAAGTGAACTGAAGGGGAGGGAAATATTCTCCAGTTCCTGCGCTAGTGAATAAGCCCACAAGACTACGGACCCACTGATTTAACGAGCACGTACTCCGTGTGCACTCGGAGGGTATTTGGTGACATCGAGCATCGAACCCAGGCCTTCCAGTCTGGAGTTCGATGCTCTAACCACTAGGCATAAAAGATTAAAAAGTTATATAGTCAGAGGAACTTTTCATTAAAGTAATTAAATTTAAAAGGGTTTTTTTTGCATAATTCTCGCATACATTATTAAACTACAGGTGACTGGGAAGACACCGTGACACAGAAATCATAACTCATCGTAATATCACCCTAATCTCATTTCATGACCTCCCACCTTCACTTCAGAGTCGGCGAAAACATCAAAGGAAAGAAACCCCACCAAAAGTTCTATTACATTCAACGACCTATCACTCAAAAAAGAAAGAAAAAAAGATTTTCGAATTGACAGATTCTATTTAGCAAAACAATGTACTTAAGTACTCTCGGAAGTTGGATTCCCAAAAACCCACAACATAATCACAACAGAACTTGAAAGGATGCAACCACATCTAGAGGATGCGGCAAGCACGCTCTGGTTCAGCGGGCCTCTCTTCGTTTCTCCTCTTTCGCGAGCATACACTGTCGACAATTATCTTGTCAACCGGCGGAGTCTAATTGAAACGAAAATTTACGGGGATGAGCATCGCGTCGAAGAGGTCGAGCGTGCCATCGAATGATCACTCAGTCGAATCAAAAACAGAAAGAGCCGATTTTTTAATATATTTATAAATTTTTTTGAATAGAATACTTGGTTTCACCAGACTCGTTTTTCTCACGTCTGAAAATCATTTGGGAGCAATTTGTTATCTTTCACGATTGGAATGTCACCAACAGAAATACCTCTACCAATCATTCAAACAGGATAATTACTGTAATCTGTGTACACCTTAAGTGAGTGAGTATTTAGTAACGTCGCTCTTTGACACTAAAATACTTACACTAGGACTAGTAGCGACGGACGTCCTTAGATTGAGTCTCCTTCAAGTGCAAAGATGAACCTGAACTGGCTCAACTGGTGGGTTCTCCAAGCTTAGATAAAATGCAACGTCAAATTTAGTGTACATCAACCCTTCTACGCGGCGAGTTTTCCGTGACACTAGGTTTAGAACCCGTACCTCGACGATAGCGGCCAAGAATTCGCGAGCTTGACCACTCGACTACCGTGGGCACATCTGCTGCTCAAATTGTTAAAATGGTCTTTACCTGGTTTGAAAGAATGAAGTAATGGAAGCATTTTTTCAAATGAAAAATGGTTCCTTTTTAGTTTCTATATTAACTTCCCTTGAACCAACTATGACTCGCTTCTCCTTAAAACGATACATTGTTCCTGTGTAGTTATACATTATGTATTTTTTTCATGTAGGCTCGCTTAAGGCTGTCTTTGGTTAATGTTAAAGAATAGGATCCAAATTTGGAACCTTTTTTCAGATATAAAAGAAATGAAACGTTAACATGTGATATATTCTGCCTTCACTATCCTTTAGAGAGCAGCATTTTTTATCATTCTTCCCGTTTTTATCCGAGCTGATTCATTTTTTCTGGTATAAAATGTGTTTCGCGTTTTTTCTCCTATACCGTAATGTTAAATGGGCTATGCCTTCACGTATTTAAACAAAAAAGAAAGTATCCATGGAATATTTTGGCATTTTTAAAAACACTATTGTTTACAGAGTTATAATATTGCAAATTTCCCATAGAAAACTGAGGCATTTTTTTCTGTCTGAAAATGTGCTTCGCGTTTAGTCCAAGCTCTCTTACTTTTATCGAAGGCAGCTTTAAGATAAGCAGTCTCTGTGACGAATAGGAATCGAATTTGGGGAATATTTTTCATAGATATAAAAATATTTCAACGTTAACTCTGGCCCCACTAGCCTACAGAAAGCAGCGTACTACTCGTTTTTATTCTGCTATCAAATGCGTCGTCTCTTACATCATAATGTTGATGCGTTACATGATCAAGGGAAAAGTAACTTATTCATGGAATGTTTTTGTATTTTAAAAACTCATTGTAATAAGCAAATGCATGAATAACAACGTTATGCACTTTTTTTTTTGAAAAGGGATATATTTAACTCCATGAAAAATGTGTTTAACTAAGGCTCTTTAACGTTTGCCGAAGACAGCCTTGAATTTTTTAGCTACACAAAAAGTAGTATTGAATTTTCTTTTCTTAATTAATAAAACCATGCACAAGTAAGCAAAATTGTATGATTATTGTCTAATTTTTTTTTCATGAAAAAGTGTTTTCGGCTTGAAAATTTTAAAACTTCTTTTCATACGTAAACAACAAAACTAGCTTCTTTATTTTAGAGAAATGTTTAATTCAATTTAGGTTCCGAAAAATATTAAATGGAAGATTTTTCTAACTGCAATCCGGAACTTATCTAGCACGTGTGTAATGGAAGGTTTCCGAGTGAGAGTTTTATCTTGGAAGCCGCTTAGGTATTTAGTTGATTGAGAAGAGTTTGTGTTGCAAGAAAAAAAAGCTGGAGTTGTTTTAGTGAGGACAATGGTCATGTTTTATCATGTTTATGAGTGAAAATATCGTTGAGATACCTAAATGTTAAATATAATTGTTTCTAGCAGAGAGATTTTGTGAGCTTAAGTGAGTGTCATTAATTCTAACTTGAAAAGATCTATTTTAGAGGCATGATATTTAATAATGTGAACTTAAAAATATCGGAAATCTTTAATGGTTATTTTATAGATAAATCCATCTAACCAGACTCTATCGAAGGGTTGTTGGATAACCAGAAAGAAAGTATCAGGGGTTCCCAAAACTACACTAAGGAAAGTGGCTAATAGGAAGTGTATTTTTCTTCCCTCGACACACTTCACACCACTTAGGAGCTCCGACACCCCCATTGAATTCAAAAGTCCTTTTTTTCAATGGTCGGTATCGTCCTCCCCCTGGTAGTGAATTTCATGAACGCCGTTATTGAAATGTAACCTGCCTTCAAGTGACCCAACGATGATTCGAAAGGATGTGTTCAATGCCTTATGCGGCTTCTAATCAAGTTGATTCTTTCAAATTAAACAACAATACAAATACAGGATACTAAGTTACTTGTCTCGATAAAAGTAATTTGAAAGACAATGTCTTCTCTGAGAGAAACATATTTAGCGCAAAGTGTCACAAGATGCGAAAAAAAAAACTTTCTTCGTTTTGTGAACTTAATTTTTCTTAGGAAACTTATCTGAACACATAATTCTCGAAAAATTCCCTATACATGAGAAATGATTCCCTGTCCCCAAATTTTTTTGTTTTTAATATTAAAGCATTTAGAGTATTTCATATGATGTGTAAACTGGTTTGATTTAAAAAAATTCCTTGATCAGGCAATTTTTATTTTACGTGTTTATTAGGAAGAATCTCTCTGCACCTGTATATATTATAGCCGTTACCCAACCGCTTCACTCAGTATTTAACGATGTTGTATAAATGTATAATGTTTACATATATATATGAATTACGGATATCAAGCATTAAGAATTCGATTGTATTGCAAAAATAATAGTAGAGCTGTAACTCTCGCCTCTTGATATAAAAAGAACATAAATTATAATATCTAATATTTCTATGTATATCTAAAATAGAAGTAGAAAGATTTCTTTCGCTCACTTAACCTAGTAATCAAGTGGATTTCCACCAAAGCAACTTTCAGTGGATCTCTACTCCATAAAATAAACATGCGTCCTAAATTTCAAGTCTAAATCTAACAGAGCAAAAATGGAATTTTTATCATCAATACCTCGTTGAGAGAATTCTTAGCGTATTCCAATTCAACAAAAGATGCATGCAAATATATTTTAATATTATAGTCTTAGCAGTTCGAAAACGGGAATTTTATCTATCAATACGCCCCAATAACTCTCCCCGATTCTCCCTGGAGTTAATTTCCGTAAAATCCATTCTTAGTGGAAATTTTATTCAACTGAAGAAACGTGCTCAACAAATTTCGAGTAAATAGGTTAAATTCAAAAACAGGAATTTTTCTATAACATGCCTTAATCCTTCGCAACCCCACTCCTTTGCGGGTCCGTTTTCGCAAAACTCTTTGTAAAAAGAACTCTATTCCATGAACGGAACATACCTTCTAATTTTCAAGCAGGTGAGTCTATTAGTTGAAAAGCGGAAATATTTATCTATTACGCCCCTTAATCCCCCTCAGTGACCCTTGGGGATCAATTTCCCCCAAAAATATTTTGTAGCGGATATCTACGCCATGAAATAAATCCGCTTACCAAATTTTAAGACTGTACGTCTAATAGTTTAAAAATGGAATTAATTATATATAACGCCCCTTAAGCCTCCACAACGCCACTTAAGAAACGATTTTCTCAAAACCCATCTTATAGCAGATCTCTACTTAATGAATGGAATCTGCTTACTCAATTTCAAGATTTTGCGTCTGATAGTTTAAAAAAGGAGATAATTACCTATAACGCCCCTTAATTCTCCACAACGCCACTTGGGGGTCGATTTTGACAAAACCCATTTTGTAGCGGATCTCTACTCTATGAAAGAAATCCGCTTGCCAAATATCAAGATTGTAAGTCTAATATTTTAAAAATGGAAATAATTATCTATAACGCCCCTTAATGCCCTGCAACGTCACCTAGGTAGCGATTTTTACAAAACCCATCTTATAGCGGATCTCTACTCAATGAATTGAATCTTCTTACTCAATTTCAAGATTTTACGTCTAATACTTTTTAAAAAAAGGATTTTATTACCTATAACGCCCCTTTATTCTCCACAACGCCCCTTTGAGGTCAATTTTCGTAAAAATCATTTTGTAGGGAATCTCTACTTTATGAAATTAATCTGTGTACCAAGTTTTTTTTTCAGGACTGTACATCTAATAGTTTAATAATGGAAATGATTATCTATAACGCCCCTTGGTGTTCGATCTTTGCAAAATCCGTTCTTAGCTGATGTCTACTCCATGAAGGGAACCTGCCGACCAAATTTTAAATCTGTAGGCTTAATAGTTCCGGAGATATCGTGATTAGTCAGTGAGTCAGTGAGTCGCTTTTCTCCTTCATATATATAGATAAAAATAAAATAAGTAGAAAGATCGAGTAAAAGTTCTGTGCACAACAAGTGCTTATCTCTGTCCAAAAAAAAAAAAAAAAAGGAAACGGTAAAACTGAAATTTATTTATTACTCAAGTTATGCTTTTGAAATGATAATTATGTAAGAAAAGCCCTTAAAATATTTTTAAAGATGTTTTCTATATTCTGTATTCCTTAACAAAATTTGGAACGGGGAATATATATATATATATATATATATATATATATATATATATATATATATATATATATATATATATATAGTGCCTTTTATCTGTTACACACAACTTACTGTTGGTCTATCATTATCAAGCAGGATTTTTGTAGAAAAAAAAATCAATTCTTTTCTTTTTTGCTGTTGAATAAAAACTTCTTTATTTTTCGTTCAATCTGTTTCTGAAACCGTACATGTTTCAACTGATATGTCATTCTTTCGTTTGGTTCTTCCGAAACATTCAGTGCTAATTTATTTCATGTTTCAGCTTTGCTGTTTCAAGGTTTAGATCGACTGCTATAAATATTTATGATCAAGGAAAAATCTTTTTAAGGTAAAAAAGTATTTGTCTTCCGTCAAAAGTAGTCAGTCAAATGATTCAAAACGAGCCCAGTGCTCGTTGAACGAGATCGCTGTTTTGTCCTAATGCGATGGTAATGAAATCACCCCGCGAACCTTTTTTCACCGATTACACTCAGAAGTTTTCTTTTCGAGATTTTTCCTTTAAGATGACTTGGTACCCTAAAAATCACAAACCTATCGTTTTTTTTTATTTTCATTTAATCTTATTCTTTGCATTATTATCTTTCGATTGATATATCACTTGTGCATGTCGGAAAGTTAGAAGTTGAATAAAACTTCATTTGAAAACAAATTAGGCAATTCAGCCACATCTCCTTTTAGAAAAAAAAAAAAGCTAAAAAATGCGTTATGATAAAAAAATCTATTTTATAAATAGAAATAATAACTATAAAAAGAATGTGTAGTATTAAAAGCAGAATATTTCCGAGGCAATACAATAATGTAATTTTTCTTTCTTGTGAAATGTGTGCATGTAAAATTTTTAAATTAAGGCATTTTATATTAATAATTTTATAATTTCAGTTCTTATTCCTGATATATTTTCATACAAATGTAATACTTTAGTATGATAAGAAGAAAAACAGCTAAAATTTCTGTCGTGACAGAAAAAAAAATTTTTTTAAAGTTTTTCTTGAGTTTTCTTGTGCAATTAGTACTCTAAAAAGTTGATCATTTATAAAAATGTGTGAGTTGAAAACATATGAAAATGCAATTATTTTAAAGAAAAACGTATAAGTAATATCTTAAAGTGGTATTTTATATAAGTTTAATTAAGCTTATAATAATTATTTTTTCAGAATTATAAACTTTAAAGTGGTTTTTCTCAGTTTGTGTTTTTCGAAACCTTAGTGCATTCAAAATGCTACTCCTTCGACAATTATTTACCAATCACTTCCATTTTTTCCTGCGTGTTAAAAATAAAGCATGTAATAAAATTAGGGATCCGTTTTGCTATAAACTGAATACTTTTTTTAAAAAAAATAAAATGTAAGACATGTTGGCTTTTTCGTTGATTTTTAGCCTGTATATCAACATTTTATTTTTTTCTCGAAAACGAATGAAGTTATTCTAAAATCGATCCCTAAAGTTGTTAAGAACATCCATAAGAATATTATAAAAAAATTTCAGGCCAAAAAATTAATTTTTACAAAAGGAGTAAAATTTTAAAATTTTCCCAATTTTCTTCAAAAAATTTAAATTTTTTGAAGAAAATTGTGTGAATAATATATGAAAATTTTCATCTGGTAACATTTTCTTGAATAGAAACATTGTATAAAATGTTAAAATATAATTTTTAAATACGTAAATAAAGAAGTTTGCTCAAAGGGTGCCCTTAAGCAATTTCGTTATAAATCAGCGAAATGTGAGCTGAGGTATCGCTATCGTCTTAAGCAAGGTTTTCTAACAGTTCCGCTCTCAATGGTCAACGGAAGAACATTATTGTGAACAAAATTAAATCCTATCCATTACTTAGGATGCCGGAGTTGAAGCCATTGAGAGCCAAAATCAACGCTATTGGCCCTTCTTCATGGCAGGTCTTCAATGGCATGAAGTGTAGGACTCGCCCAAGGACGTCTTAAGATTTCTTGAGGCCCTGGGTTCCCTACGCAAAAGTACGCTACACCTATGATCCTCAAAAGTATACAGTCCATAGCATACGTTGTCAAGCATTCGTATTAACAATGACCCGAACATAATTAATGCCATGACTTACAAGCGCACAAAGTGACTCGACCAACTCCTGCCTTTTAACTAAATGAGTAATGAAGGTGTATAGTGGCAGGTCTAAGCCTATATAACAAGGACGAGCCAGCTGACATATCGTCCGAAATTCACAGTTTTTCGGAGAATACAACCGAAAACACATTTGAACGTCGAAATTATTCTAATCAGAATCATATTAAAGCTGAGTTGAGAACGATACGAGGCCTCTATTGTGGCCGAGGCCCATGCCTTACGACGTCTATGGACAAACGGGCAACGAATTCCTGACTATTACCACAGCTTTTGGGATAATCGATTGGTATGAAAATTAAAGAATCTAAAAAGTGCTGAAATGCTCTAAACCAGTGTGTTTCTACTAGCATTCCCTTTGACTTATCATCACTCGAGCCCACGTATCCTATCTCTTTATATATAATTACTGACTTCTAGGTGTAAAACTTCAGTAATAACCCTATACTTCAGAGACATTTATGAGGGAGTTATGACAAAATGGTGCACATAGTAAATCATAAGTGCATTTTACAAAATAAATATGACACTATTTATTTCAAGAGCAAGCTATTAACTCATTAAAAACAACATGATCATAAAAATAGAGAAACTGTCGGAGTACTACTGCTAACTTTATTGAAGCCCCTTACGACAACTCAATTGAAGTACATTGTACAAAAAGCAGTACGATTGTGTATCCCATGGTACAATATTTCAAAAGCAAATGTAAATTTGTTCATTTGAGGAGTTAATTCATCACATCAAAACAGTCGGGGGAATGATGATTATCATATAACAAGGAAGGAAAAAAATTGTGTGCGTGTATCACTGTGAACACGCGGTACAAGTTAACTTCTTTGGCTTATATGCATTGAATTGTATAATAAAGTTTTATTTTGAAGTAATCTTATACATAATTAACAAATTTATTATCGTCATTAATATTTCAAACTGTATTTAAAAAATTAATTAGGATGGAAAAAGTATAAGTAGAAACCAAATTTTCATTTTCAATACATGATAATAAAATTTTTTTTTATTGTATACATTTATAGAAAAGTATCATTATTCTTAGTCTATTTCCATTATGCTTATGGGTGTTTCAGTACATACTTTTGTTATCAAAGGTTTGAGGTAGCTAAAACAAGAAATTTAGGTTTTGCACTCAATATCATTTAAGAATCTCGAAAACACTACATCAATCGTAGTATTTGATTTTGTCGTTGATATTATTCTGTTATTTTGTAGAGATAAGGCGAAATTGTCTTTTTGCGTCTCAATTTTTCCCTTATTTGAGGTAAATCTGGAAACTCAAGCCATATTGTCTTAACTAATCCTTCATCATTTGTTTCTACATGAATTAGCTTCCCAACTGCACCATTTGCCAATCCATCTGTCACATCAATATTTGTGGTAATCATGTAATAAATATTATTCACACATAAACTGTTTGATAAGGCAATCTATGTGTATCAATTAATGACATCTTATGTAATGTTTGACGTAAGAAAGTTTCTTGTTCTTTTGAAGTACAACCAATGTATACATCTTTTGCAGTTGAAGTTATTCTGTCCACATATGCATTCAATAATTTATTATTATACTCATTAACGGAATTGTTAGTGTTGAATAATCGTATACCTTGAAGACACCTTGCTTCAGCTTCTTCCAGAGTACGGAAACGAGACTCAGTCAGAGCTATTTCCATTTCATTAAGATGTTCACGTTTCCACTTTTTGTAAGTATAGAAGAAAATTTTTGATTCGCTTGACGCATGACTTCACTTAGTTCACAAAATTTTATATTTCGCCATAAAATTGATCCAACGATGGTCTGTTTCGGTTGCTTATAGATGGGTGTAGAACGAACTGGTGGTAATTGATGTAAATCTCCTATTAAAATAATATCTAATCCACCAAAATTTGACTGAACATTTCCAGTTATTTGTTTCAATCTAGAATCAACCTTCAATAATAATTGAGCACTGTGATCATACTTATCTCATCAATGATTTTGGCTTTTATGTATTTGAAAAGTGTTCTGTATTGTTGAGCAATTTCAGAATGTAACGGAAGTAATCTTGATATGGAAATTTTTAAAGCTGTATGAACACACACACACAGTCGTTCCTGAAAAAGCTACTGCTGCTTTACAACTTTGACAGTGTCCATCATTGTCCGTATAGCGATTATAAATTTCCATCAAAAGTTTAATGACGATTGTTTTACCATATCCGGCAGGGTGGGTAAAAAAATATTTGAAATGGAGTTCGATCTGATGGTAAACGATACGAAATAACGTGGAGTAAAAGTCCTTTTTGTTTTTCGTTTGACATTCTCAGTAATTGATAGAAATCCTCATTGGGCATTAAATTTTCTCTTTTTTTTGCAATAGGTCCTAGTTTATGTAATGTTGCTAAGTATATAGATACCTTTATTGAAACAAAAATAAATTTTTCATTCGAATTTTTTTAACTCGCCAAATTTGGTGATTTTTATTTGTTATAGTCTCCAATTTTTTTAATGTAACCCTGAGAAAATGTGAAGTGGACGTGATGAAACAGATGTTGATTGCCAATTTGGTGCGAAACTAGTTTTCGTCGACAAACCCTTGGCTTTTCGTAAAATCGCGCTTTTTATTACAGTTTTTATTTTTTGAAGGCTTAATTTTTAAGTAAGTGGTTTACAATTTCACACTTTGGTTGCCAACAACGGTAATTTTTAAGCAAAAAATGTAAGAATAATACTTCAGTAAAAAATTCTCGTAAAATGGCTAATAGACGAAAAACACACACAAAAATTTTAAAGTCGTAATTTTTGCTATTTTTTTCAATCTTTGTGCAGATTACGGATAATACTATTTTACACAAGGAAAAAGAGTTTCGTGAGATTATTTTTATAAATAACGAAGTTATTAAATATTTAATCAAATTTTTGAGTATTTTTTGAAAAATCGTAAAAAAAATCGGCATTTTATTTTAAATGACTGATTCTAAAAGAGAAAAGCGAGAACACATTTTTAGGATAGAATATCAATTCATTAACGAGAAAGGAAATTACGATTTAAAAATCCTTTTCATAAAAAAGTATCAATTTTGACTCATTTTAGAAAAAATCGTAAAAAATAGAAAATATTATTATTAAGTAGAAAAAAGTTATGCCGTATCGTGGCATAACTTTCCAATTCTGTAATTATTTTTTGTCTGAGTTTGTAAGCAAGAATTAGATGCGGTTTTTAAAAACGTGGAACGTGGGGAAAGTCGGAACTTCATACATCCGTACCGCACGTTCTTTGCGTAACCGTAACTAGTAACTCGTAACGAAAATTTTTCCCTACCATGCCATAAGAAGTTAACTTCAATAAACATCCTATTGTTATACCAGCAAAAGAATGTAATTTGAATTACATAAAGGAATTAAGAATTATGATGCTATAACTTCTCTCGCCGCACAGTGGGACAAATACGCTCAAAAACTGCCAAAAATTTTAAATGATTTCAGGATACCCTCATATATTAATTAGAATACAAACTAAAGTATTATTTGACAATATCTAAATGCACCAGAACAAACCTGTTTTTTTTCCTACAGTCTTGCAGACTGAGGTATACCTATTCAGTGTTAGTGATTTGTGGGCCACTTCAAAGTAGTTTCGCACTTAAGTAAATCCTTTTTTGGGTTTATTCAGTTGCGGAACCTTCATGTTCAGGTGTGTAACTATGTTTTAGGTATTTTTCCCTCATTCCATCAATAATTTCAAATAGTGAAAACAAATTGGAGTGGGCAGTTAAATATTAGGAAAATTAATGAGCAATGGAGATTTTGCTTAGGCTTTAAGCAACATTTAGTTACTGTTGTTATCTGAAAATAATCTTTATTGTATAAGCTCTTAGAAACAATTATTTTTTCCAGCTACTTTTAGCTAATTTGCGATATAGATCAATTTTTAGTATTTGTCTTATAGAAAATAATGGGTACTCTTTCTGTTTAGCTTCCCTGCAGCCAAATTGGAACCACACAAATCGTGCCATTTTCCTCCAAAATCTGACTAATTGGTATTTTTTCATATAAAGCACATTAGAATCTTTTTTGTTTTGATATCAAGATACGATTTGCGTGACGCCACTTTTGTTACGGTGAAGCTTATGCGTAAAAACCAAATAATTTCATCCCAATTTGTCATTATTATTCCAAAGCATTTATTTCGTTTTAGGGATGTATTCCAAGACATTATTTATCACAAGCCAAAAATTTTCCAATATAATGCATAGTTTTGGAAAGAATAATTTCAAGCAACAATATGAGTATTTGGTAAAAGAGCTGGAAAAACAAACGAGTTTTCATATCGATGGTTTAAAAAAGCAATTGAATAGTTTTAATATAAGTCAAGTTGGGTGAAAGCCTATAGAATAAAAGAAAAACTTAATAAATAGAATAAAGAGAGGCTGAGATGTCACATCTTGAAAGCTCCCTCTGTAAATACATCAGATGATAATGCAACAGCTGATGACGCTGATAATGATGATGATGAATATGCCTTAACTTATTTTCAGAAACAAAGTATTATAATATGTTATTCATAATGAAGTAATTTTTTAGTACCTGTTATTTATTTAGACTCTTATCAATAAATAAGTATTTGGCTTTTTTAAAAATTTCACTGAAATTCCTAAATATTGTTATTCATCACAATTAAATACTTTATCTATAATCTATATGTATAGTGAAAACCGTACTTTTGCCAATAATTTCAGTGGTTATACTATATAGTAATAAATACTACTTTTTTTAATAATAATAAGAATAAATAATGTTCTTCAACCCCCAATTTTTTCTCTCTAGAAGTATATATGTCTATGAAAATACTTGATCCACTTTTGTACGTTTCACAGCTTTAGTTTATTTGATGGCAGTTATGAGGGTATCCAGCCCAAATGTGTGCCGATTAAATATTTTTACAATAAGTAAAAAGTATTTTTCCCCCGTGTGTCTAATTTATCTCTGCCTCCTGTTACATCCTTTTCTCTGGGTATCCTCCGAGATCACATCACATACCCGTGTGCTAGAGAAGTCTAAAAATCCTTCTCTTCAACAGAAGGTGCACATGCGTGATACTTTACGCTCAACATATGCATTCCACAAATTCATTAAGTTGGAAGTAATCGTTATGCAGCTCTTAACTGCTCTGTGGATTTTAATCGCTCTTTCTTATGGATTTAATTTCTTTCCTTTTTTTCTTTTCTGTGTTGTGCTATGAAATTTTAATTTCATACGAATCAGGGATATTATATTGTTAGATGTATAATGTAGGCAGCTTGATTTTAAATATGTATATTAAGCTTTGTCGTGTGTGTGCTCGAAATAGCTACTGTGACATGACAGCTTTTTTCTTTGCATATTATACAAATTTGCTAGAGATAATTTGTCTGCTTTCCTTACTCAAAAAGATACATAATGTGGGTCAAAAATATCTTTAATTCATTTAGTTGATACCTTTCCTTTAGTTTTCTTTACAGTAGCAAGAAAATGCAACTAGAAATTAGCAAATTTCTTTATAGCTGCACCATTACAGAGAGTTTACTTTACACACACACATATGTATATATATATATATATATATATATATATATATATATATATATATATATATATTAGCTTTTTTTTAAAAAGAAAGTAGTTTCTCGTTTTTTTTTTGTTCATGTAAAAATGAGTGATTTGCTTTCTTTTCTTTTTGCTGAAAATCACTGATGATGTTATATCCAGTAAAAAAAAATTGGACTTATCTAATAGTGAATATTATTAATAAATGGTCTCTAAAGGCAAATATCTAAAAAACGGTATTGATAACAAATGATATTAAATTTAATAGTAGTTATTTACTATTTTAAAAGTTTGATTGAATTCGATGTTTTAAGAACACGATTTCTTTAATGTGCCTAACCTGTTAATTTATTTAAAACATGTTTTTAAAGTATTTTTCCAAACGTTTTAATAATCCTTGTATCAGGCGAAAAGAATCAGGATAAGATATATCTCTGCTTCGGTACTTATAATTTTATTACCATACAAGCTTAATTTTGAAGCATTAAAAATATTTAAGATGTGATTCAAGTCTCAACAAGTGGCCGCGGTAGCCGAGTGGTATAGGTATCGGATCGTGGCTTGCCTGGTCACGAGTTCGATCCCAGTACCACTAAAGACCCGCCGTGTAGGGCAGCGATGCACGTTAAATCTGTCGAGAGCTGAAACGTCCTCCCGTTGGTGTGGTGTGGTAGTTAGGAGAGGGGGGTGCCAGCTCAGGTGTCGTCCACGTCACTTGACCATGGTTCAAAATTACCTGGTCCGTCGCCAAAAGCCCTCGTGTAGCTGAACAGTGCGACGTTAATATTAAATCAATCAATCAAGTCTCAACAATTCAAAAACTTACCATTAATTTGTGCTAGAAAATTATTCCATTTCGCAGAGTATCTCTGAGCTCGTACAATGAGATTAAAATTTAGAGGGAAAAACGGAAATAATGTACATAAAAATTCGAAACTGAACTGGAATCGAAGTGAAGGGAACGCTAAAAAATTAACAACTACTAACAAACTAAGAAACCGTCCTTTTCTCAAGCAGAACCAAATCCGAATTAATTCGATTTACGTGATTTTAGGTGCGTTAAAAAAATGAAATAAAACCTATAACCCGACATACATTTTTTTCTCTACTCAGTTGAATCGTGAGTAGTTAATATTAGTAATTTAGTTCTGTCTTCTTAAATGGAGTTAGTTCGGATATTTTTACAAAATCTTTCAAGCGAGAAGAGTGGGACGAAAAAAAGACAAGTGTTGTTTACAAATAGTTTGCGCATCTGAGTGATGATTGTGATTCTAACCACGGTCAAATTATTGGTTTGAGAAATAAATGGTGCAATTTTTTTATTTCTTTCTATATGTACAAACCTGTGTTAGTTGTTTGTATAATGTTGTACGTGATAAATATTGTAAAATGTTTCCGAAACATGTCGAGTAATAACTAAAATTCGATTTGTTTATTTCATTAATTGTTTAAAAAAATTGGATTAGAATTATCTCTTAGCCAATCGCTCTTAAAGCTATTCATTTAGTGAGAGTAAAGTTTTGGATACTTAGAACTGGAAAGATCAAGTTTTCTGAAAAGTTAGCCGTTTGTGTAATGTTGCACGTTGATTAAAATTGATAAGTGTTTCCGATAAATGTTAAGTAATTACTAAAATTCCATTTGGTTAATTCCATCACATGTTTAAAAAACGATTGGATTATTGTTATCACTCAGATACACACACAATCACTGTTCAATCTATTTAATTTAAGGTTTGGGATACTTTACGGCGAAAATTAAGCAGCACATTTATCTAGTGCATCACTTTCGACATCGCTGATTCTGCAAATACTTCCGCAAAAGAATTAAAGAAATTCTTTTTAAGAAAACCGTACTTTTATATACAATATCGTAAAATACACTCTCTTTCTCTTTTAATTCGAAAATTATTTTAAACTGTTTTTCTTTTCTGGAATTTTCGTTTTGAGAAAATCTAAATATTTATTGAAGAAAAACAAGCGAACCTGAAAATATATCGATACTCGCTTAAAAAGTAGCTTAGATTTGTACTTTATTTAATTCCGACTATTAGTTCAATCTCTCCCTATATATATATGTTCAAAAATTTCCAATCTCTCATTAATAAAATACTTATTCATCCATTCAAGTTCAAATACATTTTTTCATACTTGTAATGAATGACACTTGATGTTAATACAGTTTTTTCAAATTTTAATTCATTAATTAAATTAAAAAATGAATAAATAGTATCAAACAAAAATAATACTCCAACAGCATACATTTCAGAAAGGAGAGCCGTTCGTTGCGTCCCTGTAGCACAAAGCATAGCGCGTTAAACTTCTAATCCAAAGGTCGTGGATTCGAATCCCACCTGGAATGGCCTAACTTTTGAGAATGTTGTTTCTTTTTAACACCCATTTAAAGGCTTCACTTGTATGTAACGGAATCTTTGAACTCAATTTTTACTCACTTTGAAAGGTCAGGTTAATTTGAAATTTTACTCACTTGCCTAGGGCTGATGACAATACATTAATTTAATAATTTTGTTCCATTGTCCTAATCAGAATTAACAGTTTCCCATTTTCAGATCACATCCCGCATTTGGCGATTAATTTCAGATCCCATTTCCAGATTCGGCGACTAATTCCAAGTTGGGTGACTAAAAGATGTTACAATGTTGTTTGATGAACTATAAAAGGGTGTTTTTTTATTTTTTTAAACTATAAATTATTTACTATACTATATTTTTTTAGAATAATTAAATTTAATTAATGAATAAATAGTAACAACCAAAAAAATAGTCCAACACTCTATATAGAAAGGAAAATGGAAAATCGCTTTCTATTTTGCCACTTAATAGTGGGATTCTGTCCTATGAATATGCATATTTCTATATTAATTGTAACTATTGAATAAAAAGTAACTAAAATAAAATTTTTCTTGGTTGACCTAAGTAGGAATTGACTTTTATATTACTGTTTTTCATTTGAGCTTGGAACATTTTTGTTATATTCATCTTTAACTTTTATTTAACCTTGACTTTTCATGGTATACAGAAATAAAAAAAAGCACTTCCCACATATTTTAAGGTGACTGCCTACCTTGAAAATGTGGTTTTCGTCTACATAAGGTTTTTTTACATCAAAATCTTATAGTTTGAACATTTTTCATTCCACAAAACAGTTTTTCTTTTTCCTTTACGCAGAATAGAAATAAACTTATAAGGAATTTTAAAAACATCACTCTATATATGCAAAAGGGCAGTAAGATAAAACTTTAAATGAGTTTTTCTCAAAATTATGCTTTCGTTAGAAACTCTTTACCAGATACATGATATCTTAAGAACCAAACCAGATACTTTTGTGGGAATGTTCATTATACTATTTTTCATAAAGCGGGCCATAAGTTTTGTTGTAGGTTAAATATTTTTTCATTTAGGGTAGTTTTTATAAAGAAAAAACTTAAAAAATATCAAAATTTTCATATTATTATGTATAATTGTCTGTAATTTTTTTTGTATTTTAATAGTCCTCTTAGATTTTGGTTCATTTTGAAGAGCACCATAATATGTATGCTGTTTATAAAGAAAATTATGATAATTGTATCAGAAATTTTTATACAGTGTTACCTGTTTTAGTAAAAATTTGGTAAAATTTCCTTAAAAACAGCCAATTTTTCTAAAAGTACAATTGTTTACTTAAAATTTTTTATGTATTTACATATTTTTTTATTTTTCTTCCTAAAAACACTCAATTTGTTTCAAAAATTTGTTTTTATCAAAAAAATTGGGTCTGAAGGTTGGCAGTGACCTTATGCAAAAAGCCTAATACACGCGTTGGCCATCTAAAGGGAAGCATCGAGTAATCGAGGAATCCTCACCACCTTCTGATCTAACTAAGACACGGAAACGATTACCATTGCAGTGAACATGAAAATCACGTGAGCTGGTCATTTCGTGAAGGGGAAAAGAATATCGAAATTGTATATCCCTCCTGTTGAGAGGTGCACGAGTAGATTCTATAGGCCTCGTTGAAGAGTTCAAAAGTCAATCCAGCATGTTTCTGAGTTTCACATAAGAAGGATGCCTTACGAAGATTTTGACGAAGATTACTTATATTCGGAACAAATCGATGTGTCGCCCATACGTTATAGTAGTTAGTGATGCTGATTGCTGTGCCGTAGGGTCTGAGTTCGAATCCCGGAGAAGTAATGGATGTTTGTAAGTGTATAGTGCCTTCGCGGCATGGAGGTACTATAAATAGCCGTCGAGCCGCAAGTCTTCTAGTGGGGTTGGTGGAAGGGGAAGAGAGGTGGGAGTCCCCTGACAACCCCCAGGTGTCCTCCATCAAAATTGGGGTGGAAACAAGCTAAATCGTACTGTCACCTGTATGGTGCTCAAAGCTACGGCTAACGACAGGCGTCACTTAGCCCTTTACCATGATGAACTTCGTGGGCCTCGATCTGGCGATCAGGAGGCATCAGTAACAACAACAAATCGAAGTTTTTGTTGGACGAAAATAAGTCACAGTAATGTCAATCTGGAGTTTCTTGTTCAGAAGCATTGCACCAGCCTCGTGATGCCTCCGAGAGTGAAGACAGGTATATTGCTCAAGGTACGGTATAATTGCAGTGGTTATTGAATTATAATTGACAATAAGCATTTGTGAAGGTAGGATAAATTGCAACGACATCCCAGACCTATCAGCAAGCGAAGATCCGTTATGGTAAAGCAAGCCAATCATCACGATGTGCCACCAGACTCGCTGACGTCCATCGTGATGTTGTAGCAGATTCGCAAGTTGTAGGAAAACACAATGCCGTATAACTGTTTCTCTGTATCTGGTGGTGAACGTCAGGCATTGACAAACAGAATATTTTGCAAACGTATACGCCTGTGGTGAACACTGAATGGCAATCGAAGCAACGAACACTAGCTGACATTTCTTCTGACGTAAATGGCACAAATTGTTGTGCAACAGGTCCTAGTTCTAGTGCAGAGTTTCTCAAACTGTGTGGCGGCCCCCCAGAGGGGCATGATAATCCTACCAGGGGGTAGCGAGCATATCAAAAAGTCGAAAATAAAAAAATTATTCAAAAAAATTATTAATTTACTGAAACAAAATACCTTCTGAGATAAGTCAATATACACGTTTATAATATAATATACTCTACTAAGGTATTATCGCAACCGTATTCGCGACATTATCTGAAACGAATCAGATGGTCGCCAATTCAGAAATCCCGATTGTCATCTTGGCGAGTTATTTAAACTTTGGCATTGTTGTGATAGTATGTAAGTACATAATATACTTATAAATGTATCTGTACTGCATAATGCATTTGATCATTAATTCATCCATACTAATTTAAAAACAAGTTGAATAATTATTGGTGATCTTGTCATATACAAAAAAAAAAGGGTTTATAATTAAAGTCGTATATTGTCGTGCCTTATCATTGGATGAATCCATTGTTATTGATGGAGGGAGGCACGATGAAAATGATGATCGGGTCGCAAATATTGAGAGTTGGAGAAGCACTGTTCTAGTGGGAAGATGTAGCACCGAGGACAGTACATGAGGACAAACTCATCGATGGTTTGTCTTCCAAGGCAATTAAATGGGTTTTTCTTTTTAAATCGGGCACTAGATAGAAGAAAGTTACTTTTCACCAGGATTTTCATATTATTAGTCAGCATTGTATCAATGGGGATTGCTTTCCATGTTACTTCCATCTCGGTTGTTTCTTACTTGTGTCAATTTATTCCTGAGCAACGACTTTTCCCTTTCTCATCCTTTTACAGCTTTTATCCCATTTTCTTAGAGAAATCGGGTTTTTTTTTACTGAACGTTTTTCTCTTTCTACCCATCGATAGTGAAACATATTTAGTAACTGTTAACTAGGGTTAAATGATGAGATTGAACACTTTTGAAACTGAAAACAAAAACAAATTTATCTTAAAAATTAATGAATTTGTTAAATTGACTTTGGAAAAATTACACACATTCTAGGTTCTCTAATTTTTTTTATTATAAATTATGTTTAATTGATTAGATATGCATACACACTTAATTCACGTATACCTTTCATTTACATGTTTCATTGTCGATAGTTGAGGACGAATCAAAATCGGATTTATTAAGATGTGATTCACGGAAAGGAAGGATCAGAGAAGAATTGTGTCCAGATAATTTTTGTTTTGTAAAATGTTACTCAAAAATACTCTGAATACTTCACGAATAAAAGTCACAATATATAATTTGTATCGCACATATCCTTAATTATGCAAACACATGCAACACAACAGACTAAAACAGAAGTGGAATTATTCTTTTTCTGAATTCAATTTTGTAATTAAGTTACAGAAATAGTTAGTACTTAAACGGTATTAAGAAATGACCAAACGGTTAGCAAGAAAAGAATATGTAATTAATCTATCAAAAGATATTTTATCAGCCTCACCATTGAATGCAATGGGTTAGAGTTGGAATGGTATGAGAACATTTATATAACGCGCGCAATTTATTTTTTATCGAAACTAGTGCGATTTAGTAAAATTTGATTAGTAAGTTATAGAAACTTAAAAAATATATCTGTCGAGAAACACTGAATTTGGTATTTAAATTTAATTTGAAAATATGTATCTGAGAATGGTATCCCTTTTTTAAGAATTTGTTTATGTTATAAAAAAGCGACGAGAAAACTGAACGTTTTTAAAGAAAAAAAACTATAATTGATATGATGCCAAGGAAAAAAAGAAAAAAGTTTAAGCTAAAAATATCAGATTATGTATTAAATATTTTGATATTTGCATGCGGTTTTGGATAATGATTCTCTGTGACGTTATTAATAACGAATCAGCTTATTTTTTTATTACTAAAAATTACTTTTTTTAATTAGATTTATTGAAAAAATATTTTGGATACGTTTATTTCTTTATTTTTCTAATATTGCAAATGTAAAAATAAAGTATTGTAATGGTAGAATTTTTTTAAAAATTTTAAATGGTGTTTTTTAACTGGTGTTAATTGTGTGTTAATGTAGCTGAGTGCAACGGTAGATAAAAAGTATTTTTTTAGCACTTAGAAAGTGTGTGTAACTATAGGTCGAAAAGGCAAGGGTCTAGAAATAAATTTTTGTGAATTGCCATATATTTCAATACATTATATTACACATATTTTAATGCAAAAACTGTAATGTCACTCAAAGCAAAGATACATGGAACAGTTTTGAAAAAGCACGGTACAATATACAGAATTATTTCTCGATGTATTAAAGTACACCTTGTTCTAAATTATATGCTGTCTTCTATGAACCGTAATTGATTAAATGATTTACTTTCTATTGAAAAGAGGTAAGTTTTTTTTTGTTTTTTTGGAAATTCGTGTTTTTATTTTTCTTATAAATGCGTGAGAGGAAAGATATGAGGTCTTCTTTTTAAGTAATTAAAAGCGTCACATAACTGATAAAATTATTTATTATGGGTAAGAGGATTCTCGTAATCAAAATAAGTACTATTTCAAGTGAAAACAAATGACTATGTTCGAATAAAAAAATCAATATTTTCATACATTATTCTACCACTCAGCAAATTTGCTATTCAAGCGAAATAAATTTAATATAATTAATTCTTTGTACAATTTTTTTAACCATTTTGTTTGATTTAAAATTATTCAACTTTGGCTGAGAACAAAAACAAATCTCATTCGTTTTAAAGGATTTCATAATTGCAGCAAAATAAATAAATAAATACAGGAAATTCAAAAGTTAAAAAGAAATTTAAAATTCCTAAACCATTTGCAAGAATGCTGCGTTTCATTTCCCAAATATTTAATGCCAATGAAATCGTGAAACACTTCTATCAATAATAATTTGGAGAGGATTTAAATTACTTTTACTCCAACATCTATTTATAAAAGGAAAGTGGCAGAGACGATCCATTCCGAATTCGAATCGAACAGAGTTTCGTAATGAATGGAAGACGAACATGAACGGAAATGAAAATGTCATTCGGCCTTACGAACAATCGTTTGGGGACGATGTCAGAAGCTGTAGAATTAAGAAGGGAATTACGGCGGGAAATGAAGTTGACTGGGTGCCATATCAGGTCTCGCGATGCTCTGATTGCAGCCACGAAATGATCTCGGGGAATGATTATTCTCAATTTAAAAGATGTTCCACCATTATACAAGTCGTTAGTTCACAAAAGGGACGAATTACGCTAAAAGAGAATTCTGACATTTATCTAATAGTTTCCATTTCGGGCCGTTGGTTTCGCTGGCATCGCCTAGTGGCCCTCGAATTGTTCTCAAGAATGGAACTAACAAGAATGTTTAAGAGAACAAATTGTTCAACCTTACTTTGTTCAATATTAAAGCAGGGGCCATTGGATTAGTTTAACGTAATTGAATCTTTATTTAATCAAGTAATAAAGAGAGGTTTTATTCTGATACACTATTTGAATCTCTTTAAAAAATTAAAACTTGTTCCGCCTCGAGATGCTTTTCACTTTTGACATTAAATCCATCTGATGAAATTTTTTTTTTAGAAAAATAATTATCTGAGTAATACAGTGCCTCTCAAACTTTCTAAATTTGTGACCCGATGCTTAATCATAATTTTCATCGCGCCCCCTCTTCCACACAACAACATTGTATTGAATTCAAAATACAATACTTTGACGCTAAACCTACAATGCGACTTTAACCTCTTAAGCGCATATAAACGTCTCGCTCATCCAAAGCGTTGACTGCTCAGAACGTATACATACGTCTTTCCGAAGTACGAATTTTTCCGTGCTCTGCCAACCATAATAGTATTCTGAAGGCTTTAGAATGCAATAAAAGGACCTGAAGGCTTTAGAATGCAATAAAAGAACCTTGACAGTGTTTGCGAAGGATTTACTTATTTTAGAGGAATTGCTTATTTATTCCTTTTTCTGCCTTCCCCCCAAAAAAACATACGCTCAAACCGTGGCTTCGGGGAGCAAAATTTCAATCGACATTTATAAGGGATTAATTATAAACCATTCAAATGATCAAGACAAGTGTTGCTTTTTGGACATAATTTTATATATAACAAGTCCTTGAGGTGACTGATAGTTATTACATTTATTCTTAACTTTGTGTTGTTAAATTAATTATAAAACTTATTCCGCAGTACTGGCATATTTATTAGTGTTAAGTGTGCGTTTTTTTTATTACGTCAGAATGTATTTTGTTTGTTTACTTTCAGTAAATTAATAATTTTTTAAATAATCTTTAGTTTTCGACTTTTCAATATCCCCCTTGCAGGCTTATCACACCCCACAGTTTGAGAAACACTGCAGTAATGTTAAATATTCGTTCAGAGTCTTTGAGAACAGCTTTTAACTACTCAACCCATAAGATTTTTCTTGATCTCTTTTATTTGATGTAATTAATGTGGCTACGGTATCGGTATCGTGGCTGGCTTGCATGTGTGAGCTCGAGCTCATTACCAGTAAAGACCCGCCGTGTAGGGTAGCGATGCACATTAAATCTGTTGAGAGCTCAGACGTGCTCTCGTAGGTGTGGCGTGATAGTTAAGAGAGGGGGTTGCAGCTCAGGTGTCGTCCGCGATGGTTCAAAATGACGAGTCCATCGCCAAAAGCCCTCGTGTAGCTGAACAGTGCGACGTTAATATTCACTCACTCACTCGATGTAATTAATGAAAGACGCTCCATTCATGCCCGTGTGATGGAAAAGCAATCAGGCTGGGCAGGAAAAAAAGTGTCTGAAAAGAAACTTGAGTATTCTATTTATTGTTTGGTTATTAATTATAAAAAGAGTTTTTTTTTAAAAAAAAATGTGTTATTGTGGTAGAATACCTTGCATTGTGTTCAATAAGTGATACTTGGTGTTGCTTTATAGGAAATAGGTATGCTTTTGGGGTAAAACAAAGAGAGCAGCGGATGAACTCTTTGTGAGAGTTTCAATTGAAGTTGATAAAGAATAAATATATATTAAACCTTTTTGGACCATTAAACAAAATTTGAAAATTTTTTAATATTGATTATAAGTAAATATCGTTTACAAGAGCAACAGAATCGTGATAAAATTTGTTTCCAACTAGTTACGCAATATTATCACTTGTATGCAATTCTAGAGCTTTAAAAATTAAGACGTGATAATTAAAACCACCAAGGTAGTTTTGTTAATAAAGTGCAAAAATAAATTCTTACGGAAAAGTAAATCACTCTAGATATATAAATCATAGCAGAAAATCAGTCAATAAAACAAAATTATCAAAATTACTTATCCATCGCCTATTAAATAAATCTTTAGGAAGAAAAAAATTGTTTCTCTTTTTATTGTTCGTTTTTTCAAGCAATTAAATTATTTTTCAAAAAGATTCTATGCACACGTTTGTGAAGGATAGTTTCAATTACCAAGTTATCTATATATAAAGGAGAAAAGCGACTCACTCACTGACTAATCACGATAACTCCAGAACTATAAAACCTACAGATTCGAAATTTGGTAGGCAGGTTTCTTTCAAGCAGTAGACATCAACTAAGAACGGATTTTGTCAAGATCGAACCCCAATAGGCATTACAGAGGTTTAAGGGGCGTCATAGATAATTATTTCCATTGTTAAACTATTAGATGTACAGTCTTGAAACGGTTCACTGATTTCTTTCATAAAGTAGGGACTCCCTACGAAATGATTTTTACGAAAATCGACCTCCAAGAGGCGTTATAGATAATTATTTCCATCTTTAAACTATTAGACGTACAGTCTTGAAATTTGATAAGCGGATTCCTTTCTAAAAATACAGATCCGCTACAAAATGGGTTTTGTCAAAATCGACCCCCAAGTGGCGTTGTGGAGAATTAAGGGGCGTTATAGGTAATTATCTCCTTTTTTAAACTATCAGACGTAAAATCTTGAAATTGAGTTAGCAGATTCCATTCACTGAGTAGTGATCTGTCATAAGATGGGTTTTGTGTAAATCGTTTCCTAAGTGGCGTTGCGGGGACTTAAGGGGCGTTATAGATAATTATTTCCATTTTTAAATTATTAGACGCACAGTCTTAAAATTTGGTAAGCGGATTCCTTTCGTGGCGTAGAGATCCGCTACAAAATAGTTTGGGGGGAAATTGATCCCCAAGGGTCACTGAGGGGGATTAAGGGGCGTAATAGATAAATATTTCCGCTTTTCAACTAATAGACCCACCTACTTGAACATTCGAAGGTATGTTCTGTTCATGGAATAGAGTTCCTTTTACAAAGAGTTTTGCGAAAACGGATCCCAAAGGAGTGGGTTTGCGAGGGATTAAGGCGTGTTATAGAAAAATTCCTGTTTTTTAATTTAAGCCATTTGCTTGAAATTTGTTGAGCACGTTTCTTTAGTTGAGTAGAGTTCCACTAAGAAAGGTATTGACGGAAATCAACTCCAGGGGAAAGCGGGGAGAGTTAGTGGTGCGTATTGATAGATAAAATTCCCGTTTTCGAACTGCTAAGACTATAATAATAAAATTTGGTTTTTCATGCTTTTGTTGAATTGGAATACGCTAAAAATGCTCTCAACGAGGTACTGATGATAAAAATTCCGTTTTTGCTGTTAGATTTAGACTTGAAATTTAGCACGCATGTTTATTTTATGGAGTAGAGATCCACTGAAAGTTGCTTTGGTGGAAATCCACTTCATTATTAGGTTAAGTGAGCGCAAAAAATCTTTCTACTTTAATTTTAGATATACATAGAAATTAGATATTATAATTTATGTCCTTTTTATATCAAGAGGCGAGAGTTACAGCTATAAATATATTTTTCAATACAATCGAATTCTTAATGCTAGATATCAGTAATTCATCTATATGTAAACAATATATGTACATTTATACAACATCGTGAAACACCCAGTGAAGTGGGTGGGTAACGGCTAGTACACATACAAGAGGATTATTACTACAAGTTCCATTTTCAAAAAGCTGTGAAAAAGGAAACACTGACCAAAAGTATTTCAAATTTCAACCGAATATACTCGAAGAAAAGAGAAACAGTATGGCAAAAGAAAAAAATAATAATTGTTTTTTATGCGGTTTTGGGGCAAGGATAATTCAAAGCTGGATTTTCCCATCCAAAGTGGTACGATCTTGTCTTTGGTGGATAGGTGTTTCACATTCAACGACTGTTGAATGACTTGGAAACTCTTTATTCCGTTGAAAATCCCAACTTTAAACAGCGTCGTTGGGGTCTGATGTACAACTTCTGCCAAAGCCGTGTCAATTCAAAATGTCGTTTGTAGTCCAATCCATTTTTCTTATACCGCTTACAGCGCTACCTATCGGGACTTATTTTTTATGTCGTACTATCCTCCCGTTCGTTCAAGTATATTCTCAGTTTAAATTTCAAGTCCTTCTGGCTAAGAGTTTTTTTTATAGTAGTTCGAAAGCGAAACTTAAATTATAATTCCTTTGTATACGTGATGTATATATTTATATATGTAATATAATTATAAATTTTTTAACTTGTAGCTATCTATTGGAGAGGCTCGGGTAACGGCGATCACTGTTACTCATTTAGCACCACCCAGGGAACACATGTAGCTTGAGGAAGGCAACAGATGCGTGTAACTTTGCCTATTTTTTTTAATAAAGTCCCTTTGACTTTCAAAAGAGCAAAGAGCATCATCTCCACACACATTGACCAATATACTGCCATGACCCAAAGAATGAAGAGTTTTGGAAAGCCATGGGAAATTATGGCAACTGTGATCCCAATCCTGGGGCACCTTGAAAGAGCCGAGGCTGTTGCCCGCTTTCGCCTAACAACCGGACATGACTTTTTGGAAGTATACCTCCACTGGCCTGGCACGGCTGCTAACGAGGCCTGTCCACTCTGCGGCCATGTCAGAATGGATGGCGACCACCTGCTCCAATGCACTGGACTCGTTGAATACCCGGCTGATGACATCGCCAGTCGATACTGGGAGGCTCGGCGTCAAATGGTCAAGAAGCCAAGCAAGGGCGTTGGATAAATAAAATAATAAAATTTTTAAGAGTGGTCACACATGATTCTTTTATACACTGATTGCAACATTAGCTCTTCGGAAAGCTGGCATTCAATTTCTTTGAAACGAGACTTTTTTCCCATTCTCGAACGCTGTCGTAAATCAGGAAGGTTTAAAATAATTGCGCGGTTGATTTTATCTCTGTCGGAAATTGATTCTAATCGATTACCGAATTCCTGCTCAGCTACCGTAAGAGCAGATGTTACAACAAGATTCCTCTTAACCGTAACCCAAGTCCTGCGATCCATTACTGTTTTTTCATTATTGTTGAAATGTTAGTCGTGTCAGGCTTAATCGAGCGTGCTGTTGACTGTCTCGCTGCTACGCCTTTTCTCAAACAAACGTCACCTGTTTCTCTCCCCTCCCCCCTCGAACAATGCTAGAAGAAAAGATTGAGGTAGTTTTCTAAACATTGATTTCTGGCCACATATTTTCCAAAAAATAAATAAATAAATAAAGTGAAGCTCTTAACTTAGAAGTCGTTATGTATTCTTTAATCTAATTAATGGTATACAAAGATTTAAGTATGGAGTAGGTTAGTCCTTCTCAAACTTTATATATTGGTAACCCAATATTCAATCATAATTTTCATCCTCCCTCCAAACAATAACAATGTATTTAATAATACTGTACTTTGACGCTAAAGTTACAAAACAGCTTTAAACTTTTAAGTGCCACCAGCGTATATAAAGGTCTCGCTCAGCTAAAGTTTTAATTTCCCCAGACGTAAATATACGTCTTTCCGAAGTACGACCTTTCTGTGCACTGCCATCTAAAAAACTATTCCGAAGGCTTTGGTACCTTGTACCCTTGTACCAAGGTACTTCGCAAACATTGCCAAGGTAAAAGTACCTTGGCAATGTTTACAACGTATTTGTTTATATATACCAGGTGTCCACAATTAAACGACCCTACTTCAAAATTGTCTACAGACGAAACTATTGTTCAGAAAGTTGTAAAATGTTGTGTACGACATAAAGAAGGGATGGGAATTTGTTTGAGCGAATAAAATAATTAGTTCAAAATTTCACCACTAGAGGGCGTTTTTAATGGAGATCATATTTAGCATACATTTATAACAGTTTACAAATTTTGTTACAACAATAAATGCTCAACATGATGACCATCGTTTTCAGCTACTATTTGTAATCTTAAGATAGCATGTTCCACCGTTGACCGCAGTGTGTTCTGGGAAATGTTAAGAACATGTCGCGAAATACTGTCTTTGAGATCAGGTAAAGTTTTTGGTTGATCACAACTTACCAGCTGTTTTAAATGGCCCAAAGCCAAAAATCGCATGGATTGAGGTCAGGCGATCGGGGAGGCCACAGATGACGAAATTGGCGGTTGATCACACGTTCTTCTGTGAAGTGATGTTTCAGAACGTCCTTAACACAACGTGTAATGTGTGGAGGAGCTCCATCTTGTATAAAAATTATGCGAGAAAGGCACTGACGTGTTTGCAGATCTGGAATAATTTTATTCCGTTATAACGATGCATATCGCTGTCCAGTGATAGAACATGTTACTGGACCTCCAGCACCTAATTCCTCGAAAAAATACGGGCCAAGAATAAAAGACGCGGAACCCAATACCACTAAAGATCTGACGTGTAGAGGAGCGTTAAATCTGCCGAGAGCTCAAACGTCCTCCCGTTGGTTAGGAGGAGCTCAGGTGTCACTTGAGCATGGTTCGGAATGACGAGGTCCGTCCCCATGAATAGTGTGACGTGAAAAGGGGGCGGGGCAGATTTTCTGTACGAACTACAGGCCCTCTTCCTTACGATGTTTTCATAGATCAAAGAAGAATTCGATTTTGTCTCGTGCAAGCAGAGATGCGCACGCGATCATTCCCATTCTTTTCACTTTCCTTATGGGTCACCCCCTCAAATATTTTCATATCAATCTCAGTTTTCCAAATGTTGTCCCAAATTAAGCAGAATCAAGCCTTTCCAAATTTTGAACGTATGGTAACTAGAACGGAAAGAAGTTTCCGATACACCCAATGTTACAAAGGAGTCTCAGGAATGTTAACTTTGTCTCGAGGGCTGAAAATATAAACAATTTTAAATACATAGAGTTCTTTGAAATTAAAATTAAATATAATTCCAATTCCTTACAAATTATAATCATAATGTTAAAACTTATAAGCATATAAAAATAAGAAAAGCTTCTGTAAGAAATATGAATTAAGTTTTACGTTGCGCATGATGTTTTCTAAAATTGTAACTCTAATTACAAGCAATAAGTATTTTATAAAGTTAAATGTATCCTTATTACACTGCAGCTATTTTTATATAAATAGAATTGTAGGTTATATTTATAAATAAAAAATAAATTAAATTTTAAATTTTTTTTCAATATTTTGAAATAAAAAAGATATAAAGTACTATAATTACGTAGGGTTTGAAGAGTATGATTCTACAAAGTTTTGTACACCAAAGGCTACTATTTTAGAAAATAGCATGCACAACGTAAGAATTACTTAACATTTGACAGAAATGTTTCTTATTCTCATATGCTTATAATTTTTAAGATTTTTAAATACTTTTTTGAAACTTCATAAATAATGTCTAAAAGATTCAAATTATTTAATTTTAAAGAAATTTGAAAACAATTTCAGTCCTGAAGGCCATGATCTATTTTAAGGGATGAAAGAATAATATAATGTATCAGTTAGAGTGACAAAACAAGTAATTTATGCAGAAATTTTAATTTTTAAAATTTAAAAAAAACCTTCTAAGCTCAAAATAATGAAATATTGTTAACAATAAAAAAAATTGGTAATACTTCTAAAATACTCAACCTTTATAAGTTAAATTTTTGAAAATATTATTTTTTTAAAAGAGCATACGTAAAAGTTTAAATCAGGGCTGTCAAACTCAAAGGCTAACTTGGGCCAAACAAATAAGGTGGGCCGCAAATAAACCCCAATATTCATAAAAACCTAGGCCTATTTCGAATAATGCATTATAATAAACATAAATAAAAGAACAAGAAAATCTTACCACCTGACCCTTGACATCTCTTCTCTGCCACTATCTTTCCTACGAGGTATGTAAATTAAGTGATGAGACTGATAGCGTAGTGTTTGATCTGGCAACACTGGGGAAGTGGGACATGGAGGTAAACATGCGATGCGTTATCAGTATGAGTTTGAAGTCGCTGAGTCTGTAGTGATTTGTTTAGAGAAACAGGTTTTTCTTGTGTGTTCTGAAATGAGTGACAACGATGTGCTATCAAGTTTTGCTTCAGACTTGGACACAACGCAACGGAAACACTTGCAAAACTTCAGCAAGCCTACGGAGATAGTGTTTTGTCAAGGGCCCAGGTTTTTCGGTGGTTTAAGGCATTTTCAGAAGGAAGAGAGTCAATTGAAGATGAACCTAGCAGCGGAAGGCCCTGAGTTTCAAAAACCGCTGAAAATGTCGTTAGAGTCCGGGATCTTGTGCGTTCAGATCGTCGCTTGACAGTCAGAATGATTGGGGAAGAGTTGAATTTGAATCACACCACCGTTCATCAGATTTTGACCAATGAATTGAAGATGAGAAAGATCTGCGCCAAAATGGTTCCGAAAAACCTTTCTCAGTGAACCGTTTCTTGGGCAGTCAGAACATTCCTGTTGCTCCCCCCCCCCCGTATTCGCCCGACTTGAGTCCTTGTGACTTTTTCCTCTTTCCGAAACTAAAGAATCACCTCAAGGGACATCATTTTGGGACACTGGAAAACATTCAAACCGCTGTAACCGACCAGATGAAGGCCATTCCAATATCCGAGTTCCACCATGTTATGAGGAGTGGAAGAAACGCCTCCAGCGCTGTGTGGCTTCAGAAGGCAGTTACTTTGAAGGAGACAATGTTGAATTGTAAGTTTATTGGAATAAACAAGTGAAAAAAATCAGTCTCATTATTTAATTTACACGCCTCGTATTTCAGGAGAAATTTTGAAATTTTATTACATATTATGTGTGGCCCGCGAATTTGACACCCCTGGTTTAAATAGCTAGAGAAATACGAATATGTGGTTCAATGTCAAAACTTTACATTAGTTAAAATCAGAATTTGTAAGAATATGCAATAAAAATAAACATTTTGCAAATGGTACATGCTTTCAAAAAATATTAGTAGTATTTTTATAAAATGCTTTTTATAACCGCATATGGTGTACCACAAATCCTGGACTCCTTACTAATACTTTTGGAAGTGAATTTTTGAAAACTGAACATTTATTTCTGGTAGGAAAATATTTCATCCACGATTTATTTGCTTCGCGAAGAGACATACCCCCATTTACTTTATTCAGTATAGTATCAGAAAATCGAAATTCTAATCAATAGTTTTTTAATTTTTTTTCCCCATCCAAATATATCTGGATGTTTCTTAGCGAGGGAAACAAAACAGAAATTCAAAATAGCAACATGCTGAAGAAGCAGCACGAGGCTAATCTTTTGATAACTCTAACAGAAGTACAAAAATGCATAAGTAATATTTTGCATTTGTTGAACTATGAAAAGGAGACTCTCTGGCAAGACTTTTTAAAAACTAATGTTAAAGTGTGGAGAGAAAAATTCCCGTTTTTGGTTAAAATAATTCCTTTAATGTATTTGATTTCTAAAAATTAATTTTCCATAGATAATTAGGAATTGCTCACTTAATAAAATAAAATAGTTTTATTTCAATGTAGAATTCGCAAAGAATGCCCCAGGTGAAAGAATTTTTATAAGAACTCTTTTTTTTTCTCCTGAAAACCTTTAACTCTTAAATGCCATCGCTGTATTTCATTCATTGGTATTTTTTTCCTCCATAAGCATTTTAAAAATTTATGATCGATCGACTACGCTATCACAGGGTGAATATCTCCCTTTTACTCTTTGAAGAATTTATCATACAATATTTTAATTTCTGTTCGTTTTGTCGTCAGTTTGCAGGAGACATAAAACAATGAAATGTGTGACCCTCGTGTGGATCAGTGGGTAGAGAGGGCGTGAGAAAAACTCCTGGCATTTTATTTTCATTAATACTTCTTAGATCCAATGGAGCATGGATCCCAGATCAGCAATGTTTTTGAATACCACACGTGAGTTTAAAGGAACAAAATCGAAAAATTTGCATTATTTTGATAGTAATGACCAGGACTGAAATTTAGTAGTATGTTCGTATGGCATAGACTGAAATAACACATCAACAGGCGGGAAAATGTTTTCCTTAACGTGTGAAACCAAACAAAAGTTTATTTGCGTTGGAAGACTTACATGCATAATCAATCATTTTGTCAGGAGAGAAATACTTCATTTAATGTTTGGGACCCCAACGTTTATTTTATTTATTGCTATTACCATCTCTGTTGATTTACATAATAATTTGCCCAGCGTCTTTAAAAAAACACACAAAATCGCAGATCGAAAATGGTTCCTCTCATTGTCTTCTCACAAATGATGGGAAGTTTGCTGCAGAACTTTGTTTTCTTTGCTCCAAGATATTGGTGAAATCATGCCTAATGAAGAATTCTCCAAAGTGCTTCGTACCATTCTTTTTATTCATGTGAAACATTCAACGCACAGTTCGATGAGTTTTATTGATTTGTTTTCTTTCGGGGTGGCTTCTTCGGTTCCCCCTGAAAATGAAGATAAATCGTTTATTTTTCTACTTTTTGTGTTGCTTATGGAAGTAAAGGAAATTTTTATTTTTTCCCAAAAAAAGAGCACAAAACTACCACACACAGCTTTGTTTAGCTGTGTGTGGTAGTTTTGTGATTTTTTTCCCGTCTTTCTTTTTCTCTGAAATTCCTCTTATG
Organism: Trichonephila clavipes; assembly: GCA_019973935.1. Classification (NCBI taxonomy): domain Eukaryota; kingdom Metazoa; phylum Arthropoda; class Arachnida; order Araneae; family Nephilidae; genus Trichonephila; species Trichonephila clavipes. Next base: position 652,223 of record BMAU01021197.1, read on the forward strand.
TTCTATTTTGTAAGATTTGGCTTGGTTAAAATTAAATTAAAATGAGAGAATTTTAAAAAGTGGGATCTTTTTTTTTTTCGTTTTCCGTGTTAAATGCTCGTATCTTTGGAACATTAATTGCATTGTGAATTATTGTTATTTATTGCAAAAAGAAAGTTAAAATTTTAATTTCCTTCAAAATTAAAAAAAATAAGATATCACTGCTAAGAATGCGTTTCTAAATCCCTTATATGGGTAATTAAAATCTGATGTTTATGATTCAGATTTAATTTCAACATTCGTCTTGCACTCCAATGTATTTTGTGACCTAGGGGTCATGGTCACGAACTCTTTGCCAATGTGTCACGAAATCCAGCCTTAGTGCCACTGAAGAACAGCCATGTAGAGGGGCTGATGTACGTTATATCTGTCGAAGATTGCATTAATCAGATTTTCAAGAGTATAACACACTTATATTTTTCTTAATCGCAACCAATGGAGCACACAGAAATTTTTTAAAGGAAGCGCGTCCAGGGTCGAAAGTCCGCTATTTTCGTAGCCTACCCCCAATACGCCATCCAACATATTCTTCTGATTTTGTCGATTGACGTGATCAAAAACAGTAAAAAATTAATTATTTAATAAACAATAAGCATTAATTAATCAAATAAATTCTTAATAACGAGTATCTGATTAAATTTTACGTACTATACAAACTCATGTCCAAAATTAAGGTCACAAACATGGTTTTCGACACATTTTTAAAACAACTCCAGTAAAACTGATTGAATTTATATTTTATATATTTTGAAGAATGGGTAATACAATATCAACCTTCAATTTAGGAAATGTTATTTAGTGTTAGTTTTTGCAGAACTACTGGACTGAGACCATTCAAGCACATGTTTTGTGAATATTGCATTAAAACAAACAAGTTATTGTCTGTTTGCAATGAGAATAATTTCTCATATTGATTTCGACGATTCCTTGAGATGGAGAGCCGATGGCAGACTTGAAACTGGCCAATCCCACGAGGAGGTGGCCCGAGAGGGATCCTCCAGTTTTATGGAATCAATTCCAAATAAGTGGAACTGTCACCAAGATGGTCTCCACAGAGCATTAACTTCTTCACATGATCGCTACTTGAGATAAAGCGCACGGTGACATTGGCGGCTCCTCAGCCTGCTCGGGAACTTGCTGCTGTGTGTCTGGAAGAATTTCCAGGTAAATAGTCTACAGCCATATAGCAGAGACTGTTCTTTACACCCGGCGTCCAGTCTGGTGCATTCCTTTGACTGCATCCAGTATGAAATACCAGATATTGTGGAGCTGAAAACAGGAGTTGTGGGCACCCACAAGAATGGGGGCGTGTTCGTTCCAGTGATGAGTTGAAATGAAGCAGACAAAGTGATTTTCATCGAGTCTTCACCTGGAGAGAAAATGGAGCTCGCTTTCATCCCTCCTATGTTTTTAGAATTTTTTTCCGATATTCTCTGCAGATAGCGCCACGATGCATTTTAATGCGTTTTAAGGTTTTTAATTAATATCTTTTTAACTAATTGGAATATCGGAATATAAATGGTCAAAACGGATTCCTCGGATCATTCCCAAAATTTTGATACCTTCTGCTAGTTTCTGCGTCTTGTGGTTCTTGAGAAAATTGGGATATATACGTACATAGATACGTTTGTATACCTACGAATTTTAATATATTTATAAGACTATTAGTTCAGTCTTTTTTAATTCCTATACTATTAACTCACAATCTTCCTATTTAGGTATATATTGAAAATTTGAACGATATATATATATATATATCTTCAAATTTTCAAACGTTAATAAAAAACATTTTAAATCACTCATTTGAGCTGAAATTTTCTATACAAGATTGTTTGGGGGTGACAATATGATAATTTAATTATAATTAGTTAAACTTAATTGACTGAAACTAATTATTTAAAGAATTACTGATACAGCCACGTTGGCTTCATTTTTAGCGACTTGGGTCAGAACTTTAAAAGATTTTTTTACTCACATTTTAAAGCATTTAGTTGAACTGAAAATTTATATAAACGATGGTTTGGGATGGCCATACGATACTGTAAGGCTGATTAATAGAAATTAATTGCCCCTTGATATTTTGATTTTGCCATATATATATAGGTACATATTTATATTAATTGTAACTATTTAATAAAAGATAACTAAAATAATTTCTTTTTTGTTGATATAAGTAGGAATTGACTTAATTTTTTTTCTTTTTTTATATAACTTGTTATTACTCCCTTCATTTCTTTATACTGAGCACCTAGGACGTGTTGTTTCCTCGCTAACCATTCAGTGCATATCGAATAGCTTAGCACATCCACTCGAATGTTTTATAATAACTCGACCTCCATAATGCACGACTATTGTAGGATAAAATTAAATGAAAAGAAAAATATCGGGGACACGATCTCGAATCTAAATCGCTTCGAATGTGAACCGTGTGAAAAATGTTTGCGCTTAATCGGTTTTGGTATGTAATCACTATAATTTATTTCCTTCCAATGTCTGAACCCGAGATGCAGATTCTCAAGTCTGTATATTACGGCAGACAGAACGCCCTTCTCACGTGTGTTTGTCCTTTTGGCTGTTTAATAACTCACTCAATATTTATTACTGCTCAGTGCTATTTTTAATATAAAGGAGAAGAAAATGTGTATTTTTCAGGTGAAATTTCTGTATTCTCTTTCTATACAGTATATAAAGGAGAAAAGATCTCCAGATCTCCTTACAATATCTCCAGAACTAATAGACCTACAGACTTGAAATTTGGTAACCGTGTTCCAGTGTTCAGCTAGAAAAGGGTCCTGGTGAAAATTATTCACCAAAGTAATGCGTGAGGTTAAGAGGCGATGTTAATAAATATTCCTATTCTTGAAAACTGTAGCCCTACATTCTTGAAATTTGGTAAGCATGTTTCTTTTGTAGAACAGAGATCCCCTTTAAGAAAGGAATTTATGAAAATCATGTCCTATGGGGTTAGGTGCGAGGAGTTTCTGGGGTGTGTAGATGAATGAAATTCCCGTTTTCTAAATACCAGACCTATAGTAATGAATTTTGGTATGCCTGTTTCTTTTGTTGAGTTGAAATCCGTTAAGAATGGATCTTACGGGAATCGACTGTTAAGGGGCTTATTGATGAAAAAATTTCCGCTTTGAACTATTAGACTTAGACTTGAAATTTCACAAGAATGTTTGGTTTGTTGAGTAGAGATCCTCCAAAAATGGGTTTTACGGAAATCCGCTTTGGGGGAGGGGGTGGTGGTACGGAAGAATAAAACATAATTCTACGTCAATTATAGAAATTCGTCCTTTTTAAAAAAATATTAAGAGGTAAAGTTTATATGAATGTTTTTCTATACGATTGAACGCATTAAGACTTCGATATTAATAATTTTTATGTATATAACAGTATACATTCATGTGCATCATGAAATACCCAGTGAAATGGGTGGATAATGGTTAGTTATAGATTATAGACTATTAATAATGTCTTTCTGTCGAAAAGGTTTCAGAAAAAGAATACAACGACAGTATTTTCAAAATCCAATAGCATTAAAAATTATGCATAATTATACACCCAACGAATACATTTCTCAAGAAAAAATATATTAATTTAGAAAAAAAATTGATATGCTTCTAAAATTCAAAGCAAAATAAATTAAGTTTCCTTATCAGTAATAAGATTACTTTAGAATTTAGAATTTTGTTTTTTAAGAGCAGTCAGTAGGGTGAAACATTTTTGAAAATCGATTTTGAGTTTTTGATATGAATAAAATCTCCAAATAATTACCTTTCCAATGATGTAATATACAAGCCATTATATGAATTAGAAGTACTTTAAAATAACTTTAAAAAATAACCAGCTGCCTCGGTCACGCCCACTTTCACAGATTAAGTGTAAATATTGACTTTTTAAATCTGATAACTTGCAAAGCCTCCACAAAATTTCATTTAATCATACACAATTAACTGTAGATTAAATGAAACTTAACTGCAAGTTTAGCTGTTAGTTTGTTTATGTACTTTCGGAGCGAAGTTTTAAAAAATTTGAAGAAAATATTTTGTTGTGTAATTAGAATTTTTTTGTTGTGTATTATTTCTCCTTTCGAATTTTTTATACTTTTAAATACTTAATAACTTGTTTGTAAAGATTGAAAAAGTGCTTTATGAAAAAATTATAGTTAGAAAATAATTTCAGTAGCTTAAAAATGAGGAGATGATAGAATTTAGTGTACTTATTACAACCAATTTTGATACTGGACAGGTAATAGTTGTAAAAATATTGCGTATGTAAAACACCTGCTTTTCATCTCAACAATAGTAAAATGCATTTCAAACCATCCATTGAATCAATGGAAATTGAAGGAAATCAAGAATTTTACCATTCATTGCCCTGCAAAATAAATTATAGGCTACATTTTCTTTGTAAGTAAGATTTTTTTTAATAAAAATTTCTGTTTTCTAAAATTTATATTTTTAAAAATGTGTATGTTATAAATCCTGTATGTATGTATGTACTCTATGTTTATTAAATGCAATTGTGTATACTGTGAAGAGACATTTTTGAAATATTCTTAAGACATCCAAATAGAAAGCAGATATAACAAAAAATAACAATTTTCAATAAATTCATAATATTAATGCTCTGTGAACTAACAGTTTGTCTTTGAAAAAACTAATTAATATATCTAAAAAAAATTCACTTCAGTATAAATATAAATGTCCAAATGATATAAAATAAAAATTTGAGTATTTATGTTTAATAGTTTCTGAGAAAAAAGTATGAGATGACATATGAAATGTGATGTTTGTTGTCTTTGCGAGAAGCTCGTTACATAAATAAAAATACATAAATTTTGAAAAATTTTAAAATAAGTCTTAAAAACATAAAAACAGTCTTATTTTGACTGTTTTAGCAATCATTTGTCTAGTTTAGAGTACTTTTTGAGGTTTAAAATTTAGAAACTGTCTGCAACAACCAAACCTAATGATAACTTTAGATAGCTTAGATGATAACTTTAGATGATAGCGAAAACTTTCAAAATGTCGTATATATATATATATATATATATATAATCAAGTATTTTTAAATACCATCTCAAATTCATACAAAAACCATATTGATACATTTTCACATTATATTTATGTTGCTTTATGCTCAAATCTGATATCTGTAAAGCATGAAAGCTATTAATTCTTCAAAAATTGATATTGAATTGAGAAAATTGATGTAATACTAGAAATTATCTCGTTACAAAAAACTGAAAAATGCTATTCTGGGCAATTTAAGACTTTTTTTTGTTTACTATTTAATACAAAATTAATTGCAAAAATGGTAATGTTCAATAAAACGGGACAAATAAAGGGTGTTTTTTAGACGTATAGAACTTTAAATTGCAATAAAACAACGATGTATTATTCGATTGACTTGAATTTTTTTTATTCGAAAGATAATCTTGTGGCATTACATTTTAAATATGATTTCTGGCATAGGACTGCCACGGCTGGCTCGGATGTAGTCCAATCTGGACGTCCAATTTTCGATGACTTTTTCCAACATTTGTAGCCGTATATCGGCAATAACACGGCGAATGTTGTCTTCGAAATGGTCAAGCGTTTGTGGCTTATCCGCAAAAACCAATGACTCTACATAGCCCCACAAAAAATAGTCTAGCGGTGTTAAATCAAAAGATCTTGGAGGCCAATTCACAGGTCCAAAACGTGAAATTAGGCGGTCACCCAACGTGTCTTTGAATAAATCGATTGTGGAACCAGCTGTGTGACATGTTGCGCCGTCTTGTTGGAACCACAGCTCCTGGACATCATGATTGTTCAATTCAGGAATGAAAAAGTTAGTAATCATGGCTCTATACCGATCACCATTGACTGTCACGTTGTGGCCTTCATCGTTTTTGAAGAAGGATTCCACCAGCCCATAAAGCGCACCAAACAGTCAGTTTTTCTGGATGTAACGGTGTTTCGACATACACTTATGGATCAGCTTCACTCCAAATGCGGCAGTTTTGTTTGTTGACGTAGCCATTCAACCAGAAGTGCACTTCATCGCTAAACAAAATTCGCTTATGAAAATCGACCAATATTTTCGAAATAAAATTGCACAATTCGGAAGCGTTGTTCAGGCGTGAGTCGATTCATGATGAATTGCCAAACCAAACTGAGAATAAATCACTTGACAGCTGTTAAATCGGTCACCATCTTGGAAAGTAATGCCAACTGAAACTTCTATGACTGAAAAAAAAACACTCTGTTCATGTTGTAATTTATTATTTTTGTTATAAAGAGGCACTTTATAGTGAAAATTCAATTTTCTCAAAAATGATGTTTTTAAAACTGTATTCCTGTTTTTCTCAGAATATAATCTATGAATGTAATAAATTTTCCCCCTCATGTTACTGATATGTAACTATATATATTCATGTCAGTTTTTTAGGGATTTTCCCAAAATATTTGACGGGAGTTCATACACTGCTGGACAATTGCTAAGGACGGATCACAAATGGCTACGTAGCATAACATTAAGCGAGACATGAGGCCTAGTAGGATAAAATATAGTTATCACACTGTTCAGACATTAGAATAAAGAATATTTATTGTTCTGGAAAGTACGAAAGCTGTGAAACATCTGAAAGAAAAAAATATTCTTTTGATCTGCGTACGGAGAAATGGAACAATGCATCTAAAAGTCAGCAGGCACCATAAAGAAAGATATCAGTACGGGATATGTCCACCGTGGAGTGTGATGCAACATTCCACACGTCGTACCATACTTTGCACAACATTATCCAGCAGCTGTTGAGGCAATTTATCCCATTCCTCTGTGAGTGCACGGATGAGGGTGTTCTTGTTTGTCGGAGGATAGTTTCGACCAGCAACTTGCCTCCCCAAAGCATCCCAAACATTTTCAATGGGGTTTAGATCTGGAGAACGCGCTGGCCATACGAGACGTTGAATACCCTCGCTGTCTAGACAATCCTGAACAGTGAGTGTTCGATGACAAGTTGCGTTGTCGTCCATAAAAACAAATTTATCACCGACAGCACCACGGAAAAGACGAACATGAGGAAGTAGAACTTCATCAATGTATCGTTGGCCCGTCATAGTCCCATTCGCAACTACATGTAGGCGCGTGCGGCCATTGATCATGATGCCGGCCCACACCATGATACTGCATGTCGGATATCGGTCCTTTTCCTGGATATTTTCTGGACGATAAGCAGTACCACTCTCGCGCCAGATCAGTTGGCGTCTACAGTCCGATGACAGACTGAACCTACTCTCATCTGAGAATAGTACGCATGCCCAGTCCTGTTCAGTCCAATTGTGATGCTCACGACACCATTGCAAACGGGCAGTACGGTGCTGTCTGGTCAATGGGACACACAACAGGTCTGCGTGCGTATAGTCCTCCTCCCCTCAAACGTCTGGCAACAGTTTTTCGGGAGATCTGCTTTCCTGAGGCAGCAAGAAACTGATTTGCCACCTGCAGAGCTGTGGTGCGTCTGTTCCTTTTTGCTGATAGGACGATATATCTGTCTTCTGCAGGCGTCGTACTTCTAACACGACCTCCCCCGTGCCGTCTACTACACATTCCAGTAGTTTTAAATGACTTCCACAGCCGTGAAACAACACTGTGAGTGATGTCGAACTCCCTGGCAACATCTGTTATTTTTCGCCCTTCTTCGATCTTTCCAATAATTCGGCCACGCATAAAATCATCTATGTGATGTCGGGAAGACATGCCAAAAATTTTAAGTTCGTCTATTAAATCTTTCCTGTAAAACTTTGACTTGAAACAACAACTGTCCACACGCGTCGAAACCTTTAAAGCTCTTATGAACGCTATCACGTGATGAACAGACGTGGAAAAAAAATTTGCATACTCATATACTTCTTCTTACCAATATCCCGCACTTATTCTAATTTTCCACATTTTGCTTCCTTTCATTTTGTGGTTGCTATGGATGATAGTGTTATCCGTCCTTAGCAATTGTCCAGCAGTGTATATCTTGACAAAAAATGTCAATTTTTTTAAAAATTCATAGTGATATTTTTATATTATATGTTTTTGAGAAAACTAAACAATATATTTTAAATATTTCACTTAATTACAAATATTAATGTTTATTTATTTTTCAGACAAGTTTTTAAGCTTTAATATTCAAAAGTTTTTCAATAATAGGTAACTAACAACTCAGATGTGTAATGCTTTTTGTCGTTGCGAGAAGCTTGTTACATGCATAAAAATACACCAATTTCATATTTAAAACATAAAAAGAGTTTTCTTTTTTACTTTTTAGAAATCTTTTGTACAGTTTAGAGAAAATTTTTAATTTTGAAACTTTTAGAAATTGTGTTTGCATGGGAACATACAAATCCATAGTTTAATTTTTCTAACGTCGTAAAATCACATATTCCCAAATCATGACTTTTACATATTTATACATGTTTACATTGTATTTATGTTGTTTTAAGGTCAAATTTGATATTTATAATGCATCGAAGTTAAAAATTCTTCACAGATTGTTACATAATTTGTGAAAATTGACACAAAATGCTAAAAAAATCTCGTTGAACAAAAACTGAAAATTATTATATATTTATTTTCTGAACATTTTAAGACTTTTTTATTTCCTATTTTATGCTTTAAAATTAAGAAGATACTAATGTTTAATAAAATAGGGCCAATACATGTTGTAATTCATTATTTTTGCAATTAAGTGCCTTTTTACACTTTAAATGCAATGATCTCAAAATGATTGTTTTCAAAGTGCGTGTACCTTTTTCGTAGAAAATACTGAATGAAACTACTTGCAATTTTTACTGCACATAAATAATATGTAACTATGTATAATGGAGCCATTTTCTTGAGATTGTCCCAAAAATATTTTGCTCAGAGGCAGTTATCGTTAAAAAAATGACAATTTTCACAAATTTCAAACCGATACTTTTACGGTGAATTTTTTTTGAAAAAAGTAAACAATATATTTGAAACATGTTACCAATATTTAAATAAAAAAGCCTAATTATTATACAGCCAAAATTTGAAGTTTTTATATTTAACAATTTCTGAGAAACAGGTTCCTAAAATGGCTCAATTTAACATTGTCGGTATAGGGGCTACTGACTCCTCTTATGAAACTAATTGATTTTGATTTTTTTTACATTGGAATTGCATACGAAAATATTTGTCTCCGTAGACAAATATTGCAAACAAGTTCTGACAAAGGAATGGATACAGGAAACGAAGTGACGAAATAAAGAAAAGAATTGGAAGTCGATATTTCCTACATTCCAGTATAGTTCTGATAAAAATTATAGAATAACAGCCGTTACAGTTAACTCAGTCAAAGGGAAACGCCAGCAGACGAATCTGTTCGAGCGTAAGAAACTTCGGCGACGGATACGGTTAATAGTTTATCTGCAGAGGACAATGTCTTCGCGCCCATTGTTTTAATATTAGTTTTTCCCAACGCTGGAATGGATGAGTTGTTTCTCTCTCTTAGAAAAACATCCCCTCTTTTCATTGTTCTGAGTTCTGACGCGTTCCGAGAAACACAATTTTCGGTAACCCTGTGCCACAGAACTGAAACCCGCTTTTCATGGCCATTGTGAAAATTTGCATTCAGAAGTTTGTTATTTCATTTCAGCAGTAGGGCCCCATCACTCATGATCTTGGAGAATTCATGTCAGTAGTGAGAAAACATTGTTCTCTCTTTCGAACTTTAGTTTTTCAGAATGTCTGCTGACTGATCGGTGGTAGCATAATGCATGATATGGAGTAACAAAGACTATTATCTCCATATTTTATGTTGGAATTTCATAAAATATGCATCGATCTCACTTAAGAGGTTATGATGGTGTACTTTATCTACATACATTTAGTGCACTCGAGGTCTTATTTAGGTAACACACACTTCAAAAAACGTTAAAAATCTAAGAAAGCTGAATGAGGTGTAAGAACATGTTGTACATCTTTAGCTTCATAACCGATGATGATTAAGTCTAACCTATGGACCAAATCTCGGGGTTATTGTAGACTTTGCTGAATCCTGTTCGGCACCGTACATTAAATGGCACTGAATCTCAAGTTCTTGTTGTCCAAGTTGAAATCAGGAGTACACCTGGTGTCGTTGTCACCTCCGCTTTTAGTTTACTAGGTCCGCTGTCCATTAATCTCGCTCTGTTCTAGACAAAAGCTAATTTATGCTCTACTAACAACGAAGTATACAAATAAAATTTATAAAACGAAATTTTTAAGAAACGATTTAATATAAACTTCATCCAATTAATGAAATCACAAAATCTCGAAATAAAGTTCGTTAAATAGAGATTCATCTCACAACATTTTTTTGTTCTCGGTTCCAGGAAAAAGTTCGAAAATTAGAGATTCATGAAGTAAGTTCCGACTTTACTTCTGTTTGGATTACGCGTGTGGTTTATGTTAAGGATCGTTCATTGGGCACTCTTCATATATTTCGTTAGTAAATTAGGTAGCCAAATTGAGACTGGATATTGATAACTAGTTTAATAATAGGATGAATTACTTTTGGCTAGAGTACTTCTGGGGATTTCTAAATTCAGATTTCCAGCTTGTGCCGAGGGGTCACGGTTGCGAGCCTGTCATCGGTTGATTTGATTTATATCTACCTTGAAGCAACACAAGGGCTATTGGTAACGAACCTCGCAGCCTTGAATCTAGGTTAAAGGGTGAGGAAGACACCTGAGTGGGAACCACACTCTCCAAACTACCACGCCATGTCAATGGGAGGATTTTGAGCATCGTCACATTTTACGTGCATCAAACCCTCAGAGGTGGGCAAACTTTTCCCGAGTACGGGCAGCTTCTAACTTTTTCAAGGTGTTGAGGTTCGCCCAGTTCCCAGTCTAGCTGGCACCGGCGATCCACAAATACTTTTCTTTCAGTATGCACGTCTAGGTCTTAGTGAAAGCGGTCCTCCCCAAATGGCTTGGCGGACCATCGGTCGATCCCCACCCCTGCTTTTCATGGTGCGTTTTCCGCAGTTAGAGTACTTCAATCGCCACATTCTCTCATGAGATTGTGACCATTACCATTCATCTCCCACGTCCACGAGCTTGGGATCGGTGTCATTGATTAGAGCCGTGATTTCAATAAAGACCTGTCATGTAGAGAAGCTAATGTACGTTTAATCTATCGAGGCTCAGTTTCCTCGTTGACGTGGTGTGTGAGTTAATAGAGACTGGTGTCATCCTTATCACTTGACTACGGTTCAAAAGTACGAAATCCATTCACTACTAGCCACCTTATGGTTTCGAATTCAAAGGTTCATAAATAATGAATCAACTCATCCACTGATGCTCTACAGAAGAAGTTTCCAATATTTTTTCTGCTTGGCACTTCTATGAGTCTTCAAATCTGATCATGCTCGAAATAGGAATTTTGCTGAAATATTATTGCAAATATCTTAAGACTCTGTCTTTGATTAGAATTTAATTCATTAACTTTTAGTTTTTTTGTCTCGCAATCCACGTTAGTAATTGCTGTTTTAGAGTGAAAAGGGAAACGAATATTAAAAGCGTATCATGCAATTGTAGAACAAGTACGTTAGCAGGAATGAAAATCTTCTCTATGAGTGTTTAATGGACAGTTGTTCTTTAAATAAGTACTTATATAGGTATTGATATACTTATATAGGTATAAGTATATATTGATATACTTATATGTTCTTATATAGGTATATATATATATATATATATATATATATATATATATATATATATATATATATATATGTCATGATATTAAAGACAGAATCAGATTAAAGTTTAAAAAGAAAGGTGTTTATTCGATCGTGTCTACATCAGTTCTCACGCTAAAGGCAGAGAGGAAAAAGCACGCCATGGTGGGGGTTCCACGTGAATAACACGTGAAAAACATCTGGTGAGTGTCGCTGCTTTGAAGATGGTGTTTGCAAGTTAATGCTGACATATGTTGACTATTAAATCTAACGACCTAGAATTAGACATATTTATTGGCTAGGCCATATGTTCGGAAGAAATAAATGGACGATTAGTTTGATACTTGAATATGAGACCGTAGAGAGAGGGAGTCAAGTGCTAGATAGGGAATTTAATTTTTAATCTAATTTAATTATCCTTACATTTGCCCCCCAATTTTAAAAGGGAGTCATGGCGTGGTTTTTTCTCTCTTTACAAACTTAATCAATTTTCAACAAACACAAAACAATACATAGTTATTTAGAAAGACATATTAAACATAGTAGAAATCTTTAAGCACTAGTAATTCTAAAATCAAAAAGCAATACAATAAACGAAACTATAACAACAAACACAGAAAGGACACTTCCAACATATTAATTGATAAACATGACTTTCCATACATATAAATGAAGATTAGCTTGTTCAAATCTATTCAACATCTAGAATAAGAGCTCACGTTTCCTCCTATTCCTTCATAATAATAGATTCGTATTATAGCTGGTAGATATTTTCAAAAAATTATCTTGGAAAAAAATATATCAAACAATAAGATAGTAAATATAAAAATACATGAAATCATACAAATGTTAAAATAATAATTTTGTATAAAAATCTACTCTGGCGCCATCGTAGTAATACCTTATGTTGTTACACACATTTTGCATATATGAAATACATTTTTTAAAAAAATAAAAAAAATGTAGACACTAATAAAATGAAATTATTAATAATATGAAAACGGTACATAACACACAACTTATATGCACTATTCAACACAATAAACAATATTTTATTTCATATGCGTTATAAAACATAAAAATTATAAGAATATAGGAATAAAAGAATACAAGAATATAAGAGCACTTTTTTATTATTTTTGAGTCGGAAAAGTGGACTCACTTCAATACTAACTTTTAGTATGTATGAAAATTTTCTCAATATTCACTGTAACTTAACAATATCGCATACAATATTTTGAATCTTTCCGTAACCTTCTAAAAATTCGTTTCATAGACAAAAATTCTTGATTTTCTCTTACATCACACATTCACTAATATAAACTGTATCACCTTACTTAATTTTGAACACATCTCTCTGAGAAATCTGCGTCATCAACTCACAGATGTTCAGGGATGCTGATAAGAAACAATGAGAGGTGTACATATCAAACTAAACAAGTTTGTCCTCTTAAAGTTTCGAGACATATACAAAATTATAATGATTGTATTCTCCCTTATCCACTGTATAATATCCAAAAATAAGCTACAAGTTATTAAATTAATTTTAATTTTAGATAAGGAAAATTTCGAGAAATAGTGAATCGTGATATATGGCCAGTATATCAAAAACACACAATTTCAAAATAAAAAAATAAATGACATGCAATAAGATTACTGCTGAATAAAATAATTAACAAAACAATTGAATTCAATGGAGAAAAAGAATACAGCTTGACTTTACTTTTGTTTCTTATAACAATCAATATCTCTAGTATTAGCTCTCTCATTAGTCATTTTTCTATAAACTTAATTTATATCTTTCACTTTAAAACACCAATTTCTATCATAACTCTTAACTCATTCGACATCTTAAGATAAAAATTATGAGAAGTATATTAAAAATTTCTCAAAATTTTGTATGACTAATATTTTGTTGAATGTAATTTAACTGAAAATTTTCAGATGGATGAAAATGTCTCATAAACGAACTGAATGAAACAATTCAGTGTCAGTTTTATTAAGGGCATTGGGTCTATCAATTTCAAATAATACATCAGAACATTTTCTTAAAACGGTATAAGGGCCTGAATAAGGGAGACTTAATTTCCTTGTATTGGGGTATTGAAATTCCTCATACATTACTAAGTCACCAACCTTGAAATCAGCTTCCTGAAATTTTTTATCATATCTAATCTTATTTATTTTATAATATTGTTCTGTTCTTTCTTTCTTTGGCTAATTTTCTTGCTTCTTCTAAGGGAGGATATATCTCATTATCTTTTAGCGAAATTTCGAAAGGTAAATTACCATACATTAAGTAGGTTGGAGGGAACCTGTTATTGTATGTGGAGTTTGATTATACTGATGGGTTACTTTTTCTAGAATTTTTGTCCATGGGACTTTATTTGAACTATTACTAATTTCACATTTTAAGCGGGTAATGATGGTTTGATTTACACGTTCAACCTTCCCATTGGTTTATGGTCTGTGAGAAGTAGTTAATAATTGAGTGATATTATTATGTTTAAAAATGCTTAAATTTTGAAGAGGTGAACGCAGTATTTCTATCACTTAAAATTTTTTCCGGTATGTGATTCTGAAAGATTTGTCTTAAACAATTTATATAAGTATCTGTTGTTGCATTTTTTGATGGGAAAGTCCAAATGTACCTAGTTGCATGATCAATAATAATGTGTAAATATTTTTTAACAGAGTTGTAATAATTTAAACCACCTACACTATCTATCGATAAAAGTTCAAAGGGTTTTTCACAAAGGGGAAGTGATTGCATCAGTCCGTATTTTCTCTGATGTGACTTCTTATTTATTTGACAAGTTTCACAGTGTTTCACATAATTTCGTATATCAGTAATAATGTTTATCCAATAATATTGTGGTGATATTAATTTTAACATAGCTACACCAGGGTGGCCAAATTTTTTATGAGTTGTTTCCATTAATTTCACTCTTAGAGCTTTGGGTACAATTATTTTATTTAAACCTTGTCTTTTAACTACAAAAACACCATCTCTCTTAAAACATTTAGGAGCTGATGTATTTTCTATATTTTGAAAATGACTTATTTCATTCATATCTAATAAAGGTTCTGGGGGTGTATTAATTATATGATAAGCAATAGGATTTCTTGTTAACATATCAGCTTCAACATTAGTGCTACCTTTCTTATATTTTATATCAAAATCATACATAGAAACTTTTAAAGACCATCTAAAAAGTCTACCCGTGGGATTTTTGAAATTTTAAGCCAAACTAATGCATTATGATCGGTATGAACTGTGAAATGAGATCCATGAAGATAGCAATGGAATTTATCTAAACTATCAATTATAGCTAAGCATTCTAATTCAGTTATTGTATAATTAATTTCATAATTTCTCAGTCGTCTCGAGTGGAATGCAATCGGATGTTGATTTCCATTGGGTTTTTGTTGTTTGAGGATACATGAGATTGCAGTTTTCGATGCATCTACATAAAGATGACAGGGATAATTTGGATTGAATATAGCTAAAATGGGCTTTGAAATTAAGCTGTCTTTTAAGTTTTTGAAAAGATTGTTGACATTCTGGAGTCCAATTCCAACTTTGATTCTTTTTAAGAAGATTATTTAAGGGCATTCTTAATTTTGCATATTGAGGAATGAATTTATAATAGACATTAATACTACCAAGAAATCTTTGTAAATCCTTTACATTTCTAGGGGGTAAAAGTTTTTTAATTATTTCGACATTTGTATTATTTGGAGTGTATGACCCTTGTTTTATTTCATATCCTAAGAAATCAATTGTACCTTTGCCAAATTTACACTTCGAATATTTTAATTTAATATTTTCTATTCCACAAATTTTAAAAATTTCCTCTAAATGTTTTGCATGTTCTTCAATTGTGTGATTCCGAAAATACTATTATATCGTCAAAATAGTTTAATACAAATTTTATTTGGTATTTATTTAAAATCTGTCTAATAGCTCTTTGAAATATAGCTGGAGAATTTTTATATCCAAAATGTGACGAATCTATACGGAACTTTATCACTAACCTTCTGAACCGACCTTTTTAGGGAAATTTAATTCCCTACCTATTTCCAATCAACTCCAAAAAGCGGACAGGATTCCTTGTTATGTAGATTAGATTCAGTATTTAAGTCAAACGAAATAGTAAAGTTAGAGCAGTAGGAGATAGATATTGAAACATAGAGTTATAGTGAATTTGAATTGAAGTCTTATTGTTGTGATAATTTAATCTCATGAAGAATTGAGATTCCGAGTGGTAAATATTATTTTGAGTTTAAAGTCTCATTAAAGTTTTAAGAGTCAGATTAAAGTTAAATGTTCAATAAGAACATTATTAAATATAATTCTGGGATCTCTTATCGTGGTAATTTCTGCGTGATCGTTATTTAATAAATTAATTAATTAGATCATTAATTAATTGAGTTAATTTAAAGGATATTATCTTTAAAACCTCATAATATTGGTAGAAACAATTGTTAATAAGTCTTTGATTCTATTTGGGAAAGATAACCAAATAAAGAAAGTTATTTATAAAAATGGCTACTGGTTCTTTTGTGACTCAAAATTATTCTCGTTCTCAAAGTGAGGTCCCGAGAGACCTTCACAATGGCGCCCAACGTATAAATCCCGAGAATAGAGTCGGATCCAGTTTTAGAATCATTCCGGAACAATATTTTTCGGGAATTGAGAACATAGATGATTTTTTGGAGAATATTGATCATAATCTCGCGTATTATGAGATACCTGCACAACTGGCATGTGCTTACTTGAAGGGTCATCTCAAAGGACGGGCACTCGACTGGTTCGAAGTTCTAGGTTATAGAGTCATTGAAGATAAGACAACAGACTACGCGCACTTAAAACAGGCATTGTCGGAACAATTTCCCGTGGTCAGAAACAGGTCAGAACTAGAAACGCGATTTTATTCCTCATCACAAAGACGAGATCAACAACCTTCGGACTTTATTTATGAATTGTTGAAAATTCATAAAGTCCTTAAACTAGAAATGTCGGAGGAAAAATTAATAGATCACGTCGTTAGTCGATTAGAACCTCAAATTTTGATTATGTCGAAGTTAGACATCCACGAAATACTGCCAATCTCCTACAAATCGTTGATAAATACGAAGAACGTTTTATGCATAGACAAATCAGAGGTTCGAGTGAGGGATTTAGAAGTTCAGGCCCTCATGAAAACAATCGTTTTAATACCCGGCATAGACAGGAAAATTGAGGGAAAACAGAAATAATGAGAGATACGCCAATAATAGCCGACCACAAAGGGAATTTAATCGATTCGAAAACCAAGGTTTCACAAATAATCGCAGATTCGAGGGTAGACGCCAAGGTGGACAATCGGATCAACCATTCCACAGTCAAGGCGGTCGACAAAGTGGGTCGAGAAATAGTTCATTTCGAGGTCAAAATGAACGAAGTAGAAATTTAAACTTTTAAGCGATCGATGTGAATATGGGGGTAATCGATCGCGGGGTACGGAAAATCCTCCACTTTGGGATCATCGGCCTATCAAAGTATCCTCTATAAGAATGACCCCAGTCGAATTACCGTATGTCCCTATTCTATTAAATGAAACCTTTATTACAGCACTATGGGACACGGGAGCGGAGAAATCTTTTATTTCGGAGGAGGTATACCGCAATTATTTTTCATACCGACCTCGTCAAAAGACGAAAGACAGAGTCGTGACAGCACAGGGAGCCCCGTGCAGTCATTTGGGTAGAGTCGAGTTACAAATTCGAATCAGGGAATTTCAGAAACCCTGGGAATTCCATATACTTGATAACATGCAGTATCAGTGCATTTTGGGGATTGATTTTATGAAGGCGTCGCGATTAACATTAGATTTTGATCAGAAATCCTTGATCATTCCCGATCATCTGATCAAACAAATGCCTAAAGAGGAGAAACTCATTGATATTGATCTCACAGAATCAAAACTTGATGACGAGCAACAGAAGCAATTAAAAGCCTTATTTAATAATTTTAAAGGGTTATTTTCCGATCAACCGGGATTAACGCATGTTGTATATCATGAGATAGATACTGGAGATAAGGGACCGGTAGTGTCGAGACCATACAAGTACGACCGGGTCAAACAAGGCATTATTGATTATCACATAGATAAGATGTTACAGGATGGTACAATTTGTCCTATTAATTCGCCCTATGCATCTCCAGTCGTATTAACTCGAAAGAACAATGACCTTCCTCCAGATTCTCCCGAGGCGTATCGTTTCGCGATCGATTATCGGAAACTAAATGGAATTACCAAATATCCTCGATATCCATTACCGGTTATTGATGACTTACTCACCAATATCCCTCACACCAACGTTATGTCCACTCTAGATCTCAGAAGTGGCTATTTTCAGTTGGCGATTAGTCCAAAGGACATAGAAAAACAGCGTTTATCACTCGCAATGGCACTTTTGCATTCCTACGCATGCCTTTTGGTCTTTCTGGGGCGGCGCCTAATTTCCAAAGGGCTATCGATATAATCCTCCAACCTGTTATTGGGCGTTTCGTGTCAGTTTACATGGACGATGTTATTATAACATCTCCATCGTTCAAAGACCATCTTGATCATTTAACTCGGGTTTTTACCTTATTACGAGACGCAGGGCTAACGTTAAATAAGGAAAAATGTCACTTCGCTCGTGACAAACTCAAATATTTAGGCCTGATTATTAGTAAAGAAGGAATCGAAACTGACAATAAGAAAATTCGGGCAATTACGGAAATGAAACCTCCCAAAAATAATAGAGAAGTGTCAAAATTTTTAGGGATGACGGGTTGGTACCAAAAATTTATTCCGCGATACGCAGATATATGCGAACCATTGTACCAATTAAAAAAAAAGGGGGCGAAGTTTAACTGGTCGGGAGAAGCACAGGATTCTTTTGATCAGATCAAACGCACACTAACGGAAGCACCGATTTTGCAATTACCAAATTTTTCTGAACAGTTCAATTTATTCACTGATGCTAGTGGGGTCGGAATTGGTGCTGTGCTTCAGCAAAATCAAAAACCTATTGCTTTCGCGTCTCGAACCCTTAATAAAGCAGAACGTAATTATACGGTTACCGAAAGAGAATGTTTGGCGGTAATTTGGGCTCTAAATAAGTTTAAAACTTATTTTGGACCCCTACCTGTGAAAGTGATTACAGATCACGCAGCGTTAACGAAGTTAACCAATGGTAAGAATTTATCAAGTAGGATGATCCGATGGGCATTGAAATTGTCAGAGTTTAACATAGAATGGGAGCACAGACCTGGTGTTCAAAACGTGGTCGCAGATCTTTTATCAAGAAATCCAGTAGACAGTGTCGAGGGGTCGCAAATTTCGTGCGCAGCTCTTAGAGCCCTCGCAATAAATTCCCGTGAACAATTCATTAAGGAACAGAGGGAAGATCCTGAATTAGGACATATTTATCGATACTTAGAAAACCCTGATGACGGTTCTGTTAATGCGACGGTATGCGAGAGTTGGTCCCAGGACTTCAAGTTAATAAATGGTCTCCTCTTTTACGCGAAGTATTTTTCTAATCTGGGAGAACTAAGAGTTTATATTCCTGGTTCTCTTCGAAAAGATATAATGAAAGAATTTCATGATCTGCCACTGGCAGGACATCTCGGAAAGAGGAAGACATATCTTAAACTTCGTGACACGTGCTATTTTCCATTTATGAGAAAATATATATTTGAATATGTTTCAACCTGTGACCGGTGTCAAAAGTTTAATTATAAAAACGCGCTACCAGCTGGTCGTTTAATGCCTATAGTTTCGAAATATCCAAATGAAATTGTAACGCTAGACTTAGTAGGCCCCTACCCCGCATCCCGACCCGAGAGATATAAATTCATATTAGTTATAACTGACCACTTCACTAAGTGGTGTGAGCTGATTCCTCTTCGTAAAGCTTCAGGCCAGGCAATAGCTAATGCTTTTTTTTGATAACTATATAGCGCGTTACGGAGCTCCGATTTCTTTGATAAGTGATAACGGCCCCCAATTTATTTCTGACGTGTTTGAACATCTCAGTCACAGGTTGGACATCAAACATATGAAAACGGTAACGTACCGACCACAGTCTAATCTCACGGAGAGAGTGAATAGAAATTTAGTTCAAATGATAGCTTCTTTTGTTGAAGAAAATCATGAAAACTGGGACCAATTTCTACACGAGTTCGCTTTCGCATTGCGCACGGCGGTAAATGAGACGACAAATAAAACTCCGGCTGAGTTGTTTTTGGGAAGGAAAATCATAACTCCGTTTAGCAAGCTCATAAATGTTACGGAGGATGCGAAATATGTTGGTAGTAACATCGAAAGATTATTCGATGAGGCAAGACGAAATATGCAAAAAAGCATAAGTCTTGGGAAAAACATTACAATCTCAGAAGGAGGGATGTTCACATCAAAGTGAACGATTTGGTTTTACTTCAAACACATTTCTTAAGTGCTGCGGGTAGGAAACAGGTGGGAAAATTTATGCCTAAGTTTGAAGGTCCCTATAAGGTTTTGGAAATAAAAGGAAATAATTTAGTTATTTGGAAAAACGGAAGAAATATAACTGTTAATATTGATCAGGTTCGAGTGTACCGACCTCGTCAGTCGGACACGATTAGTTCGGATAGTCCGGTAGAAACTCTGTATGACGAACAAGAAGTTAGTCATGGGTCGAATAGATCACATCAAGGACAGTTTAAAGAGCATAGGAAAACCTCTAGTCAGGAAAGTGAGGGGTGTAGATCACGGCAGGGTAACACCACACGGGAGATCCCCAGAAATAAACGTAAAATTAATAGTACTGCGTCGAAGGACCAAGCTTTAAAACGGTCCAAGATATGTAAGAAGAGATCACGACAAGGATCTGATCATCAGGACCGGAAAAGACGCGCTCCTGAGCAAGGGCAGGGAGTCAAGAGGTCGATCCCTTCCTCGTTCTCGTCCAAGAATTATAAGTTTCAAAAACATAATACCTCTTCACCAGGAGTAGAGTCCATTGCAGGTCCATCAAAGTTGCCTGATCGCAGGACTGCTACGACTACAGGCGGATCCCGAATGGAAGTTAGTGGACGTGATAACCAGACCCGTCAGACCAGAGCGACAACGAGAAGACGCAAAGAACAAGCGGAGAAACCAGTCCGGTCGAATCAAACCAATACAAGGAGACCTTGCCCATACTATCTACGGAGCCGTATACAAGAAAAAGACGGAATTCCTGAGGAGCTCAGCAACATCGAAATCAACGGCATACCTGGCAACACATTCCGCAGAAGAAGCCTCAGTATGGAAGCGTTGAATGGAGATCCAGTGCATAGGATTTAACAGACAAAATCCAGGTTGTATTGTTTCTTTATCTTCACAATGCGAACAAATGAAGAATTTTTGCAATTAAAGCAAGTCACGGGCGGACTCTAAAATTAAGAAGACTGACAAAAGTGGACACTGCATTGTGTGTGTTTTTTTTTCTATACCAGAAAAAAACGACTTTTGTGTTACTTTTTGTATTTTGGAGAAAACATCTGTAAATTTTGCATTTGTTTACTTCGATGTATGACTTCGCTAAGATGCGACAATTCATTTGGTTGTTTGTGTTATTTGTTTATTACAAAATGATTATTATTATATGCTATATGTGTTTCTATGTATGTTTTGTTTCACATCTGGTGACTTGGAACGCGGCGAAGTTAGATAGGATTAACCATTAACACTAACTAGCGCATCAAGTTTTTCGAATGGGAAGGCAAAGGAACCAGATATTTATTGTATATGACATTCATGTAACAAATGTATAACTTCATGTCTGCTTTTACCTACTTCTCAAATGGATATCAATCTTTCAGGGTAGCTGACCCTGAAGTCTTCGATGTTCCAGTGCAACAGAAGATTGTATTTCTTTTTTGTATAATGACTAAGTCATACTCTATGGGGCTGGTTTTTTGCCACCACTAGGGTGGTTTTTCCCACGCCCCCTTAGCCAAATGGATAGAGTGCAGGGATTAATTTAAACTTGTAAAATATTATGAGGTTTGGCAATTAATTCTAAATCGTAATTTTGTCATTTTTCATTACGGAAGATGTTTCAGTAATATACAGTTTGAAATTAATATCGTCGGAACTGTAGGACAAAGATAGGATTTACGTAATTTATTTTCAGGACGTATGAGTCCTTCGAATAAATCCCGTTTTCTTTTTGGAGGGGTTGTGACGAATCTATACGGAACTTTATCACTAACCTTCTGAACCGACCTTTTTAGGGAAATTTAATTCCCTACCTATTTCCAATCAACTCCAAAAAGCGGACAGGATTCCTTGTTATGTAGATTAGATTCAGTATTTAAGTCAAACGAAATAGTAAAGTTAGAGCAGTAGGAGATAGATATAGAAGCATAAAGTTATAGTGAATTTGAATTGAAGTCTTATTGTTGTTGATAATTTAATCTAATGAAGAATTGAGATTCCGAGTGGTAAATATTATTTTGAGTTTAAAGTCTCATTAAAGTTTTAAGAGTCAGATTAAAGTTAAATGTTCAATAAGAACATTATTAAATATAATTCTGGGATCTCTTATCGTGGTAATTTCTGCGTGATCGTTATTTAATAAATTAATTAATTAGATCATTAATTAATTGAGTTAATTTAAAGGATATTATCTTTAAAACCTCATAATATTGGTAGAAACAATTGTTAATAAGTTTTTGATTCTATTTGGGAAAGATAACCAAATAAAGAAAGTTATTTATAAAAATGGCTACTGGTTCTTTTGTGACTCAAAATTATTCTCGTTCTCAAAGTGAGGTCCCGAGAGACCTTCACAAATGTTATAGGGGAAGCGTAAGAACTATAAGATGGTTTTATTATTCCTGCTTTCAATAACGCATCTAATTGCTTTTTTATTTCCGTATCATCTTTAAAAGATGTCCTATATGGTCGATTTGCAATGGGTAATTCTGAGGTAAGTATTATTTTAGGAGAATTACATTTTAACTCGCCCACATCAAACTTATTTTTAGCAAAGACATGTTTATATTTATCAATAATAATATTAATAATATCATAATCACTATTAGGAATTATTTCTATATTAAACACATTATCAGTTTTCTTAGTGATAATTTTATTATTACTAAATTTAAGAATTTCATTTTCTTTAATATTTTTCTTAGATTCATAATTTTTTACAATTTGTTTTCCTCTTTGAAAAATTTTATAATCACTAAAATTAATATTTAATTCAAAAATACTCATAGTTTTATTAGAAATTATTAAATATTTCAGTTCTATATTTACTATGAGGAATTTAATATTTTCAATAATTTCTCCTATTTTTTTTCAATTGTAAAGTAATTGCCTCACTCACCTCAATTTCTCCATTGATGGTGGCAATTTTTGTTTTGATATACTCTACATTGTGGTATTCCTTGATTTGTGATATTATATTTTTTGGAATAATGTTCACACTTGATCCTGTATCCAAGAGGACATCAACTTGTTTGAAGTTGATTCTTCCTTGGATGATTATAAGTTCTCCTGTTTGATGAGGTTGGAATACCGTGTTATTGTTTTGTGTTCTTTGACGGGGGTTGAAAGTTGGAGCATTGGGTCGCAAAACTGTCGGTCGTTGTGGAAATCGTTGGTTTCGATATAGGATCGGCCGCTGAAGAGAATAGGACGGGTGATGATAAGAAGGTGATAGAAATTGAGGAGAGTATACATTGTATCTTGAACCGGTTATGGCATCCGGATGTTGAGATTGATCATTTCTCCAATTCCATCCTCCATACTGTTGTCTACGGGCAAATTGATTCGTATGGTGAGGTAATCTTGTCACTGGATACTTTGGGTATATAACTTCATTCTTACTTGATTTTGATTTTTCTTGGATATCTAAGTGTTTCATTTTTTCCTTCAGTTCCTCTATGTTGCTGCAGCTTTGTAACAGTATTTCTATGGCTCTATTTTCTTTTAATCCTCTTATGATGTAATATTTTTCAGATTCTTCTTCCATGTTTATGCGGGATGCGATTTCTTTTACTCTGTAGAAATATTCTATGTGGATCTCTTTTGAGGTTTTTTCTGTTTTAGATAATTGAAGATGAATCTCCGCTGGGTTGACTTGTGTTCCGAATTCACGTATTAAATTATTTTTCTGTTAGTAAAAACTTTTAGGGATAGATTGTGATTGGATGTAAGTCTTCACAGCTCCATCTACTAACTTGATTATAAATAGGATTTTCTGTTTCTCTGGTATTTCGAAGGAATCGCACGTACTTTCAAAATTTCTAATGAATTTTTGGATGGGTATTTCCAGGCTATATTTTTGGAAAAAAGTCTGTAGATTTTCAAATCGAATATCATTTTTAATAATGGTTATAGGTTGCTTTAACTTTTCTTCATCAGCATCTAAATTCTCTTCTTGCTTAATTTTATTTTCGTTCTTTGCTTCCATTTTTGAAGTATGATTTTCTGATATTTTGTTAGGAGAAGAGGATGATTCTATTTCTTTAGCGGTAAGAGCGATGTTCTTTCAGGGGTTACTAGCACATTTCTATTTCTTCCGTACCATTTTTTATTCCGGCAATCCGACGTCTTCATATATAGGCATACGGCGTAGTCGATGTTCCATAATATTCTCCATATCAGTTATTAAATTCGTTGGTGTTAGTTTTTGTATTAAATTATTTTATAAAAAAGATTAGTTTTTTACATTAAGATCGCAGACAAAGATCCTGCCGGCTTTAATTCTGTCATGATATTAAAGACAGAATCAGATTAAAGTTTAAAAAGAAAGGTGTTTATTCGATCGTGTCTACATCAGTTCTCACGCTAAAGGCAGAGAGGAAAAAGCACGCCATGGTGGGGGTTCCACGTGAATAACACGTGAAAAACATCTGGTGAGTGTCGCTGCTTTGAAGATGGTGTTTGCAAGTTAATGCTGACATATGTTGACTATTAAATCTAACGACCTAGAATTAGACATATTTATTGGCTAGGCCATATGTTCGGAAGAAATAAATGGGCGATTAGTTTGATACTTGAATATGAGAACGTAGAGAGAGGGAGTCAAGTGCTAGATAGGGAATTTAATTTTTAATCTAATTTAATTATCCTTACATATATATATATGTATAGTTCAAATTTTCAATCGTTAATAACATATATATATATATATATATATATATATATATATATATATATAGTTCAAATTTTCAATCGTTAATAATATATATATATATATATATATAGTTCAAATTTTCAATCGTTAATAATAATAATATATATATATATACTTTCTATTCATCCACTCAAGTTCAAGTATATTTTTAAAACTTGTAGTGGATGTCACTTGATGCTAATACAGTTTTTCAAATATTAATTCATTAACTAAATTGAAAAGTAAATAAATAGTAACAAACAAAAATAATCGTCCAACAGCATGTATAAAAAATGAAATCGTTCGTTGTGTTCCTGTAGCGCAATGGAGAGCACGTTGGACTTCCGAAGGTCATGGGTTTGAATCCCTCCTGGGATGGCTTAATTTCTTTTTTACTGTACCATTTTATTAGAATAATGAAATTTAATGAATAAATAAATAGTAACAAAAAAAAAAATATATATATATATATATATATATATATATATATATATATATATAATCCAATATAAGAATTTTTAATATATAATCATATACATATACATACACATATAAATTTATACACACATATACATATACATATAAACAAAAAATATAAAAATAATCATATAGTTATAAACCTAAGATAACTAAAAGTAGGAAGTAGGCACACAGTAAAGACAAATTCCTGGCCTTAGGAACCAGGATTGCAGGTTTAAACAAGTTTTGCGGCGCCAACCTTCACCTGTAATTTGTCATACTATGTACCAAGAGGAAAGGAAAGAGTTCTATACGTAAAATTTAAATATTAAGTCATTAAACAAGAATATATGAACATAAACATAAATATATATATGCCAATACCTTAGATAAAAAGGAAAATGGAAAATCGTTTTCTATTTTGTCACTAAACAGTGGAATTCCGTCCTATGTATATACAAATTTTTGTATCAATCAAAGCCCGCGAAACTCATTGCGGCTAAAGGCTAGAATTTTTACACCTGTCGTTAGCCTTAGCTTTGAGCCACATGCAGGTGACAGTACGATTTTGCTTGTTTTAACCCCAATTTAGAGGGAGAAAACCCTGCGGGTGGTCAGGGGCCTCCCACCTGTCTTCCTATTCCACACGAGAGGACTTTTGGGCCCGACGGCTATTCAGAGTACCCCCATGCCGCGCACAGGCACAATACATTTACAAGCATCCATGTCTTCTCCGGATTCGAACCCAATCCCTACGGCACTGCAGACAGCATCGTTAATCGCTATACCGGTTGGGCGACACGAAAAAGATTTATTTGTCTAAATCACAATGGCACTCATTGAAACAACGCGAAACCCTCAAATGAGAAAGTTTTATAAGTCATTGTTCTAGTCTGTCATACTTTACATTTTCTTACGAGAATTCTAAAAAGTAACCTGTTTCTGATACTCTTTTACACTTACTTCTCAAAAACGTATTTATGAATTTCAGCAAAGATCAAATCCTGAAAATAAACAGTTTTTTTTTATTTTTAAAAAAAATTAAGAAAAAGGTTAGGTCCAAAATTTTTGTTACGTTTCGTACAATTTTACTTGAAGATACGCTTTGATTTTCAAAACTTGCAGCACTTTCTTTCACGGAGATTGGTTTAGTTTACAGATCCGTCGCTCGGTGCAACTTCTAAGTGTGACGTGAATACGTATTCTGTTCATCTGAAATCAGAGAGGCATTTAGTAATTTCAGTTCCATGTAGAAAGGCACGTGGGATTTGGAACTGGACGCATAACGCAACTTCTTAAATATGTAGTGGACGAATTCTTCCCAAAATAAAGTTTTTCTTGATTGATTGAAGCGTATTGAGTGATAAAGCAATTTTTTTTTTAATCCGCATTCTAAATAGATTTAAATAATCTCCTTGACACAAGGGCAGTGTAAGGTTTGAAAGAATAACGGTAGCGTATTCTTGGTTAATTTAAATATGGAATTTACTTACGTCACACAACTATAGAATATTAGGTAAAATCCTAGGAGGACCCACTGGTGTTTTTGGCGCCAAAAGGTGGTGTGGTTGGTGAAGGTTGGAAAACTGTTAAGACACTGGGGGGAGCAACGATTGGTTTCTGAAAGTGGGGGAGGGTACGAAAAGTTAAAAAATCATGAAATGAACGGTGATTCATGAATGACTTCCATTGAAAACCGTTGGTAGTAAATGTTTTACATTAAAAAAAAGGAAAAAAATATGCCTTTTGCAAAGATAAAAAAAGGAAAAAAATGCAATTAATCATTTTGAAAGAGATTTAAATGGAGAAATCAATGAAATTCATTTTAAAAAAGCACTCAAAAACCAGTACATGATTTATTTAAAAAAAGGACGAAATGAGCGTTTCGCAAAGATGAAATCGAATAAATACATTAAATTGAAATCGAATAAATACATTAAATTAATCATTATAAAAAGATAAAAACGGAGAAAGCAATGAAATTCATTTTAAAAAAGCATTCTAAAACCAGTGTGTAGAACATGATTTACATTTTTAAAAAGGGACGAAAGGGGCGTTTCGCAAAGATAAAATCGAAGAAATACATGAAATCAATCATTTTAAAAAATTTTAAAAGGCACTTACCTTACGCTTGCATTTCGTCATGTTCCGTTGGTGGATACACCCTTGCGATGGATGCAAGGAATTCATGAAAATTGTCATCCACCAACTTGTGACCGTTAGATCGTCATTCACCACGAATGCATTCATGCTCTTGCCGAACCAATATCTGGTCAAACGCAAGGTAATAGTTATAGCAAGTTTGCTTTCGCTAAACCAAGTGCCCTTTCTCACACTCCGAACGATGTCGTGCGGATTATCTTTCGACTGGCTGCGGCAACGCCATTCGTAGCCGTCAACCGTTCCCTTTCGCTTTTGCAAACGCATTTCTTTTTTACACCTCGGACATTCATAACGAGAAGCAATTAAATTAGCTTTCATACACCATTCTAACGTCTCTTTCTTCCCCTTTGTGCCCAGGAGCACAAAGAAACCTGTCGTAGCCTCACTTTCAAGTAATTTCCTTTCACAAGCCATTCTTAACAAAAACCGGTGGAGAGCAAACCTTTCTCAAGCGAAGTCAGGTGTCAAAA
Source organism: Trichonephila clavipes (assembly GCA_019973935.1). Lineage (NCBI taxonomy): Eukaryota > Metazoa > Arthropoda > Arachnida > Araneae > Nephilidae > Trichonephila > Trichonephila clavipes. The sequence continues at coordinate 680,273 of BMAU01021197.1, forward strand.
AGACGTTTTTTCGGAAAAGACGTTGCACTTTTTTTAGGGTTGCCATTTTTTTTCTCGGTGATTTGAAAATCCAAATTTTTGGATGAAATGGAAGTGTTACCATATTGTAACCTTTACCGCTCAAAATTTGGCGACAAAAAATTTGGCGACCAAAAGTGGGGCCTCCAGGATTCAACCGAATATTATTTACTGAATGATACATTAAACTTAATTAAAGATTGTTAGAGTCCAATATTTTGTGAGAGGAGGATTCGTTGGAAACCGCTCCCGTGTAAGTTCAAAGCATCTCTCCTCTCTCCTCTTCCGGTCGAGGGTGTTCGATTCCTCGGGGGTCAAAAAGGGGTTGTGCTGCAGCTGCAAGATGCACATGTGGGTGTCGGGTCCAACAAAGATGCCGACCGCTGTTGATGTTCGGAGAAGCGACGTTACAGCTCTCGCCCTCTCTTATAGAACTTTTCCGTTGAGAAAAGTTTAATGGAATGACGATGAGACAACTGACAGATTACCGACACATCCCTTCATCAAGCACCACCATATTCCTGAGCTGCAATTTTAACTACTAAAGAAAACGCTGAACTAAATTTGGAATTACTTATTTCTAGTGAGTGAGTGTTCTTGCTAGGGAACTTACACAAATCCATATTACGAAAATGATCAAGAGCAATATAAGAAAACATACTATAACATTAAATAAAAAAACAAACACTCCTATCACAATGCCTATTATCAATTATACTAACAACATGTTACATCAAATGCTAGTGTAAGACCTTACACATAAAATATTCTTCGCCACAATACTTAATAAAAATTATACTAACGACATGTTGATATGATATGCAAAGTGTACAACCTTACACACAAAATATTTTTCACAATATGCCTCTTGCGTAAACTAAATACTCATGTATATTTTAAAACCCTATACACAAAATTAAGCATATTAATACATTTGCTTTTCATGGCTTTATCTTTTGACACGCATCTCCATTCGATATGATATACAGTACTAGTAAATAAATAAAATTAATACAATTATTAACCTTTAACTAAAAAAAAACATTATAAGCAACAATTATTATTCAAGAGCAAGAGAACATTGTTAACAATTCCTAATTATCTATCACCGATCTGCTGAGACTATCTGCATTTTTGTGACTTTTACCCGACCGATGTACAATTCTAAAATTATGTGGTTGCAAAGCCAAAGCCATCGCATCAATCATCAATCTAACGTTTCTATTCAACCACACCAACGGGTTGTGATCGGTCATAACTAAAAATGAATTTCCATCTAAGTAATAATGTAACATTTTAATTGCGAAAACAATACTAGCACATTCCTTCTCCGTCGTACAATAACGCTTCTCTACCTCTAAAAATTTCTTACTCGGGTAAAGGATTGGATGCTCCTCACCTTGTTCATTTAATTGAGTTTAAACTGCTCCCGTACCTGCGTTTGAAGCGTCCGTTTGAACAATGAATTCTCGTTCAAAATTTGGCGCGTACAAGACGGGCTTATCAATTAGTTTCTTTTTTAGTTCTTGAAATGCGTTTTCACACTCAGTCGTCCACGTAATTTCTCCCTTCTTTGCTCTTCCCTTCAACGCGTCCGTCAACGGAAGAGCGATTACCGAGAACAGATTTATATATTTTTTGGTAATAACCCGCTAGACCTAAGAAGGCACGTATTTGAGTTTTCGTGCGAGGGGTAGGGAACTCTAGAACAGCCTGAACTTTGATCTCGGAAGGGGTGCGAAAACCCTGACCCACAATGTGACCCAAAAATTTGACATTTTGTTGCGCAAACTTACACTTTGAAGGTTTTATAGTTAACTTAGCTCTCTCTCTCTCTCTCTCTTTATTCTCTGCAGAACCGTTTCCACATGTTTAAGGTGTGACTCCCAAGTATCTGAGAAAATTGCGATATCGTCTAGATACGGGACAACGAAATCCTCTAGTCCGTTAAGTAATTCAGCCATGAGTTTACTAAAGAAATATGGAGCATTCTTTAATCCGAAACTCATCCTTAGGGGTCTGTATGTACCAAAGCTAGTACAGAAGGCTGCGTATCGCTGTGCAGTTTTACTCAAAGGTATTTGCCAATATCCCTTAGATAGAGGTAGATAAGACGGTAATAAATTTAGCCACCGATACTTTTTTTACGCGTTCTTCGATATTCGGAAGGGGAAAATATATTCCGTTCTAATGATCCCGTTTAATTTCTTGTAATCAATACATGGACGAGGTTCTTTCCCAGCTACCTCAACTAAAATCATAGGGGACATATGTAATCCGATTCTCCTACCTCAATTATTCCTAATTTTAACATTTGGTTAATTTCGCTTTTTAATATTTCATTTTGTCGATGCGACATTCGATAGGGCTTCGTCCTAACTGGGTAATCACTAACTAACTGGATTTCGTGTTCAACTAGATTAGTTAAACCGGGATTGTTTAAAAACATTTAGAGTATTTATTTAATAATTCACGCAGTCAATCCATTTGTTTATCGTGAAGGTGTTTGTTCAACTCGCTAGCCTGTATTACGTCCTCGAAATTATAAACGAGAGAATTGTTTTCTAAGTACGGGATTTCTAATTCCTGGTCTGCGAGAGAGTTTTGCGTTTCATCATTAATAATTACGTTAACGTGTTCTGGCCTTTTGTAATATGGTTTTAGCATATTTACATGATAGATTTGAGATGTTTCGCGTCTGCCGGGGATTTCGACTAAATAGTTCGTTTCCGAAATTTTATTTAAAATTGTCCCAGGACCTATCCACTGCGCTGCTAATTTATTTGCTCTGGAGGTAGCTAACACTAGGACGAAATCCTCTTCCTTAAATTCACGTTTTACTGCGTTTTTATCATACCAAGTTTTCCGCTTAACTTGCATTTCCTCCATTTTATTTATAGCTACTTCTTGACATCCTTTTAATCTATTTATTAACTTAAACATATATTCAGTGACGAGATCACCTTCTTCTTCCGGTTCCATCCAATGTTCCATTACTAACGTCCCTGGGGTTCGCAAAATTTTCCCATACACCAACTCTGACGGTGTATACCCTGTACTTTCGTGAGATACAGTCCGTAACACTAAAAGAAAAGACGGAAGATGTTTGTCCCATTCGGAGCCTGCATCTAAACATAAGACTCGTAAGAGTCGTTTTAACGTTCCATGAAATCGCTCAACAGGGTTACTCTGTGGATGATACACAGAACTATGCCTGACAAGTATTCCGAATCTTTCAAAAAACTCGGTAGTCAGAGCACTAGTAAAAGAAGTACCCTGGTCACATTGCATTTCACGGGGAAACCCCATCCGACTAAAGATGTTTAACAGCGCATCTGTGACACTAACGGAACTAATATCAGACACCAGAATAGCTTCAGGGAATTTTGATGACATGCAAATGGCCGTCATAAGATATCGATTCCCTTTAGATGTGATCGGGAGAGGCCCACATGCATCAATATTTAGCTTAGTAAAAACCTCCTGAATAACAGGGACCAATTTTAGAGGAGCTTTCTTTTTATCATTGGGCTTCCCAGCCCTCTGACACTGATCGCAAGTTTTTCCAAACTGTTCCATATCTCTATAGCAATTCGGCCAGTAAAAGTATTGGTTTAATTTGTCTTTGGATTTCGTAATTCCCAGGTGTGCAGATGTTCCCTCATGACACAAGGATTTAACGGGGTTGCACAACCCTTCCGGCACTACTATTAACTTCACCACGTTACCTAACTTATCTTCGCGATTTTTGACCAATAATTCCTTCTCTAGCGAGTAAACCTGATTGGTAACCTGCACTTGACTGGCTGCCTGTTCGTATAAGGATTTAATCTCCTCGCTATTTTTTTGAGCATTGATTAAATTTTCTCACGTAAACCTTAGCAGCGCTGATTCCAGAACATATTCCTGGAGTGCAGGTATTAAAATTTCGTCCTCTGCATCCGAAGAAACAATTATAGCCTCATCTTCCCCTTTCTTAGCATCATCACTATCTATTCCCCTTTCTTCTCTAGCCGCTTTGACTTGAGACCTTGTTTGGACAGCATTCAGTATTTCGACTGGCAGGAAATTATAGCCTAAATTTCCTTTTATTAGCTCGGCCGTTTTATTTCCAAGCAAATATCGACCGTGTTGATTCAAGTGATTTCCACAAACTGCTGCCTTAGCTTGCACCGTTCCAAAATTTCCACGACCGCCAAAGGAAAACAAACTAATTCTGGACTTAACGGTTGTTTTACCCAAATATTTTCACCAAAGAAAGAAGAAGGATTTATGTGTTTTGCACATACTAAATCTATTGTCGCTCCCGTATCTCTAAGAATGTCTATCTCGTGACCATTCACAGAGCCCTTTGTTGTATATGAATTAAGAAACTCCGGGTTTTCATTTCCTTCAATATTATTGAGAGTTTCCCTCGTTTTGTTTTTTATTAATTTAGGGCAAACTGCTTTTATATGTCCGGGCATATTGCAATGATAACATCTTTGTATAACGCGTTTTTCAAAAGTTCTCTCTCTAGTACTCTCCGGAACAGAAGCTCCTAATCTGGGGGAAGTTTTCCCAAATCTATTTTCTTTTTCCTTGACCCCAGAGTATGTCAAAATTTTATCATTCCTGCCCAACATATTTATGGGTTTCGAATTTACCTTTCGGACGTCCTCATAATTATCAAAGAGTTCTGCTATTTGAGTAGTTGATTTAAGGTTTGCCCAATTATCTAAAAAATGATCTTTCATACTAGCATTGGCGCGTTTTTTTAATTGATCTACCACCATTAGATCTTTAAGATCTTGAAACGTATTTATTTCTAAGCCAATCAGCCACTCATCTAGATAATTCGTAATTTCAAAAGTGAAATCCTTCCAGGTGCTATCGAATTTTTTCTGGTGTTGGACAAATTTTTGCCGAAAGACCTCCGGACTTAACTTGAATCTTTTAAGTAATAATTTCTTTACATAATCGTAATTTTCGCTTGTTCCTCCGGTTCGCGAGCAATAAATTGCACGATCTCTAGGGGTAACAAACCCAATAATTGCCCCACCCACTCTTTCTTTTCTATTGACGCCCTTTTAGCCTGGCGTTCAAAGATCACTAGATATAAACTAATATCTGACTGCTTAGGATCGAAATCTGGGATCAATTTTTTAAGTTTAAATTAGAGGTTACAGAACATGTATTTGTAGAATCGTTTGATTCATCGTTTACCCTAAATCCGGATTCTATTTTAAACCTTTCTAAATCAAATTTCAGCTGTAATTCTTTCTCTTTTAATGCCTGCTCCTTTACTAACTCCTCCAATCTTATTTTTTCAGCCCTTTCTAACTCCTCCAATCTCATTTTTTCAGCCCTTTCTAACTCCTCCAATCTCATTTTTTCAGCCCTTTCTAACTCCTCTAATCTCATTTTTTCAGCCCTTTCTAACTCCTCTAATCTCATTTTCAGCCCTTTCTCAACTCCTCTAATCTTTTTTCAGCCCTTTCTAACTCCTCTAATCTCATTTTTTCAGCCCTTTCTAACTCCTCTAATCTCATTTTTTCAGCCCTTTCTAACTCCTTCAATCTTTTTCCATTTGCAATGATAGTCTCATACAGATTTTTAACAAATTCCTCTTCATAACCTTCGCTGTTAGTGATTGCAATTTTTATGCTAGGGACAGTCATATTTAAGGTGGCATTTATTCCTAATTCCTCAGCAAGTTGCAACATATCTTGCTTTTTCCCTTTACCAAGAAAAGCCATTTTTTAAACAATATCAAATAAATGTCACGCTAAATTTTGCACTATTTTTTTTTGTTACTATTCTCTATTAATACAATAACACTGGTCCCATGCATACACAGAAATACACAAAGAAAAACTTAACACTAAAAATAATCAAAATCATTCAAGAGACTTAAAACACAATAAATCTTAAGCTAAAATTGCACACAATGCTTGAAATACAATTACAATTCTCTAGAAACAAAATAACACTGTTCCCATGCAAGAAAAAAACACTAAGTATTTCAAAATTTGTAAAGAACATTTTAACCAAAATTCCTAATACAATATGCAGTTTGCAACTCAAAAATATAACAGTACTCACCCATTTGAAGTACTCAGCTTGCTGTCAGAAGCAAATTATGTGCACTAGTGGTTTTGAACTCTTCCGTGTGAACAATGGTCCTTTTGACCAATCTTGAATCTTTCACCCTTAACAATAAGTGTGGTCAGTTTGACCAGCCTTGAATTCACTCGTGGCACGGCTTCAAAGATGAATTCAATCGCAGCACTGCTTTTTCACCCTAACAATAAGTGTGGTCAGTTTGACCAGCCTTGAATTCATTCCTGGCACAGCTTCAAAGATGAATTCAATCGCCGCACTGCTTCTGAAGATCGCTTTCCCTTCGGTCATTCTGGCCGTAAACACTATAGATCAGTTTGATCTTCTTTGAGCAAGACGCTCTCCTTCTCCGAAGCTGAATTCAATCGCAGCACGGCTTCCGAAGATGTCTTTTTCTCCTTGCGTTGCAGTCCGTCCGTAAAACCCCAAAATTTCCTCCTCTCACGGGTCCTGAATGCTAATTTTTATCCCAAAGCGCTGCCACCAAATCTCTAAGCTATAACGTTTGAAAGAATAACGGTAGCGTATTCTTGGTTAATTTAAATATGGAATTTATTTACGTCACAACTATTGAATATTATTTACTGAATGATACATTAAAGTTATTAAACTTAATTAAAGATTGTTAAGAGTCCAATATTTTGTGAGAGGAGGATTCGTTGGCCACCGCTCCCGTGTAAGTTCAAAACATCTCTCCTCTCTCCTCTTCCGGTCGACGGTGTTCGATTCCTCGGGGGTCAAAAAGGGGTTGCGCTGCAGCTGCAAGATGCACGTGTGGGTGTCGGGTCCAACAAAGATGCCGACCGTTGTTGATGTTCGGAGAAGCGACGTTACAGCAGATTTTCGAAAAACTTCTGTTGAATGAAAAATTAAATTCGTTTGAAAATATTGAAAAGGTTGCGTGTAATTCTCTTAGTTTTTTAAGTTTGTTGAAAGAATAGCTGTTCATGTGTGTGCGTGTTAAAAAGAATATCGTGGATTTCTTAAAATTATTTAAATAATTTAAAATAACTAATGTACAATAAAAAGTAAATTTATTTGTGCGAATTTAGCCGCAAATCTCATTAATGTATAGGACTCCGCTCAAAATCTGCTATTCTTCAAACGTAGATGCGTAGCTACCGCCGCATCGGATCGTGGCTGGCTTGTCACGAGTTTGAACCCAGTACCACTAAAGACCCGTCGTGTAGGGCAGCAATACACATTAAATCTGCCGAGAGCTCAATTGTCCTCCCGTTGGTGTGGTAGTTAGAAAACGGAGGGGGCAGCTAAAGTGTCGTCCTCGTCACTTGACCGTGGTTCAAAAGCCCTCGTGTAGCTTAACAGTGCGAGGTTAATATTCTCTCACTCACTGCCGTATCCTACTACAGGGCCTCCAAGCTACCAAAGTCCCAATCTATGTAACGCTTTCAAACAAGTTTTAGAAATGGGGCTGTTTTTATTTGTTTTCCAAAAAGAGTGCCCCAAAGGAAATATGATACAAGACCCACTCAATACTACAAAGTAAAATAGATAATTTTGTTTGTGCTTTTAAACTGAAAGTAGTATAGTGATAACACTAATTAATGTTAACAAGTCTGCGCTTTTACAAAATGTATTTTGATAAAATGTTACTGTTTAGGATCGGCAACACAGTTTTTTGGATAAATAAAAAAAGCAATTGAACTATTTTCGTTTCCTGAGAGCGTTACCGTAGTAAACAAATAATAAATGACAAAAAATTAACATTTAATTTCTTGTCATTTAATTACTGTCCGTGAAAAAAAATAATAACTGAAATTGTAGATGGGTTTAGTGCCATGTTTTAATCCAGTTGGCCTTTATGTGCAACATCCCTATATTACAACGTTGTGCACGTTTCGAAAAACCTACCTGCACTTCCAGATCGGTTGAGTTAAAAAAAAAAATAGCCTGACAGTGTCAATGATACTTCGAGGTGTTTCTTCCTACTTTATTTCGAAGAGCTTTCACGATGTATTTTCTACGATTTCTCTGTTTCCTGCCATTACGTGTCATCGGAGCGCAGTTGGCTTGCAAAGAAGATTTTACTGTACTTGGCGACAATTTACTCGACAACTGTGCATGAAATAGGATTAGTACACGCTGCAGAGCAGTGGAAAAACATGCTCAAAACTTCCATCCGCATGTTATGGCCCACTCTAAAAACAGTTAAGAAAGAAAACATTTTGGGTAAGTGGGCAATAAATCACGAGAGAAACATGTCGCGGAAAGGCCCACGGCGTCCCCATTGCCTCGGTTCGAGGGCTGCCAGTGTAAATAAGAAGTGGTTTCAGTTCAAATCAGGAGTGCAGCTGGGAACAAAAACAGCTGAGAAAACGAAATATTTCCATTCAAAAAAATTTTCGAAGAAAAATTCTTGCCCAAACGTTAAAAAGAGCCTGGAGGATAAGTTTCTCTCAAACTCTTATGTGCTTATTGTTTTAAAAAGATTAAAGACAGATTTACATTTGTGATGAAGAATATTACTTTTTATTCAATCCCAAATGGAGAGCTGAAACAAATTTTGAAATGGCTCGATTCAATTTTTTGTATCAATAAATCGGCCCCAAATTGTGTGAATGCAGACTGTGAGATGATTTTTCTCCTCATGAGTCAAATAAAATATTTCAGTTCTTGTAAGAAGCCTTCCCACTGGACTCACCAACAACTCTTCAAATATCCTGTGTGTGTATTCACCCTTTTTTCATTGAAATCTTCCGTTAAAACAAAGTTTGTAAATTGGTTCACTTCTGTCTATATTCAGGCCGCGGTAGCCTAGGGAGGTCATGGACTCGTGGGCGGCGTGTCATATGTTCGAGCTTAGGACCGCTGAAGACTCGCAGTGTACGGGAGCGATGCACGTTCAGTCTGTCGAGAGCTCAAATGTCCTCCTGTTGATGTGATGCGATAGTTAGGAGAGGGGGAGTGCCAACTTAGATGTCGTCCTTGTCACTTGACTATGGTTCAAAATGACGAGATCCATCGTTAAAAACCCTCGAGTAGCTGACCAGTACGATGTTAATGTTCACTCACACTGTTTTTACTTAATTATGTGTGTATATCACACGCCATAATTCAAAACAAAGCTAGGACTTTAAGTGACGGGCTTCGTAATTTCGAGCCATTTACAAGAAACGAGGAGCATATTAATGCGCATCAGCCCCTCTACATAAGGGGTCTTTTATGGCACGAGGACTCGAACTCACTACTCGACAACGTATTAAGGTAAAGAGAGGGCCCCGTGCAGAAAGTTATTTTAAACCATAAACCATGAAATGCGAACATTTTCTTCCATAAATTGTGTTCTGAAATATTATTAATATATGAATCAGATTTTTCTTAAGGCTTTTCTTCCTCTTCCTTTCCTTCTAAGTCCTCTCATCCTCGCTTTTCTTCCATAGAGGCCACGGTAGCCTAGTGGTCATGAGTTCGAGCCTAGTACCGCTGAACTGAGGGGCTGATACACGTTAAATCCGTCGTGGCTCAATGTCTTTCCGTGAGCGTAGTGGGGAAGTTCGGAGAGGGGAGTACCAACTCAAGTGTCGTCCTCGTCACTTAGCCATGGTTCGAAATGACCAAGTCCCGTCGAAAATAGCCCTCCCATCACTTACTAGTGCGTGACATTAAAATACACTCGTTGTTCAGAAATAACAGCTTTAAATATCTCAATGGAATCGCTTCGCTAAATGTATTGATTAATTTTTGTACCTTTAGTAATTAGGTATTAACATCCGAATATTGTAGCAGCTCAATATAAGAACTTATATAATAATATAAAAATAAAAATCTGTTAAAATCATCATAAAAACAAAACGCATGATTTACACTAGAATTTCAAGAAATTAGGAATTTTAATGTTGGAGTATATGTATAATGGATTTTTGTAGAGTACCTTTGATAAAATTAATATCATGACCGCAATGATATGAAAATAGAAATATCTTTAAAAAAAATGCATTTCAAATAAAAATATACAAACAGAATTTTTTTAATATATTTTGGGGTAACATTTTATTTATGTAATAATTTTTTAATTCCCCTCTCACCATACTATGTGATTCTTTTGATTTCTTAGAAAAGATTCCTCCGCGAACAATTTTTTACTTGTATTTTATTAAAAATTTAGTATAAAAGGTATTTTTAGTCTGCCGTTTGATGGCTATTTCAAGTTGATCTAACTACATCATACATGATTATAAGAAAATGATAAATCAGATTGGCCCATGTTAAGATTTTTTAAAAAATCACCAAATTATTTTAAAAGTAGAAAATCGTATTACTTCCTGAAATGATTCAAACGATCCACCTCCCACTTGGCCTCTTTGAAGCAAAAATATATCCTTCCTTGCATACAAATTGACAAGCAGCAGAGTTTGTTTAAAAGGAATTGCATAGACTTTCTTCTCATTCAATACAAATATAAGGTTACATGGCTAATACAAAGTATAAAGAAATGTGAACATTATTAAGAAAATGCCGATGCAGAGAACGTCGTACTGTAAAGATGCACGAGGGCTAGGGGGGATGGATTTTGAGCCATGGTCAAGTGGCGAGGACGAGCTGCTCCCTCCTCTCTTTTCTGCCACATCACGCCAACAGACTTTGAGCCGAGACACGTTTGGCATGCAGTGGTCCCCAAACCAAGATGACATTTCGGCCAAGAATCCGTGACCTTGACCGCATTGGCATTTGTGGCTACCGTGGCCATAAATGTCGATGTAGAAGAGTGCAGAGTAAGAGAGGAAAAATTACATTCAAATTTTTTATCTCTAACTTATGCAATTAGCTTATACTAAAAGCTATTGATGACGGACCTCGCAATTTTGAATCACTGCCATGTGGCGAGGATGACACGCGAGCTAGCACTCCATTCTCCGAATTTCCATACCACGTCAACGTGAGGTCTTTGACCATCAATAGATGTATCGTGCCCTTTGTAGACGGTGCTTCTTTAATAGCACCTGATCTTGAACGTGCTACTGAAGAGAAATGATACCGGCCGCTAACAATGCACACTTGGATAACACGGCCACATCATTCTCCTGAAGCAACTGGATTCAAAATCGAAAACAGCGCGTTCTAAGACCATAACACGAGAATATTTCTCTTCTGCTCAGTTCAGTTCTGGTTTTATGGGATATGGAGCAACAAAAAGGCTATTATCCCAATATTTCTCTTCTTTTGTTAAAGAACTTTTATTATGATTTAATAGTGAATCTTGTTTTCCTTTGTTGAGAATAAACATTCTTTTGCTTGGTTTATGGAAATAAAGAATATTAATATTTGATAAAATTCTGTTATTGTAGAGATACAAAGAGAGAGAGATTCTAAATTTAATATTTATTATTTCTTCAGAAAATGATCTGTTTACACACACAATTCTAATGTGAGATGGGTAAAAAGAATATTTTTAAAAAATGATTTGTAAATATGTAATTAGAAATTTTTCGAAGTACTTCATATACTAGCATTGGCTTACATTTAGATTCGAGTTTCCGAAATTATAAAATAGTTGAAAGGAATAAAAACACGCATAAATAAACAATTACAAATAACGAAACAGTTTATTTCATCCTTTTGGTTATTACCTTAGAAAGTAATTATTATATGTTCCGAGTAAAATTATCTCATTATTTATTTATGCATACCATAAAATTGAAATAAATATTGCAAGTTGCTATTTTATAAATAATTCTTTTTTTATTTCCTTTTAAAATAAAAAAAAATCAAAGAAAGATTTAAACGAACTCTGTTTATGTCGAAATAAACAATAAATCTAAGCTAATTTTATTTCTTCGTTCTCTTTATCAATCGAAGAACTTTTTTTCAATAAAAAAAATGTTAATTTGAAATAGCAACGAGGCTAAATCTCACTTTGTCGTATCGGTAATGAAGTTGTGATTCGTTTTTCTTTTCACCGCCGAAATCATCGTTAAGTGACGCGTGAGGTTTTTCTTAAAATTCTCGTTTTGGCATATTAAAAGAAGATTCACCGCATTCTGGAATCGTTTTTATCACCGAACTGAACTGGATTAAAATTTCCTGGAGGGAAAAACACGTTCTTGAACTTTCGGAATTAAATATTTTTCCGCCGAGGTCAAGGTTAAAGTTAAGAAACGGAAAATCGCTTAGGTGGTGTCTTGCGCTTTTATCCCACGAAAGCATATTTGAGTTTTCAATCCGTTCATCAGGATTACGTAAACATTGATCTTGGATATAATCATCCACCCACGCATGAATACGAACAAGGGATTTTTCCTCACATTTTGACTGAGAATGCTCTTTTTACTCGCCTCAATTCGCTCCACTTCTGTTTCATGTTAACAAATGTTTTATCCTCTTGTCGCATGAGAATGTGTCAAACACGATTTGCAAGAATGACCATTCCCTCCCCCCACCTTTCAAATAAAATATTACCCTATTGACCTGTTGGGGACTTCCACACCAGGCTGGGAAAATATTGCTTCATGTGACATATTTCTCAAAACGTTTTTCATTTATTTCTTTAACTATTGTCTTTAGGTAACTAAATATAGTTGAATAGAAATATCGGCTTAGTGTGTGTTTTCTAAAACAATGAGTAAAATAAAAAAAAAGAGAGTTTATGTCCGTCATTTCAAAATATTAGTAATAAAATACGTTACTTGTGAGTCAATTTTAGCACTCGTTTGTTGGCGTAACATTACAATTGTGTGTTTTTTTGTATTTAATAATTGTATAAGGATGCTTTCTATATAATAAAATGCATAAAATAATTTGTTTGAATTCGATAAATGTTTCACCAGATCATTCGTAATATATTTTAAAATTGCCTTAGAAAAGTTTAAAAGTTTTTTTTATCTATTTTAATGCTTGTGTGTGTGTGTGTGAACTCTTTTTAAAAATTATAACGTTTTAACTTTTATTAACGACTAGCTGGTATACCCGTTCTTCGCACGGGTGAACTTAAAAATTAAAAAATACAGACTGAAGGATAAAAAGAAGTTTTTAATGAGTTAATTTTACGTGAATTGTATAAATTAAACAAAAAAAAAAAGCTTTTTACATAACTCAGCTGAACGAAAAAACCATGTTTGCTAAATTTTAAGTCTTTAGATATAATTGCTGATTTTTTTTATTATTGTTATTATTTATGACGCCCCGTAACTTTCTTGTGGGTCGATTTTTGAAAACACCTACCTGCTCTGCAAAAGTAACACATTGTTACAAATTTTGTGCAATAAACGCTAAAAATAGTGTAAATAATTTTTAGCTGGATGTATATAATACGTTAATGTTACTTTCTAATGCATTTATATTATGTTAATTAGCTGTTACCCGCGACTTCGTCCACGTGGAATTTAACACAAAAAAGTATTTATTCACTTCGCAGAGTTTACAAAAACTTTTCTTCTACTTTGTGAGAGAATCTATGTTTCTTTTTTGTTTTATTTTTTTCTTTGCTTTTTGTTGAGCAAGGGGTGAAAGGGACGCATGACCTTTGACACTGTCGATGGGGTGAGGACTAAAATCTTTAGGATCAAAATAGGTATAAGTAGCAAGTAGGGAGAAACGCGAACACAAACGAAGCCGCAAGGAAGGGGTGAAAGGGACGCATGGCCTTTGACAATGCAGTTAAGGACTGTAAAATCATTAGGATCAAGACATGCACGGGAAAAGTCGCGAATGGCAGCAACCTAATCAAAGAAAAAAGTTTGATGTAACTGCTAGCAATCGTTGAGACAGAAGGCTCGCGAAATAAAATAATACCTATTAAATAAAAATAAACCCTATTGAATAAAAATAGTCCCTATTGAAATAAATAATCCCTATTTGAATCCGATATTGTTCACTATTTCATTCGTTTTAATTTTATTTTCTCGGAACCCTAATTTTTTTTTCTAAAATAAAAGTAGCCTAAGTTATTCCTTATAACATTAGCTATCTGCCAGTGAAGGTTTCGTCAAAATTGGTCCAGCCGTTTCGAGATTAGCCGGAACAAACAGAGACAAAAAGTCAGATAGACAGATAAAAATTTTATAAATTGATTTTTTCATGTAAGTACCGTATATCTTTTTAAATGCATTTAGTAAAAAGCTGTTAATTTCAAATTACAGACAGACACTTCATTTTTATTTATATGTATAGATTATTCCTCATAGCTTTTTTCTATTCTTAAGGTTATATCAACTCTGGTTGCGATAGCAACGAAAAAAATCATTTGTTCTTACAAAATTAAAAGTGAGTCAGTAAGAATAAATTATTCTTTTTCGTTAAAAATGAGTCATCGCGTTTGTTCCATGAAGAAATGCTTTTTAAATGTCTTAGAGTATTAAAAAAAGTAATAATAAATAATCCCTATATATATTTTTGAATTGGATGTTGTTCATTATTTTATTCGTTTTAATTTTGTTTTCGCGGAACCCTATTTTTGTAATATTAGCTATCTGCCAGTGAAAGTTTCGTCAAAATTGGTCCAGCCGTTTCAGAGATTAGCCCCAACAAACAGACTGACAGACAGACAAAAAATTTTTAAATTGATTTTTTCATATAAGTACTGTATATACTTTTAAATACATTTAGTAAAAAGCTGTTAATTTCAAATTACAAACAGACACTTCATTTTTATTTATATGTATAGATTGAAAATTTCACCAAGATAAATAAATTAATAAATTAGATAGATAGTGTGAGCTAATATACACTCATGTCCATAAATTAAGGATAATTCAGAATCACACAGAAATTAAACTCTGAAATAAAAATTTCACCTGTAGAAATATCGCACACATCTTGAAGAAGAATATGCAAATTACAGGAAACCAACAGATGGCGCGGATAGTACGTCACAATGACGAGAGTGTAAGAGAGAGGTATATAAAGAATGATGGCAAAGAAGTAAAATTGTTCACAAGTGCTTTAAAAGCCTTTCAGTGCAATAACCGCATAGTTATAGCACAAAGGAAGCATTTAGTGGATTTTTACGTGGTAGAACTATAGGACGACTGGAATGTGGACGTACCCAGCTGGAAGTATCCGAGGAACTTGGAATTGGCCAGAGTGTCATCTCCAGGCTTTGGCAACGATTCCATGATGATGGTAATGTGAGTAGATGTTACAGCACAGGTCACCCCCGAGTTACAATGCCGAATGAGGACCGGTATATTTGGCAGTTACTGCCAAAAGAAACAGACGGAGCACAGCATCAGACCTGTCTCGTCAGCTCTCTTCAGCTACCGGTACGACAGTTTCAAGGCAGACCGCGTACAGATGCTTAGGGCACATTGGTCTATATGCTCGTAGGCCTGTCAGATGTGTTCCACTTACCTCAACTCACTGTCACCTGCGATTAAACTGGAGTAAAGAACATGCATTGTGGACACCACAATAGTGGTCTTG
Organism: Trichonephila clavipes; assembly: GCA_019973935.1. NCBI lineage: Eukaryota > Metazoa > Arthropoda > Arachnida > Araneae > Nephilidae > Trichonephila > Trichonephila clavipes. Next base: position 695,771 of record BMAU01021197.1, read on the forward strand.
TGTGATGTTTTCTCCGATGAGTCCAGGTTTAGTTTGCAGTCTGATTCTCGCTGGACTTTAATATGGAGAGCGCCAGGTACCCGTTACCCCAAGAGAACACCATTGAACGACACCGTTACGGTGGTGCAGGATGGCTCGTTTGGGGAGGAATTATTCTTGGTTCCAGAACTGACCTGCATGTTCAGAGTGTAACGATAACAGGCCACATCTATCGGGATGTCATTCTGGAACAACATGTACGTTTGTTCGGGGCGCCATGGGTGCTGATTTTCTGTTTATGGAGAACAACTCCCGTCCTCACCGTGCAAACATTGTAGACGAATGCCTTCAATCGGAGGATATCACACGTATGAATTGGCCAGCATACTCGCCAGATTTGAATCCAATAGAGCATGTGTGGGATATGCTTGGCCGACGAATTGCAGCCCGTCAACCCCCTCCCAGCTGTCTATCGGAACTTCGGAGGGCATTGCTTGATGAGTGGTGTAATATACCCCAAGATCAGATTGATCATTTGATACTCAGCATGCCTAGGCGTTGTAAGGCCTGTATTGCATCGTCTGGGAGACATACTCCGTATTAACCATCATACTAACCATGTTATACTGTTTTTTGTAAATAGGTTCTTTTTTTAAATTTGCTCCAGGGAGTAAAAATCGCAATTTTTATTAATTATGTCAAACATATAGCATCTTTTTTGCTCTTTACCTTTTGTTGAATAAATAGACTTTACAAATAAGTCAAATTTGTTTTGCTTCTGTCTCTTTCTTTGCCTGAACTTCATTATCCTTAATTTATGGACATGAGTGTAGTGGGAATTGAAAAAATATCAGTATCACGCGATGTCGAATTAAATTGCGCAACTTATCAATATAAGCGTCTAATAAATAGGATAGTGGTGGTAATCTCAACTCAATTTATCCTCTGGCGTCTCTCCGCTCGAATATTTAGCGAGCAAGCTTATATATCGGAAAATCAAAAGATAATCACACGTTTTCAGTTCTTGTCTTGTTTGTATTTACTTCGAAAACTAATTGAGAGATATTTGTAAAAAGTAAAATTAATAGAAAGTAATAAAACTATGCAGAGTGACATAAATGAAATAAGGTAAAATTTTCGCCTTGAGTTTGTTATAATTTTTGGCCTCAAGGACACCTTTTTCGAGAGTAAGGAATGAGTTTCGATTACTCTTCACATGTAGAAAATGATACAATGCTTTGTCCTGATGTCTTGAATTGAATTTACACGCAAGACATTGCAACAAAAGCGTCTCAAAGATCAAATGTTACGGTTCACGGTCTTTCATTGGAGTTTCGAAATAAACGATCGAATATCATCTGTCCATTGATACAAAAAAGGTGAACGTGATACGGGACGTATTTTTAGCCTGAAAAATCTGTAACCTTAGTGGCTGAAATCTCAAATCGGAAGCATTATGTCACGGTGCTTGATTCTATTCTGTTGAGGTTCAAAAAAACCATGAATTATGAGCAGTCAATGATAAAAGAGTTTACGCGCCCACAATCGCAATTAAAATATTCAAAGCTAATTAAAGAACATTTTTTAAAAAATTAAATTTGGAGGAAATTTAGCTTTAAAAAAAGTCTAAGCGTAGGAAAATTTTATTATAGCAGTTTTAATTGTTATACAGTGTGTAGATAGAGGCTTCTTATCGCATTAGGCGGATTTCAAAATATTCGTTGTATTAAATCTCAGTATTTTGGACGAATTCATATAAAAAATTTAATTTTGTAATTAAATTGAATGCTAGGAGTAGGCACCAAAATTAATTATGAATAAAGGCGTTGAATCTGATTTATGTCATCGCCCTCTTACGTTAAACATGGATAAAAAATCGTTAATCTGATTCGATCTGGCATTCGAGCGATTGCTGAGACTATTGGTATTTACAAAGAATCCATACAGTAAATTGTACATAATAATTTTGGCATCGAAAAAAGTGTCTACCAAAATGATGCCTACAATTTTCACGTTTGATAAACAAGAAGTTAGCAAAATTATTTGCACTGACACGTTGAATGACATTGAAAATGACTCAAACTTATTGAAAAGGATAATTACGTGTGATGAATCGTGGCTTTTTACTTGTGATCTCGAAACGAAGCGCCAATTCATACACTGGAAGAGCCCATCTTCTCCGAGAGCCAAAAAGGCTTGGCTGAGAAAATCAAAATTCAAAGAAATGATGATTATTTTTTCCGATAATAATGGGATTCTGTACCTCCACTGGTTTCCTGAGGCCGAACTATTAATCAACTTTACTACTTTCACGTTCTTGGCGAACTGCGTGAAAGACTATGGAAGAAGCGACCAGAATTGAAGAAAAGGACCAATCAAGGATTCTCCACCAAGACAATGCACCGGTGTATTCCGCATTGTCTGCCAAGAGGTTTCTTGCCAAGTACTGCATTCTAGTAATATTAGACCATCCGTTTTATTCCCTGGATCTTGTACCATGCTACTTCTCTCTGTTTCCTGAGGTGAAGGAACAAGATTTGAGCTGTTAAAGCAGCGGCATAACCAATTGTATTTGGGCAATACCTATGTTAAGTTATTGTTTTCCAATCCTTCGTAAGATCCGGTTTGGGGCTCAAAGCCTGACTTTGCAGGGGGTAATACTCTCCGTTACGCCCCTGCGTGAAAGAAAAAGCATCGTCTAGGAGCTGACACAAGACTTCCAGAAGTGTTTCTAACAATAGAAGATTAACACGGAGCGTTGTATGAATGTTGAAAGTGATAATAAGTAAACATATGTATAAAATCAAAATAAAATGTTTCACAGCATCAAAATGTTTAATAGCTACTCCTCGTATTTAAGTTGGATGCAAATATGTATAATAGAACATTTCTTTTATAATAATTCTCCCCTCCCCTTTCGAGTTCCGTATATATACATTTTTATGCTTAATGTCACCCTCCGAAACAATTTATTCTTTGTGTAATGTTTTCCACATGTTTCGTTATCCCCATTTCGAACAAGTATTGACTTTTCTATTTGTTTTTCAATGAATACATCAAATAGTTACTGTAATTATTATGTGAAATGAAGGCTAAATGAAACATCTTCTCTGATTACACGCTTTCTTTTCGCTAACACAAAAGTAGGTTAATTTAAATTATTCATAAAAAAAAACCTTTTTTTCACGGTTCAATTTTTTTCAAAAGCATTCTGCAAGGTTTCTATGTCTATGCGCTAAGGTATCTTCATTCTTCGTAAAATAATTTATTTTTCACAGGTAAAAGACTCTTGAGTGCCTATCCTGGGGAGCAAAAGAAATTCCATCCCGAATCTCATTTTTTCTTGTTTTTTTTTCTAATTAAAATGAACTGAGTGCGTGTATAACTTTATTAAAAATTCTGCTTGTAGTTTGAAAAAAATAGAAACAAATATCTTTTTTACAGTTATAATGTTTTGTGTGTGTGTAATTTATCCAAATGAAACTGTTTTAAACGAGGAGAATGTTTTGGAGTTGACAAAATCTGTAAAATTCATACCAATTTTCTTCCACTGTATATGTGTGTGTTTGCGCGCATAAGTATTTTTTAAAATAAAACTATCTTGTGAGAATTTTAAAAGATTAATCTTTAATTCATATAAAATTTTACCCGCCAAACGATACAATAATTCATATTTTAACAGGAAAATTAAAGTTCGCCAAATATTGCATCAAGTCATGCAAAAATAGCTTTTGAAGCACTTGTGTAGAATCCGTTATCATCAAGTGATCATCAATCCATTGTTCGTTATTTGATTCACATGGCTTTAAGAAAAGACCCTTAAACAGTTTTGCCAACTAGATATTACATAACTAGATATTACACTGGTTTCCACCTCCCTCGTTTAATGTTGCAAAAGTATCGAATATATTTTACGTTATACCTGATTTAGCATGTTCAAATATTTTGTTACCTATCTTTTTCATTGATCGTTATGTAAAGCTTATTACGGTTCGTAGACGCAATTAGATATATATTCTAAGCATTATCATTACTTTTCTTTTACTAAATTCAATCATTGTTTTAAGCTTTGCAGAGAATATTTACATTCATCTTAAATGCTTAATGAGTAATTATAAAGAAATAAATAATGTGTATATACTTAGAATAATTAAAAATGAATGCTTCGAGTAAATGCTTAACAATAATATTGCTACACACATTGAAGATTAAATTAACTTTCCAATACTCGTAGAAATATTCAACTAATTTATTTTTTTTTTTTTTCGCTTCCAATGTATCTCACTTGTTTTTGAGTTATCTTGTTATCGCTGCAGATTTGGCTCTGACATATTAATCCTTTCAGTCAGTGGGTCTAGAATCCTATTATAGGCTTCGATTGAAAAATTTAAAGTACATTGTAAAGAAAATGTTACCCAAAGTGTGTAACATTTTCATAAAATTCATGTTTATTACGGACATTTTTTTTCTTTTCAAGCTTTCGCTCGCACTGCTTGCAAATTCCTGCAGGAAACTCAGCCAGAGAAATATTTCCAACAGTGTATAATTGGTTGAATTTCTTAAGGTGTGTATTATATTAAAATGCAATATGTAAAAATTCATTTCTATTGTTTTCACTTGTGAATTAATGTAAGAGAAATAAATAAAGTTTAATGTCATAAGATGCGTCTGGTTTATACAGTATTATGATTTGATAAAAGGTAAAAAAAAATACATATGTGTGTATCAAGGGAAACTTTCTACTGTTCTCCTTAAATGACTAATTAAGTATAATTAACTTTTTATTATTATTAAAATTAATGATTAAATAATAAATAATTAATTATGTAAAATCAATGATTAAATTATCACTAATTAATAAAATTAATTTGACTATACAACTAAATAAAATTAATTATAAAAATTAAGACAATTATACAATACATTTAAAGTTACTGCTATTATCAAATAAATAAAATAATAATTTATGTATTTCATATCTTGATTAATGATACATTTATCTTATCAATTCTGCATCAGATTAATAAATCAATTGTAGCTAAAATTTCCACATGTCTCTACAAGCATGCATTCAATGCATATTAAAAAAGATATATTTAACAAGATGTGACACAGAAAAAAAATATTCATGAGCAAAAAAAAGAAAATATAGCAGTTGAGTATACCTCGATTTTAATAAGATACAAAGTTTGAATCGGGGTTGCAAGATATTTTTTACACATATTTAAACTTAAAAATAATTCAATTTCCGCTTTCTCTGTTCTGTGTTAATATATTCAAATTCTAGATTTTTCGACTGCAATACAACTTTTTTAAAAAATATGAAAATACTCATAAAAAATTGCTTATTATTCTTTGTATTGAAATAGTATGTATTCATTTGGAATGGATTACGTTATAATCATCAAATTCCAAGCACATTTTTCAGAATATTGCTACTTTGAGATCACATGAAATTCATTTAATCGTTATTAATGCTATAATATATATCTTAAAAAGCATTTAAAAAGAACGTACAAAATTTTTTCTTTAGAAGTAAAAAAATATCCTAAAACATATGATACCATAATCATTCCTCTTTTTAAAAGTTCTATAGTTATTAAATACCTTTTCATTTTTAAAAAATAATCATTGTTGCCATCATCAGCATCATTGCTTAGGACCATAATTGAATTGACTGAATTAATGAATTATTAATTATCTTAATAATATTCTTAATTATCTGAATTAATGGTATAATTCTCTAGAAAGCTTTTAAATTAATCACAATAAACACAAACTATATAATCACAATAATAAGTTTGGCTTAGCTCGAAATAAAGAAAAGGTAGAGCTGTATGGAGAATTTAGAATTATAAATAATTAAAGAGAGAACACATTTTTTTAATTAAACTCATAAAAAAATGCTCTACACAATTATTTTAAAAAGCTAAATGCATCGAATGGTATAAAAGTAAAACAAATATTTTTTTGTTCAAATGAATTTACAAAGTTTGAATGATCAAGTGGGAACTATGTAATCCAAATTTTATTCATCATTCATAACATTTGTATACTAGCTGGTATACCCTTTCTTCGCACGGATGAACTGAAAAATTAAACAACACAGATTAAAGGATAAAGAAGTTTTTAATGAGTTAATTTTACGTGAATTGCAAATTAAACAAAAAAAGCTTTTTGCATATCTCAGCTAAACAAAAAAAGGAAAGAAAGAAAAAACACCTTTGTTAAATTTTAAGTATGTAGATGTAATAGCTGATAAAAAGAATTTTTTTTTAATTTATAACTCCCCGTAACACTCTTGAGGGTCGAATTTTGAAAATACCTACCTAAGCTAACTGATCTCTGCTCAGCAAAAGTAACACATTGTTAAAAGTTTTGTGTAATGAACGCTTAAAATAGTGTAAATAATTTTCATCTGAAAGTTTAATAGATTAATATTACTTTCTGTAGTATTTATTTCATGTTTAAATTGTAATATTCGCAAGCAACGTCGTTTCTTAAATTACGATGACAATTCAATGAAAAACATAACGAAATGTTAACGATAGAGTCAAGTTCGCAAATGTCTAGCTACTTTCATAGCTCGAGCTTTATTAGAGCTTTGTAAGATCCGCCGTGTAGGGAAGCGATTCACGTTATTGCTTTATACACCGCATTATGATTTACTGCAGTTTTTTTCATACAATATTTTTTTTGAATCAATACATTGAAAATTAAGGAATACACATAAACAAAATACTCCACTTTGGGAAATTTAATACGTTTTAGCTAATAAATTAATTAAAGATATTCCACTGCAAAATTAATTATGTACACCTTTCACTTAAAATAAATAGTCAAATCGTTTTCTAAGGTCTTCATTAACATACAAAAACATAAGACACTTAAATTTTGACATAAACTATTTTTTCGGGACAAAAATAGTAATCTTTGCAATCCGCTGAAAACGCAATATCTGCAACAAAACTATTCGCCTTCCCCACTAAAATACTCATCATAGAACCAGTGCTGCCATATATCTTGGAAAAGTGGGTTTCAAAGAATATTCCTGCTAAGTATTGGTAGAATATACCTTCTAAGCTGGCGTGGTGTGGTAGTTAGGAGAAAGGAGTGTCAGCTCAGGTGTCGTACACGTCATTTGACCATGGTTCAAAATTACGTGGTCCGTTGCCAAAAGCCCTCGTGTAGGTGAACAGTGCGACGTTAATATTCACTCACTCCAAAAAATACGGTACAGTAGTTATAATTATTTTTATACATAAAAATGCAGTATCTGCCTATTCAATTAAAATTATAGCATTATAATTAACTACTAACCACAAACAAATTTTGAAAATTTGTCCGAATGATGTAGTGTGAAAGAGAAAATTTATTTACTGTAAGTACCAGAACCGATAAAAGCATTTATTTTGAAAAAAGATCAACTTCTTACTACCAAATGTGCATAATAAAATCATAAAAAAACATTCAAATGAAGAGAAATTTATAACAACCTCTCCTTTCAAAGCTTAGTTTTATTCTGAAATAAAAAAAAATTAGGGATTATGCTGATAACAGGAATTAATTAGAAGCGAGCACCTTGCGTAGCCAAAACAAAAAGGGTTTCTTCACAAACAAAAGATAGATATATGCTGTTGTGGGCTTTTTGCAGAGCACGCCAGAATTGCTTGCAGATGGCAGAAATTTTTCCAACTTACTTGACAAATATCGTTATATTTTGGACACTTCACACAATATCTTTATAAACTATAGCCTATGCTATAAATTATGGCCTATGTGTTATTCTGATGTATAAGCTATATTACTGTAAAGTTTCATTAAAATCCATTCAGAAGTTTTTGCGTGAAAGACGGTCAAACATCCTCACAAACTTTCTCATTTATAATATGTATCTAGATGATTTGAATATAGCATTAAGGGACGAAATATGTGACATCAGTTCATTTTTACATTTCCTACAGATGTAACAAGAATAAACAAGCTTCTAATATTTTGAAACACGCCACGCATATCATTTTCCCTGCAATAACGCTCTTTGAGGGAAAATTGAGTTTACAGGCAAAGTTCGCTTTCCAGCTTGAACTTGAAAAATAAGATTATAGCATCCATAGAAGATGTGACCAGAATCAACAAATTGGCAACTTTATCGCCCTCGGCAACAAATTTGGCTAAAAGTACGATATGTTCCCTACGGGAATATTGAAATGACATTGTCTATCAAAACCTCGTAAAATGTGAGAAATAGTTGAAAAGGTTTAGGTGTTCATAGTATTTCGGGTATCTTGTCGAGTGCATATTGAGAGAAAACGTTGTTATCATTAGGGAAAGAGATTGCACTAAACAATACCAGACATGTATCTCTAATATGCATAGGCTCACTACTTATACTGATTAAAAATAATCGAGATAGAAGCTCAATGTTTATTTATTTTTAAGACCTCTACACGGTCGCCATCCAGAGTTATGCATTTCTTGATATTTTTTATGAAACACTATTTATGTTGTCAAACCTATGACGTTGTAATGTTTTTCTTGGGGGAGGGGGGCTCTAGGAAAAAGAAAAGTTGTTGGGATGAGATCGAAAGAATAGGTGGAGGTGAGAAAATTTCAAAAAATAACATCATTTTATTCTTCAAACACACCTCGAGAGGAATAGATAGGATCACTGTTGACAAGAAGATGGATGCTTTTGTTGGTCATACCACGTTATTTGATAGGAGAGTCACACGCAATCTATTTTGCAGTGTGCAAAAATAAGCACAAGTGATAGTCTGACTCTTCCCCAGGTTGTGAAGCTGACTCCATGACAGTCACAAAGCATAGACAACATGACCTTCCACGTGAGCTTCAGCACTTTTAACTTTCTTGGGGAGAAGGGAGCCGTTGTTTACTTTTTGATCATCTCTCTTTAATTCCTGGATAATATTAATTAATGCACGATTCATTCAGAGTTACCAGGAGACCAACAAAATTCATCTTGGTCTTGCTCCAAAGGATCCAGCATTTTCCATGACAAATTGTGCTACGTTTGCTTTTGAAAAAGAGTCAGAAATAGTAGAACCCGAGTTACTGATACTTTTGAGGTGATCAGTTTTTTTAGTGAATAATTTTTCTAACATAGCAATGATTGAAATCTGTCTCATTCATAACCAATCCTTGAGATAATAACATAAATCTTTCACTTCTTCCGTGCAGCAGCATCGTTGAGTGCTAACATTTTGGATTGTCTGTGAGGGACATGTACCCGTTTCTCTCTCTCTCTCCTTTCCACCTCTCATCGCTGTTTTATAAAAAGCCATAATTTTCTTAAACAGCCATCGTAGATCTGCCGAATTCTGTAATCCTTCTAATGAAGAAATTTCATCTCACTGAAAGCTTTTTTCTTCTTGTTATTTTAATTTACAGCTTCCTGAAACCAAACAAATCACTATTAATATAATTTACAGCTGTGTACAGCTCATGTAAATCAGGATCAATTAGTGCGTTTTTTTCCTAATAATTATTAAAACTAAACCAAACCTGTTAGTGTATGTATATATGCATGCAAGTTTTTATTTATTGAATAAAATGTATAATTACTGGAAAAGAATTTTAAATAGTACATTAATTTAATTTTCTATAAAAGTAATCTTTTATTCGAATCATTATTGGAAATTACACTGTTTAGGGAAGAAAAATCGTGTGCAAATAAAATCAAAGAATTATTTTAATTCTTTATAGAGATCGTCAGACAAAAATTCATAAGAGATTAAATTTTTTATGCTGATTATACAGAATTTCAAAATTTTTATTAAAGATGAAAAAAAACAAGAATTCAAAACCACAAAGATTCAATGCTAATCCGAAATACGCTCTTTTAATCACCTTCCGTTTTACAATCCTGCCCTCTCCATGAAAGAATTTATACGTGAGGAATAAAAGATTATCTGCTTTGGAATTGCATTTAGCAATTATTTGCGTGTAAACATCGTGATATTAATTAGTAAACACTTGAGAGAAGATAAATTTCATGCGTAAAACATCAGATTGTTTACACTGACTTCATTTTGTTATTTTGAATTTTAAATTTTAACCAAATTAAAAACCACTTTCTCAGTGAGCGACTACTAACCCAAGTTGCAAAAATAAAAAGAGACTTTTTTCCCAACATATTTTAGAATATTTTTAAGTTCCTTTTTAACGTTATATGAAAACATTTTAATCATTAGAAAGAGCTCATTATTTCTCGAAATTCTTTTGGAAATATTTTTAAGCAACATTGTTATCTTTCGAACGTTATGAGAGTAAGGAGAACAAGAATTTTGAGTTACTTGAAGTTATGTTGTTTATATATATTTATAAAGAAAAACTGTAGCAAAAAGGTAAAAGTTTTACGTATATTAATTTGTAAAATGTTTGATTCCTGATTTAATACCAGTATGTTGTCGCTTTTTCAAAAGCTGTAGTATTCTTTCGGCAACATTTTGATTTTATTATTTGCATCAATACTGGATGTAAATATTTCTGTTTCCTTACGAAGCCCCTTTTTTAAGTCTAAAATAATATTGGCTAGCGTTAGAACTTCGGATGAGGTGTCTTGATTTGTTCGCAGAAATTTTGATAAAAAATGGAGTCCTAGTATTTATTTTGTTACTCTAAAACAGTAGTCTTCAAATTGTGTTCCACAGAACCCTGAGGTTCCACGAATAAAAAGAAAAGAATCGTGAGGACAATTATAAATGTGTATACGAAACTCTGATTCACATTATCGATGGAGTTCTTATGACTACCAATAAATATGTATATATTTGCATATTTCGCAGATATATTTACAGCTTTAAATGAATTTAATACAACACGAAATACGTTTTCAAATAACAATAAGAACCCGACTTTAAACTTTTGTCCAAAACAAAGTAAGCTCATCTCAGTCATTATAAAACTGCAGATTTTTTTATTTATACATAACAACTTTAAATTTTTTAAATTTTTATAATAATATCACAAGAGAATATTAAAACGTTCCCCCTCCCCTTTATGTGTTATGCCTACTAGATGGTGAATATTCTATTGTTTATGATCCAGGATATCGCAGAATAATTTTATACACGTTAATGTGAAACTTTTCGCAAATATTTTTCTGATGGAAAATTCTCCTTTTTTCATTTGTAAAAAGAGAAAAAAAATCCTTTATATGAGAATATTTAAAAAAAAACAAACAAACATAATAATTCTAAGAGAATATTTCCTAGAAGAGAAATTTAAGAATAATTGGATTAATTCTTCCATTTAAGGAGAAGAAACAACTGAATTTGATAGATATTAAAATCTAAATTTAAGCAAGAGGAGCCCGTAAACTTTTGGCTAAAAATTCTTGCAAAATAAGGTTTTTCATACACTTATCAAAAATTTTTAATGTCATTTGGCACAACTTATTTAAGTGAGAAATGAGTATTTTACATTATTTAATATTAAATTCATTAATGACAAATACAATATGTTTCTTTAGTTGTCTTTACATAGAGTACCTATAATATTGTGATTTACTTGAAGTATTATTTTAAGATGTATTCTAGGAGAAAAGAGAGAGAGAGAGTGTGTGTGGAATGAAGTTCCCCCCAACACATTATAATTCTTAGAATTCCGTCAGTCAAAAAAGTTTAAAAATATTGTCCCAGATAAACTCTTTACATTCGTGTACATTGGATTGTTCTTGAACAGAAAAACAAGTTATTTTTAAGAAAAGTTGACTTTCTCTACCTAATGTTAAATTTATTTTATTTTATTTGCTTTTGGGGCAATAAAGATAGAGTAAATAAATTTTATAATATTCGTATTAGTTTAACAAATCCGTATATCACACGGTAACTTAAGACATCCGATCCTAAAATCATGATTTTTTTTAAAAAATTGACAAATTTGTTTATAATTTTATTTTACAGGCCATCTTATTAGCTTTATAAAAATACCAATTTTTTTTATTTTCCATTCACTTGAACAAAAACTACAAGTGTTTTAGTCAAAGCAGATGCTATAACTTTACACAAGACTTTAAAATGCGTTTGACTCGAAATGTGTTTTTTTTTTTCGAAAAGCTCAAACGGGGACAGCGATTGCTCAAAAAGTTTTTAAAATAATTTGCTGAAATTTTTTTTGTATGTTCTGTGTATAACAGTAGAAGTGTTTTAACCTTCAGATTTATCAATCACTGTTTTATTGCAAAATCTACAGTTCTTTATATAAATATAACCACTGTTTTTTTAAGCAATTTCATATAATAACTAAGATAAAAAGCTCTAGCTTATGTAAAATTTAGAATATCTCTTCTCCTGAAGGTCATTTCAAAAAGGAATAGCAAATTAATACATCCAAATTGAAAAAATGAGAATTTGTTCATTTATTATTTGTACAGAGTTTATGTTATTTTTTGTCAATTTTTACCCATTTTTTCCCTTTTTAGTAGTAATTATTTATTTTCTCTTAATTTTAGTTTTTTTTTTTACTTAAAATGTACTCCATATAAATCTAAAAACCACAAAAAAAATCTCCATATCTCCATTTTTTTTAAAAAAAAAAGTTGTCGCAAGTATTCGGATACCTTAAGGCTTTTGTAACTCACTTATTTTTCTTCGACAAAAATATAATTAATGTGTTTTTATGAATATTTCTGTAACAATTTTTAAAATTTTGATATTTTAAAAAATGTCTAATTTATATTTGAGACAATCTTATATACATTGGCCGATTTCACCCACATTTACATCCCTTTGCATCCCTTCTTATACTTAACTCAGTTTTCGAATAGGGTTTAACTTAATGACCCAGAGTAAGGAAAACATTTTGTTTGAGCCAATGGTTTTTTTCTTTGATGGATAAAGAGGCGCTTACTCGTCATCGTCACGTCTATAACCGACTAATTTCATTCGACACGCACCGTGATCCCTCTACTGCATTTCAAAAACAAAAGCGATGAGAGTTTCTTCTTCGCCGCAAAATCAAAAAAGAGTCCCGCAAGACACACATCACTTGATTCTGCAGCTTCGTCACCGCTTCCTGCTACCCATTTGTCGAATACGATATTTTTCAGATTAACCCTCCTCTCCAAAAACTGAAGCGAGAGAGAGAAAGAAAACATTCCACCAGGAAGGAGCAGCGTAAAAAGAAAGAAAGAGTGTTGCCTTCTCTGCAAACAATGACGCGAAAGAGAATAACCCAGAAGGAAGTTCGGCGGCGGTACTACTGAACTTATTCAAGTGGAATCACCCGCCGTCTCTTTCAAGTTCACTGTGACACCGAAAGCACGAGCAGAGCAGGAAAGAAAAAAAAAGCAGGCAATTACGGCTCTTGAGAGATCATGGCAGGGCCGGGGGCTACACGTCCTTTGCCTTTATTTATCCGAGTAGAATTTTTCTCGAGTGCTACACTGACCCGTCCAATGGGCGATCATAAAAAAAGGTCAGTCCGTGAGATTTCAAACACCCACTATCGAAAAACACGACCAGGAAAGAATTAGAAGCGCCGTCCAATTTTTACTTCCTGTGTATCGTAGGTTCCAATTGATGGTCTCTCGTCATGAAATAGGGGCCGGTATTAGATGATGTACCTTGAAATAAGAAGTGGATACCAACAATAGAGTAATACCAAGTCGTGCAAGAAAATTACCCAGACAGTTCGTCTCGATAGTTAGAAATAGACAGTTGGCTTTAATTCTTTAAAGAAATTTAAAGTCTTGAAATTTTTTAATGGTCTTATAACCACATACATTGACAAATGTACAATCATGAGAGCGTTGGTTGGGAGCATGGGAGACCCTGACCACTGTGATTCTTATCCCAAGGCGCCTGGAGAGAGCCGAGACCATTGCCAGCTTTCGCCTAACCATCAATCGTAACTTTTAGGGAGTAATACCTCCACTGTCTTGGCCTGGCTGCCAACAAGGCCTGTACGTTCTGCGGTCAAGCCAGGGTAGATGCTCACCTGCTCCAACTCGATGAATACCTGACTGACGATGTCGTACAGGAAGGCTCGGCGTCAAATGGTGAAGAAGCTAAGCATGGGCATTGGATAAATATATAAATAAATTATAATGGTCTTGTTGCCATGGTTTCCTATAAATGGACGCATTTGCATTTATTCAGTGCTAAAGAATACGACACGTTTTGAACGTCGGCGTAGTTCTGAAGGTGTCACTTGACACAGGTACAAAATAATGAGGTTCGGAACCAATAATCCTATTATAATTTCAAACTGCAGCGTTAATAAAAAAGCTAATAAAATTATGTTAATTGCAATGTGTAGTTATTGATTGTAGTATTGAGCTCATCAAGAGGTTTTTTTATATTAGAAGAAACTACAGATAATTTTTTATCATTTTTATTAAAAATTATAGTGTTATTTATGTGTTTCTTTTCTTGAGATGCTTTTGTAATTTTTAATGAGCAATTATCCATAAAATTATTTTAAAAATTGTTATGTAATTTTTTTTAAGGTTCAATAAGATGCAATAAATGTGGAATTGGTAACTTTTATGCTCTTAATTATTGAAATAGTTCCATTGTGAACAATTAATTTTTACTACAAAATAATGAGTTTCTTTTTGTTACTATTGTTAAAAACCAAAGGAATTTCTTTTCGTGGTATAATAATCAACGCAATATTGTTATTAAAACATGAAGCAAATTTAGTAAAGCATCGCAACTGCTGTAATTTGATTCAAAATCGGAGCTAATTGCAGACAAATTTTGATATAGAAAGAAAAAAAAGTGTAAGATGAACCACTTTCAAAATTCAAAATAATTTTCACCGAAAAATATTATGCAAATAAGAATGTAATACAATTAAATAAAAACTATGTCTGTGTGTGATACCCATTTATACATTATGACTCTAGAAACATTGTGTTTAAAAATTGTTAAGTATCATTTACCGTCAGGAATCAAATTTTAAAACATTTTATTTATTTCACGAAGAAAAATTTAAAAGCATTTATGTTTAAAAACTTTTTTAATGCGGATAAAAATATCAAACTCTTCTATAAATGAATAACATAGTAGGTAAACTGTAAGCAGAGTATAACTCAAACAATAAACATCGTTTGGAAACAGATTTAAATATATAATATGATTTTAAAACAAAATTTTTTATTACATAAATTTTACGGAACTATAACCGGTAATATACAACGTAGATTGTATATAAATGAAACATATTTTCTTAACATCATTACCGTTAAAAAAATCATTTTGTTTATATTCTTAGTTGATTTTCCGTTGCGTGAATTCATTTTAAGCCTGTATGTGCCTGGAACAAGAATAGCCTGAAAATAATAATGTGTGTGATTCAACAAAAACAGTTTTTCCTTTCATAACAATTTTTATCTAAATTATTCCTTAATACATTGTTTGGTGATTTTGTGTGTAATTAAATATTTGTATTCTAAATTCAGATTATTCTATGAATTATTTAAAGCATCATAATAAATATTGTTTGAAGTTTAATTGAATTATCATAAGTGTAAATAAGTTGTCAAAATGTTTAAGAAAGCAAAATATTAAAGCATGCTTATTTTATAAAGGAAGAGAAACTCATTCATTATGTACACGAGGAATTGTAACAAAGTCGGCTCTTCTTTCTCATAGAAATGATTTAGAACATTTTTTTAAAACTTTGAATAGACAAATGCTTGGCGAGTTTTTTTGAAAAAACTCTTAATGGAGCAACAAGCTGGCAACACGATGGTTTTCCAGAAGATCGAAGCAAATTTTCTTGACAAAAATATTCGTGCAATTGGGTCGTTTCATTTTAATTTATTAATTCGGAAATTATTTGGATTCAAAAGAATCATTCTTTTGTGATAAATATTTTTCTCGAAACTCTTATAAAAGTTGAGAATTAATTGAAAATACCTAATAGAATTATAAATGTAATAAATAAAATGTCTTTTACGTTTTGGCGTCTAATGGTTTTTTTTAAAATCATTTTCAAACAAAACCCTGATCGTGCGTGGTTGAAATTGAAATGACACTTTTTCACAAACGTGTTCAATGTTAGGACTTTGTTGTCTCTTCTTTGTTGTAAAGTCAAAGAAATGTGGATGTTTTCTTTTCAGAACAACGATTTTCATCTTGGAAGTTTTTGTTAATACACATTTATAAGATTGTTTTTTACCAAAAATGAATAAGAAATCAATGGCTTCTTAAGAAAAATAAGTTTTCTCGCTGTTAAATGCAAAATTCTATTTAGGATATATATCTTTAAAAACTTTTTTAATTTTCTAAACATCAGTAACTAAATTTCAAAAAAGAAATTTTCATTCCTAAAATTTGAATAAGAATTATTTTATCTTTCTTTTTCGGTTCAGCAGTACGATAAATATAACTAAAGTTCTTTAAGCTTTTAAATATTTTTCACAATTTTGAAATAAATGGATTGTTTTGAAATTGTAATATCCAAGTTTAATCTTTTCAATATTTTAATTCATATATATTACATATACAAACAACCATGTGAAAATGTGTGATAGAAATACAATTAAATACATTGAAAGTGAAAACGCTTAAGACGAAATATCGGTTAACACGAAATAATACAACAGTCCCGACAAACCACACACTGTAACAGAACAAACGACGCACCAAGAAGAAGTTGTAGCGAAATTTCGCATGAAAAGACATTTGTGCGCGAATGATTCAAAATTGGTGTCCGACGAATAAATTGCGGGAGCTGCAGCGCATCGGAGCTATGCACTCAGCGGGTGTCTATAAGAAGCGATTCTCAGTCTGAGGATCAAAATTTCTGTTGCATTGCGATTTAGGATATCTTTCAACGACAGAACAAATGCCTCGCCGCAGGATTCCAGCTCATTACGAGCAACTGTCAGAGAAGTCGTATCATTGGATTGAAAGAGGCAGGTTGGGCAAATCGCAAAATTGCTCGTCATATGGGTCGAAGCGGCCATTAGAAGATTCTGGCAAGAATGGGTGGACAATGGCAGATTTCAGTGTCATGATGGTAGTGGTCGACCTAGGACCACGGCAGATTAGGAGGACAGATTGATTGTCAGATCAGCTGTCACAGCGCTTGATTCTTTGTTGTCAAACATCAGACCCGCACATGAGTGTCCATTCCCAGGCGGCTGATAGAGCGAAGTTTACGCTCGTACCGACCGCCACTCACGCCTGCACATTGTTGAGCTAGATTACAGGGGTGCTTGAATCGATCAGGTTGGAATCCTGCTGGCTGAGAACGTATAGTGTTTAGTGACGCCTTCATCTGTGTCTTGACGATCATCGAAGGCGTGTCTGGAGACGGCAGCGTGCCGATCCTGCTTTCACTATTGAACGCCGCCCTTCACCAGGAGTTAGGGTCTTCTTTCGAAGCCGCACCCCTTTCGTCGTCACTTACGGTACATTTGGAGAACTCTTTTGTTACCGTTGTTTTTGCAGTACTCTGGTCTTATTTTTCAGCTAGATAATTACATACCACACGCGTCGCTATGAACTGTCTTACAGCACTTCATTGGCCATCCAGATTGCCAAATCCCTCTCCAATCGAGCATGTCTGGGATAGGATGGGAAGGCGACTACATCTACCAAGGAATGTTCATGACCTGGCCCAACAATTGTAGAAATTTTGGCAAGAAATACCGCAGGAGGCTATGGGGGTGCTTTATCACTATATGTCACGTCGTGTGGCAGCTTGCATCCAGGCTAGAGGTAGGTCAACTCTTTAGTGAGCTCGTTACTTTGTAACTATGTAACTGAAAAAAATCATTCAATTTTTCTGAAATTGTAATAATTTTCTATTCTGCACGTAATCTTCTTACCCACCAATTTTTTTCTTCGTCGGACAACTCGTTCTTAGTGCGTCGTTTTTTTTTTTTTTTTTTTTTTTTTTTTTGTTATAGGGTGTATTATGAATTTCCATGCATATTTTCCCCTCGTAACACGAAACAAGATACACGAAAAGATCTCCCTTCTGAGAATGAACAAAATACAGAAAACTCCTATTCAATTATAGGAAGAATTTATTACAGTAGATCATGATCAGGTGTGTAAAGCCCCAATTATGACAGATAAAGACATTTTAAAGTTTGTCCAAAGCTAAAAAAATATCATTGATGCTGTATTCCGACGATGAAAAGGAAAGGAATAATGCAGCTCCTGTTCAAACATTATTAGGAACGTCATGAAGAGTATGCTCAGTTATTTAGACGCACATTCCAACAGTGAAATGAATAACAAAATGGACGAAACCAAAAAAATTTGTTGGCAATTTAATGCTGATTCTTTTTCAAAAACTCAATAAATATTTTGTTTTTTGAAAACTTTTTAAAAATTTTGTGTTCAATTTCTTTAAGATTTTGTAAGTGTTCTTGTTTCATTAATTTATTTCAATGTATGCATATATACATATATTTGTAAATAAAATAAACTCTAATAAACTTAATTTTGTACAAATTTTTTCCCCCTTTGCAATGTCCTTTATCACGAAAAAATATTTCAGTCTCTTTAGTTTCGACTTTCAATGTATTTATTTCCTTCTTACAATCGATTTCGATTTATTTTTCTCGAGAAGCCTTAGAGCGCATTTTATGATGAATGATGTCCATGTTTCATTAGTCTTCCTTTCCCCTCAGCCAAAAGTGGCAATAACGGTTTTCTTTATGAGCCGCGGCATGCGAACACGTTCACCAATCACGTTTTCTTTTTCCCCAACAAATGTGTTCAAAAGTTACTCGCTTTGAAAAGAATATAAAATGAAGGAATTCTGCACTATTTTTTTTTTCCTATTCATCCCCCGCTCTGTTTTCTGTTGATATCTAAAAAATAAAAAATGAAAAGAATTTATTCCTGTTCGTGAACTTCCCGCTACAGTGAACAAACGAAGATGCTGAATATGAAAAGTCGCCTGCCCATTACAGCAAAAAAACTGCCGAAAGTAATAATGAAGAAAAAAAAATAATACAAATATATATAAATAGCAGCTTTTGCCGTTCAATATTCAGTGGCAAAAGCAGATTTCTTAAGCCATTTCCGAAAACTAAACATTTTTATCCTGACATATTTTTCTCTTTAAAAATCCTATTGGATGGAAGATTAGAGTCAAATTTATATCTTACTTAGTATAAATTGATCAGAAGGTTTTCTTGCGTACATACATTCCGAATAGCGGAAATCAGATTTAACGGGTGGGATGGAAGTTGCATAAGCATTGTGTTTTTTGAACATCATGACGACTGAATGAAATATTCATGTCATACATTAAAAGTACATTAATAATTTTATGTTGTTTAATTATCCTATGAAATAACAAAACACACAAATGAGTGCAATACAATAATAATAATAAAGTAGAGATTGATTAAAAAGCTTTGCAACTATTTTCTCCTTAATGGAAAGAAATGCCTGTTAATTTTATCCTGTTTAAAAGTAGGATATTTTTCACTAAAGATAAAAATTCATACTCCGAAATTTTGGAAGTAAACTCGTATTGCTGAAATATTTGCTTAACTTTCTAAATTAAAAAAATTAATAGTTAAAATGATTGATTGTAAGGAATAACACAATTAAAGCAATAAAAAATTCCACAAGACTAGATATACTAAGTTTTTTGAAATTTTTTGCGTTGAAATATTTCTACCATCACACACTAAAAAAAGTTATTATTTTTTCTCACTTAAAATTAATTATTTATAAAATAAATTAATTTTAATGAAACTGAATTGATAAGAAACATTAATTTTAAGCAAAACTTTAATTTTGCTTTGTTTGGAGTGAAAAATTCACTGAATTTATTTTTCATTCATTTATTACAATATTTTCTAAGAGATGTCTAAAAAAACCATCCGGATCCAGTATTGGGAACGAAAAATATGAATCAGTTTTTGATATTTACAAAAATAATGCTGAAAAATTTCCTTAAATAGCTGTTTTTAAGTATTGTCTCAAAAGGTTTGTGAATAAAAACCCTTACTTGAGAGTAAATTTTTGCATTGAAAAGATTATGATTTTTGTACTTACCGGTTGATTCAAAATTAGTGTGACCAATTTTAAAAGCATATAACTATGAATGGTAAATTTTCATTGCTTTGTTGCCAGTTATATTGTAAAAATGAAACATTTAAATTACCAATCTAACTATTTATATTAGTGTGAGTAAATTACGACTTCTAAATTATAAATCCTCAAACCCGAAACAAAATTTCAAAGCTTTTGAAGGATGTTTGCACAAAATCTATTATAAATAAGGCATTTAAAAATCACAAAAGAAATTTGCTAATGGATTACTATCTAAACTTCAAAAAGAAATAAAAGTGGCTCGCAATCAAAAGCTCCGGGGAAAAAGTGTGGACGAAAGGAATTCCTTAAGGAAAAAGAAGCTGAAAAGACTTGTCGCTGTAGAAAATCCGCTGCCTCAAAAACTTCAGTAAATAAACTATAGGTATCGCAATCAACAATTTGTCGTCAGATAAAAAAATTGACTACAAAAAGAGCAAATAAACCTGCCTGTCTTCAAATGCCTGTTAAGGCCGTAGAAAAACGACGTTCTTGGTCACTGTATTTAATATTACGTAAAGGATACAAAACATGGATAACTTCTATGAATCACTGTTTCATCTATCATTTACAAATGACAAAACGAAGATACAATATATTTTACGCAAAAAACATCGAAAAGACGCAGCTGTTTTGCAAAATGCAAGTTGGCCTTCAGGTGTTATGATACGGATGGGAATGTCCTCTCAAAGCTTAACAAAATCATTTGTTGTAGAACGAAAGGCTCAAATTGATGCCAAATACTATCTGAATAAAGTTCTGAAACATTTGATTAAAAAAAAGCAAACGTCTTTACCCTCAAGAAAACTTTGTTTTGTACCAAGATTCTGCACCAAGTCATACTGCAAAATCAACTATAAAATGGCTGAAAGATTAAAAAATAAATTTTCTGCCGCTTGAAAAATGGCTGCCACCATTCCCTTCTTTGCGATTATTTTTTCATGGGGATACTTAAAAAACAATTAAACCGTCGTAAAGTAAGCACTCTCTAAGAGCTTCAAAAAGCAATCAAAGAGGAAGCTGGAAAAATACCCACAAAAATTGTCAAAAAGCCTTTTTGGCTTAACGAAAACTTTTAAGAGCAATATGTATTGCGCCAAAGGAAACCACATTGAAATTTTCATGCAAATAACTTAAGAGGAGTCGGTAGGCCCTATACCGACAATGTTAAATTGAGCCATTTTAGGAACCTGTTTCTCAGAAATTGTTAAATATAAAAACTTCAAATTTTGGCTGTATAATAATTAGGCTTTTTTATTTAAATATTGGTAACATGTTTCAAATATATTGTTTACTTTTTTCAAAAAAATTCATCGTAAAAGTATCGCTTTGAAATTTGTGAAAATTATCATTTTTTTTACGATAACTGCCTCTGAGCAAAATATTTTAGGAAAATTTCCAAGAAAGTAGCTCCATTATACATAGTTACACATTATTTATGTGCAGTAAAAATTGCAAGTAGTTTCATTCATTATTTTCTATTAAAAAGGTACACGCACTTTGAAAACAATCATTTTAAGATGATTGCATTTTAAGTGTAAAAAGGCACTTAATTGCAAAAATAATGAATTACAACATGTATTGGCCCTATTTTATTAAACATTAGTATCTTCTTAATTTTTTAAACATAAAATATGAAACAAAAAAGCCTTAAAATGTTCAGAAAATACATATATAGTAATTTTCAGTTTTTGTTCAACGAGATTTTTTTTAGCATTTTGCATCAATTTTCACAAATTGTGTGAGTGAGTGAGTGAATGTGGAGATTTTTAGCGCAAGAGCCAAATCTGGCTAAACTGCGCCAAACATATGTTAAAACATAAGATAAAATATGTAAAAACATTCACAACACAGTTTTAAAAAAGATAAAATTTCAAAGCACGTATAGAAACAGTTTTAAGGTAATAAAAGCAGACAAAACTTGGTAGGGAGTTCCCCCACCAAGTCAGATCATACCTTAAAATAAAAGGCATTGAAAAATACGAATGGAGATCGTTAGTTTAAAACAAAGTTAGGCATAAAATACATGGTATAAAAAATTAGCTTTTACTTTTCCTGAATCGGGTTCACAAATTATGTAACAATCTGTGAAGAATATTTAACTTCAATGCATTATAAATATCAAATTTGACCTTATAACATCAAAAATATAATGTAAACATGTATCAATATGTAAAAGTCATAATTTGGAAATATGTGGTTTTATGACGTTAGAAAAACTATGGATTTGTATGTTTCCATGCAAACACAATTTCTTAAAGTTTCAAAATTCAAAATTTTCCCCTAACTGTGCAAAGGATTTCTAAAAAAGTCAAAAATAAAACTGTTTTTATGTTTTTAAATATGAAATTGGTGTATTTTTATGCATGTAACAAACTTCTCGCAACGACAAAAAGACACCTGAGTTGTTGTTAGTTACCTATTATTGAAAAACTTTTGAATATTAAAGCTTAAAAACTTGTCTGAACAATAAATAAACATTAATATTTGCAATTAAGTGAAATATTTAAAATATATTGTTTAGTTTTCTCAAAAACATGTAACATAAAAATATCACCATGAATTTTTTAATTTTTTTAGTCACGATATAAGGACTCCAGTCAAATATTTTGGGAAAATCCCCCAAAACCTCACATGAATATATATAGTTACATATAAGAAACATGAGGGGGGGAAATTCATTACATTCATTCATTATATTCTGAGAAAAACATGAATACAGTTTTAAAAACATCATTTTTGAGAAAAACGAATTTTCACTATAAAGTGCCACTTTATAACAAAAATAATGAATTACAACATGTATTTGTCCCATTTTATTGAACATTAGCATCTTTGCAATTTATTTTGCATAAAATAGTGAGCAAAAAAAGTCTTAAACTGCCCAGAATAGCATTTTTCTGTTTTTTTTAACGAGATAATTTCTCGTATTACATCAATTTTCTCAATTCTGTATCAATTTTTGAAGAATTAGTAGCTTTCATGCTTTACAGATATCAAATTTGAACATAAAGCAACATAAATATAATGTGAAAATGTATCAATATGGTTTTTGTATGAATTTGAGATGGTATTTGAAAATACCTGATTAAAAACGACATTTTGAAACTTTTCGCTGGGCTTTTGTAAAGTTATCATTAGGTTTTGTTGTTGCAGACATTTTCTGAGGTTTAAACTTCAAAAATTACTCTAAACTGGACAAATGTTTTCTAAAACAGCCAAAATAGAACTATTTTTATGTTTTTAAACATGAAATTTATGTATTTTTATGTATGTAACAAGCTTCTCGCAAAGGCAACAAACATCACACTTGATGTATCATCTCATACCTTTATCTCAGAAACTTATTAAACATATGAACTCAATACTTTGACTATATGTATTAATTATACATTTATATTTATACTGAGGTGAAATTTTTTAAATATATTAATTAATTTTTTCAAAAACAAACTTTTAGTTGAGCGGGCAAATATGATTTTTATGAATTTATTGAAAATTGTCATTTTTTCTTATGATATCTGCTTAAGAATATTTCAAAAATGTCACTTCAGTATACACAATTGCATTTAAGAAACAGAGTACATTTATACAATTTTAAAAAAAACATTTAGAAAACAATTTTTATAAAAAATCTTACCTTGTAAAAGTATTATCCTGTTTATTTTCCATCACAAATTATCTTCATTATGCTTTACTCAGTTATAAAATTAAGATTCATTACGTATGTATTTCTCACCTGGTCACAATCATATAACCTAATTTTTTTTTCTTTTAACACTTTACTTAAACACGTGAAGATTTTAGTAATAAGTAATAATAACTAATTAAAAATGAATTAAAACTAAAGAAAAGACCTAAATTTCAGTAAAAAATGCCTACATTTTAAGTAAAACATTTACTAAAACCCACTGAAAATCTGAAACTGCCTCCAAAGGTTTTTAGCAAATCTAACAGTGTGTGTTGCAGTTATACAATTATCTAAAGTTAATTTGGGTATTAAAAATAAAAATTAATCGAGGCTTTGCAACTTTTCCCCAGTTTTAAAAAGGCAATGTTTACATTTCTATTTGTCAAAATGGGCATGGTAAATCAACTGATTATTTTTTAAAAATCATTTTAAAATACTTCTAATTCATATAATGGCTTGTATGTTATATCATTGGAAAGGTCTTGATTTGTAGATTTCAGAAAATACAAAAACTCAGAATCGATTTTTAAAAGGGATTTACCCTACTGACTGCTCTTAATTCAAAAAAAAAATTTATGATGCTCTGAAATTGGTCACACTATTTTTGAATCAACCGGTATATATGTTATGAGTTGATCTTTATTAAGAATAATGAACTGCAATTGAAAACATGATACAAATCCAGATAACATCTCAATAATGCTAGTTAACTTTTGTAACCATATTAAATTTAGTTAAGTTAAAACTATAAAAATGTACACTTTTTAACAAAATTTCTAGCTTCTCTTTTACAAAACAATTTATCAAAATAAGGAACGCAAGTTATTTATATACTAGTGTATACTGATTACAAAAATTTCATAAATAGATTTCTGAATTTATATACATATATAAATCTTTCCAAAGATTGATTTTTATTTTATGTATGTATTATCTAACACTTCAAAAACAAATTTAAATTAGTTTGCAATTTATTTTCTTCTCAACGCAACTTCAAAATCTAAAGCCGTTTGAGAAAACTAAGATTTAAAATATTTTAATAAAATCATTAAAAAATTGCACTATTTGGTCAAAATCTCTATTCTAATATGGATGCCTAAAGTTGTTTATAATAAATAAATAATTTGAGATGTATTAATTTTCCAAGAAAACAATTTATGCATTTGTGGGGCAAAAAGAAGCTATAAAATAACAAAGAGCAGATGGGAATTTTGTTATAAGAATATTTTTTAAAAAAACACACACCAGACCAAAAGAATTGGCTAAGAAAGAACTGAAAAAATAATTTCTTCATTCTACTCAGTGTATAAGGCGACTAGTATATTCTTACAAGTAATAATACATTCGAAAATGAAAAGTAAAAACTTTGGCGAGAGATTTCTTATTTTTGTATGCATTTAATTATGTAAAGATCTATTGCAGAATCTTTTACAGCACCATAATAGGACAGCATAATTCAATTCTTTTAGATGTGTGTGCACATGACATGCATTAAATATATTTTTAAAGTTTTATTTCCTGCGTAAAAAATTAAAACGATGCCGTGAGAAACTCTAGAGTATGATGAAAAGGGTTCCAAAAAACCTTAAAGAAAGCCTCTCTTAAGCTAAAGAAAAACTGATCTTATGAAATGGAAAAAAAAATATTTTTATCGTGTATAGTGGGAAAAGTGGTTAAACCAATTATTTCTCACTTGATTATATACGGTTAAAAAATTTTTTTCTTTCTTAATATTTGATAAGTTTTTTTATCTTTTAATTGAAAACTTTATCTACCTTTTGATTGAAAACTATCGTTGCATCGAGACAATTCCCCATTCATAATTACAATAGACGAGCTCCACAAAAAGTTGTCTGCAACATGGATAACACCCATTATCTTTTAAAAGGAGGTAGAATTATCTGGAACGAGTGAAATGTCTTGGGAGGAAGAAATAAGGCTCCTTTCCAAGGGATTCTAATTATAATGTTAGGTATTTAATTTCGGTCACGAAAAAACCTCATCACATTCAATTTAAGTAATGGAATCTCTGATAGGTGACATTAAAATTATTTAAATGTGAATCATTCCATTTAGAATGCTTTCCTTCCCATGATACAGAAAACAATCATTACAACAATTCTGATTTTAGAAAAAAAATAATGAAAAATGGGATTCATTTTAATGATTTAATTGTTTAATATTTCTGATAAAGATTTTTTAAAAAAAATCGTTCACATCCATAAGAGCATCTAATGTTATTAAATTCAACAGAAGCACGCTCTGAGAGAATGACAGCTGCCCCCATCCCTCTTCTTTCTTGCCCGTTGAGCTCCACAATTAAGGTCTTATTTATTTTTCGAAAGCTTCTACAAACAAGTTACCTATCAATTATCGCACAGCAATTTCAAATACGTCTTTCTTACAGGGTGACATTGCGACGATTAAAAAACCCAGTGGAAGAATTTATTAGCGTTCTCATGGCATTAAGAAGCGCTGCTGCGATTCCCGTGGCAAGAGACGAACAATAAACCAAAAACGCAACCATGCATTGGAGAAGATATGGAATTTGGCGATGGAAACACCTGTTACAGCGATTGGCGCCTTCATAGCACCGCCTCCCCTCTCCTCTTTTTACCGTTATTACGAGGGCTGTTGACCCCGGAATGGGCTTCGAAAGAGAAAACCAAAATGGTGGAAGGGATCACGTGACGCGAGCGCTCATCTAATTCAAGTTCAGGGACAGCGGTTCCTCAACAGGTAGTTCGCTCTTGACGATCAGAAGAAGCGGTGCATCTTCCCCATCTTCCTCATCCCTGCCCGAAGTTCGGAACTTCTCCTTTCGATCCGCAGACGATCCTGTCTCATAGTAGTGGAATAGTGGTTAACTATTAAGTTTGAAAAACGAATAGTTGTTTTTTATATAGAGCGAAATTCAGTTTTGTAATATTCTTTAGGAAGAAAGAGAATTGTTCTTTATTAGTTCTTTTGAAAAATTTCGTTTGGTGAAAAATGACTCGCGAGATGGGTGATTTTAAGAAAAATCTGAGGATATTCCTTAGTACTGCAATTGCTATCGTCTGTCTCCAGAACGCATTAGCCAATGGTAAGTTACTTTTTCCTCTTTCTTATTTTCCATCATGTATTTAAGAAATTCTAAAATTTTTTTAAATGATTTACCGAAACTAAATATTTTCCAAATTTTGAAATCCATTTACAGTTCTATAGAATTGTAACTGAAAAATAAATTCTAGCTGAATTTTCATTTCCCTTAACATTTTTTTAAGTAAAATATTCATCTCTATAAAACTTGAAGTAAACCTTCCATTGTAATAAAGAATTATTTTTTTCCCATTTATGTAAGCAAAATCATTTTTATAAATGGATACTGAAACTGCAAAAATTTATTTTTTTTACATTCTTCTATAAAATAGATAACCATTTTTTCAAGTGACATTATTATTTATTATTAACTATAATAATTAGACTTAAGAAAAAGATTTGAATTTAGAAAAATAATTGAATTAGAAATTAATTTTCATGAATACAAATTTTTCTTGTTTAAAATTTACATTTTTCTCAATTCCCGAAAAAATAATACTAGAAGCATTAAATCATTGAAATAAATTTTTCATCCGATTTTTCAAATTTGGGTGCAAGATTTAAATATTTTTTGAAGTATATTTAATATTTTGCATTTAGAAATCTACTTTGAATTATATTTTGTAATTTGATTTTAATTTCTTTTGTGTTTGACAAATGCTCATATAAAATCTAAAGATGTTTTCCTCCTTAAAAATACTGTCAGGTCTCCATTTTTACGAACCTCTATTTTGTGAACTTTTTCTTGGAATCAACCTGAAAATTAAATTGAACGACTCTATTTAATGAATTTTTCGCATAACGAACTTTTTTTTTCTGGGATTTAGCTGCAACGTTAAATAAAAGTTGGAATTGTAATAATTAGTTAAAATTTAATAATTAGTCAGTATCTTAACTAATTTAACTAAACTGCTTCTTAATTAATTTGGTGGTGGTTGCTATTTCTGTGACAAATTGTTAACGGTATTGAGTTGATAGCGAATAATATTAACATAAAATACATTGGCACAATGCGTGAGCAGCGTATGAGAAATATTTTTGGGTTTTAATATCAAAAAAGGCTTTTAAATTTCCTTTAGATTTCTTTCTTCTATATTGCTCCCTGTTCTTAAATTTATGTTTAGAAGAGGAACCTAAAGTAAAAGTTATAAAAGAACTTGCACTTCAGTAGGAATGACTCTGCACTCCTCTTTCTTTCAACTCAAGAGACGCAATATACGATTTCAGTCACTCTTTCTTGTAATCATCGCAAAATCGAATAATATCTCATTTTAATCCTTATCGTAAATTAAAATTATAAATTGTATTCATTTTAATTGGCTTAAAGCTCCTTTAAAAAGACAAAAATAGTTAAGTTCTGAATGGGATGGTTTCTGGTCATTGTTAAATCATAAATCTTAAACGTATGCCCTGAAAGGGGTCGTTCCAGTTATTTAGAGTCATCCAAGTACCCTACTACATTCGGAATCGGGAATTTGTAAAGGGGTACAATTGAATTTTTTTTTTTTGATATTTAATGTATTTTAGATTAGAAAACATATATAAAATTGTTTTCAGAGTATTGTTTCAATAAAAATGATTTAAATGCAATATTTGAGCAAAAAATACTGGAAAACATGCATTATTTGGCACATAGAATTACCTATTTTCAAAACATTCTTCTTTTGTGGAAAATATGCTTCCATAATAAAAATATTTTTACCGTATAGAGCTCAGGCAGAGCTTGAACTAGGATTTTTGAAATATATAACTTAGAAGAGGAATTCTATCCATATTTTAATACATCCAAGGGGAGAAAATTTTAACCGATAATTAATTCCATTGCTCCTAGTACAGGCTCTCTTTAGGCATAAAAATGCAAAATATTCATATTAAAAAAACATTTTTCATAAAAGGAGAATGTTTTGGAAATAGGTAATTCTAAGATCATTTTTTGCCAAACTATTGCATTTAAATAATTTTCTGATGTAATAATATTCAAAAAACAATTTTATTCGTGTAATCTAATATAAGTGACACTAAATATTAAAAACATTTATTCGTTTGCACGCTTTTGTAAAATAATGATTCCGAATGTAGTCGGATACCTTAATTCATAGATTCACGTCAGCCGAATCTTCTTTATCTAAACATATTAAGAAACACTAAATTTTCAAAGGAAAGTATAGTTTAGAAAAAGATTGTAGATTTTAGCAAATTCCGAAAATGTTATATATTTTCTGGCGTTTTCTTCCTAAGCTGGATCTATTGAAAACTATTCTTCAATTCCTCTTTTTTTTCATTGTGTATTTAGCAAGTTATTTTTTCTTTCCGATCCTCAAAACAATTATAAATAAGAATAGTTAACATTTAATTTTACTTGAAAATCTACAAATTTTTACGTGATATTTCAAAAAATAAAATGTAGCTAAAGGAGATATTCAAAAACTAATCTTGGTTTCTTTCGCGAGACGAGGAAAAAATGCAAAAATCTGTAGCCGCGTTTCAGTGCCAATAGCTCTGCAGTATACATTAACGCTTCTGAAATACAATCAAACAACACGCATCAAAGAATTATAACAGTAAAGTTGCCATTCTGCCAAACCAAAATACTTCTCTGAAAACAAATTTACACGGTTATAAGAAATAAATACAATTAAACTCAACAAGAGTCTCTAGGGTTTAAACAAAAAAAATTATACATAAATATTTACTTGAGAATATATTTGTCAACATTTATATATTTGTATTCATAATTTTCCAACGCTAGAAAAATAAATATTCTTAATTTATTTGAATTAAATAAATTACTCTCTTTCGAGAACTAGATGAAGATGTAAAAATAAAAAATCGGCGTGCTTCTGAAAAAACAAAATTCCATATCACTAACAAGTCCAATCTAATATTTATTATTTTATCTATTCATTTCTGATAACTGTGGCTGTGTACGGAAGAGAATAATTTTTTTACGACAAAGAGTTGGTGAAGGCTCAACCCGAAAATAAAACTTCATGCAACAGGAAAGTGGTGTGCAGTTTTGTTTCCGACTTTCCCGTTTCCGGAATTCATCGGAAGTGTTTAGAATAGAAAGTTTTGACCACAATAAGAGTTGTAACCACGACAACGCTTTCCGATCCATTCGTGGCGCAGACTGTTGATGCTTACGCCGAAACATTCCAAACGGATTTTTGTTTCTTTTTTATCATAATTCCGTAAATCGTTGATCTCAGAGCAGTATTCGTTAAACAATAAATATTTGTTCGTGATAGGATAGTTCGTGTACTGGATTCCCAAAACAGTTCTTTCACACAGAAAACGAATAATTTTCTGAACAATGATTCACAATTTTTGAAATTTACGAATGCCAAAATTGGTATAAGACATTTGTTTTCATTAATGAGAGTTGAGAGAATAATCTATTAAACAAATGAAAAGAAAATTATTCAGGTGTTTGTATACTTTTCAATTTACAAAAAATTCACCTTACTTTTAAAGAAACCTTCGAAATTTCGTGTAAAATACTTGTTAACATGAATTTTAAGTTAAATATGTAATTGAAATTTTTTCGACCTTTAGCATACCTTCAAATCGTGATTAATATTAATTCCAACTGTAATTTTTTATACCAACACAAATATTTTAAACTGCTAAAAAATAGCCTAATAAGGTTAAAGTCGTTATTTAAATAAAAAAAAATTTAAAAAATCTATTTGTTTAATTTATGTAAATAATGACTATCCTTTTGATCAAATAGGAAATGAAACACGCCCATCCAATAGAAAGATGAATAGAAAAAAAATTTAGATGAAACATTAAATTATGAATGAAATTTTTCAGTTCTATGGATTATAAAATAAGGCACATCGATAATGTGATTAATTTAAAAACGTGCGTAAATGCTGACATAATTTTTAAAATTTTAATTAAAGATTGTATAATTTTCTATCCAAAAGCTACTCTAAAAGATTTTATTTTTATTTACAAATGCATCATAGAAATAAACTTACCGTTACAGAATTACCATGTAATTGTTGACTTAATTTGCGGTTATATGATTTAAAGTAGTTATGGGCCTCTTCGCTTAAACTGATAGTCAAATGATGAGGACGATATACTAAAGCTGATGTTTTATTGTCCATATTTCTACACCGGGCCAATTGGAAATTTAAAGACCTATCTTGATTTACCAGTTGAACATTTTACACAATCATTTTAATGGAATCAAACCTCTGCTCTCTTCTGAAAATTCAAACAATTCGAAGTTTTCGAGCAATTTAATGTTAATTCTTTATTGCGTATTTCTTCAAATTTAATATAAAAGTGAATTTTTTTTTATCTATATATATAAAGGAGAAAAGCGACTCACTCACTGACTGACTGACTAATCACGATATCTCCGGAACTATTAAAACTACATATTTGAAATTTGGTATAGGTAGGTTCCCTTCATGGAGTAGACGTCAGCTAAGAATGGATTTTGCAAAGACAGAAACCCAGGGGGCGTTACGGGGGTTTAAAGGGGTGTTACAGATGATTATTTCCATTATTAAACTATTAGATGTACAGTCTTGAAACTTAGTACACTGATTTCTTTCATAAAGTAGGGATTCCCGACATATAATGATGTTTAAGAAAATCGACCTCCAAGGGGCGTTATAGATAATTATTTCCATTTTTAAAGTATTAGACGTACAATCTTGATATTTGGTAAGCGGATTTCTTTCATAGTGTAGAGATCCACTACAAAATGGGTTTTGTCAAAATCTACCGCCAAGTGGCGTTGTGGAGAATTAAGGGGCGTTATAGGTAATTATCTCTTTTTTTAAACTATCAGACGTAAAATCTTGAAATTGAGTAAGCAGATTCCATTCATTAAGTAGAGATCTTCTATAAGATGGGTTTTGTGAAAATCGTTTCCTAAGTGGCGTTGTGGGGGCTTAAGGGGCGTTATAGATAATTATTTCCATTTTTAAATTATTAGACGCACAGTCTTAAAATTTGGTAAACGGATTCCTTTCATGGTGTAGAGATACGCTACAAAATAGTTTTGGGGAAATTGATCCCCAAGGGTCACTGAGGGGGATTAAGGGGCGTAATAGATAAATATTTCCGCTTTTCAACTAATAGACCCACCTACTTAAATATTAGAAGGTATGTTCCGTTCATGGAATAGAGTTCCTTTTACAAAGAGTTTTGCGAAAACGGACCCCCAAAGGAGTGGGGTTGCGAAGGATTAAGGCATGGTATAGAAAAATTCCTGTTTTTGAATTTAACCTATTTACTCGAAATTTGTTGAGCACGTTTCTTCAGTTGAATAAAATTTCCACTAAGAATGGATTTTACGAAAATTAACTCCAGGGAGAAGCGGGGAGAGTTATTGGGGCGTATTGATAGATAAAATTTGCGTTTTCGAACTGCTAAGACTATAATATTAAAATTTGGTTTGCATGCATCTTTTGTTGAATTGGAATCCGCTAAGAATTCTCTCAACGAGGTATTGATGATAAAAATTCCGATTTTGCTCTGTTAGATTTAGGCTTGAAATTTAGCACGCATGTTTATTTTATGGAGGAGAGATCCATGGAAAGTTGCTTTGGTGGAAATCCACTTGATTATTAGGTTAAATGAGCGCAAAAAATCTTTCTACTTTAATTTTAGATATACATAGAAATTAGATATTATAATTTATGTCCTTTTTATATCAAGAGGCGAGAGTTACAGCTATAAATATATTTTTCAATACAATCGAATTCTTAATGCTAGATATCAGTAATTCATCTATATGTAAACAATATATGTACATTTATACAACATCGTGAAACACCCAGTGAAGTGGGTGGGTAACGGCTAGTATTACACATACAAGATGATTATTACTACAAGTTCCACTTTCAAAAAGCTGTGAAAAAGGAAACACTGACCAAAAGGATTTCAAATTTGAACCGAAGCGGGTGGGTAACGGCTAGTATGTATATACAGACAATGTCACATTAAGGTTAACTAAATGTGAATTATATTCAGGAAAAAAGTCTAAAAATAACATTAATGAATGCTACTAATAATTAAAATAATGTAGTGTCCTAAACTGTTTATTTTAAAGTTGGTTTTAAATTAAGTAGGGCTCTCACATTCAAGTCTTTCAGTGAACTTATAATAATATTGCACGTCTAAAGTGCATGTATGTTTGCGGCTAACTTTTTGTTATCCGTAACGATTTGCCAATATCAGTTCTGTATGCTAAGAGTAGAAATAGCAACGAAAAAACATGATTTAAATGCAATAAATTATAATACGCCCGACTTAGGGATGTAATATGAATCTAAAGGGGAATCAGAAAGGAGAGAAACAAAATTTTACAAAGTTTTTCCAACAAGTTTTTTAATGTTCTTTCTCTTTCGCAGGAAACTTTTTCAACTATTAACTATCAAATCTTCATAAATTCGCTTGGAAACAAATAATTGATTAATTTCCATTCAATCCAAATCAAATTAGAACATATAATGCCTTTTTATAAAAATATTTCAATTATACTTTCATCTTATAAATCCATGCGACTCATTACACTTCAATAAGAGTTTAATTTTAAGTCAGGAATTTGACTATGGGGAAGCTGCACAATAGTTTGAAATTGTAACACGACTTATAATTTATGAATCTTTCCATTGTTTTATTGGAACATTGTTCGGGTAATATTTTATCGTGATTAACTCACAATTACTAAATTATTATTACTGTAAAATCGAGCATTTTTAAAACAAAAATGAGATCGACATTTATGGGTGCGCGCTATACGCCGGGGGGATGAAAATGATAACTTGAAAAATAAAAAAAGTATAAAAGAATTAGACGTCAATTGAAATACTGCTTATTTAAAGGAAATTAAATACCTGATGGACTTAAAGAGTTCGAGAAGTACATTATTTTTTTTAAAAACCTGGGATAATGACTCAAATGATAAACATGAGAGAAATGCATGCGTACCTTTCAAATTCTTTTTTAAAAAGTGTTATACGGCGAATAGACCTAAAAATGAAAAAAGCAGCTTGAAAGTATAGGTGTGTTTGTGTGTGCGCGCGTTATACGCCGGATTTTACGATAATTATGTGAAAAAAGAATAAATTAAATAAAAGACAAATTCACTTTAAAAATATGAATCGATTTCAAGTATTGAGACGTATGATTAATATGAATTCACACAATAAACAGTCTTCGTAAGCAAAATATGCAATATATGAAATTTGAAAAATTACAATTTTCTTTTTAAAAAAATTATAAATTGCAAGGAGTTTAATAACCGGTATTAATGAAAATTATTAACATAAGTTTATGAACTGTTGCTGCATATATTAAGGAAATATTTATATTAAGCTGCTGAAGCAACTAATTTATGTCCAAGAAATTTAATAAGAAATGGTTTGAAGAGAAATTCGTAACTTTTATAAATTGCCTTTTACCTTACAAAGATTCAGCTAACAAGATGGCGGATGCTTACTTAAAAATGTATGCAAAATATTAGTTAAAGTAGAGGGTTAATCTGCACTACACACCCTCCTGTTCGGTCTCAGGGTGCTTAGCAGAGGTTTGCTTCAGGGAGGGTCTTCAAACAATGGAAGGGTGTGCCACAGGAAAGGAAGGGGAAATTTTTTTCAAAATGATCTTTGGGCTTGATTTAAATGTCCTCCATTTATCGCGAAAAGTATAATAGATTCAGTGTCCGATGTATATGAAGGTAAAGAGTTCATGCTCGGCAGGAAGAATTAGTATTGATTACTTGACGAACGTTATCTAAGGACGCCAAAAAAACTTCATCTCCCCTCGTTTTACTTCCTTTTTGGAATGAAATACTGAAAATCCTTTAGGAAGATGTTTTGGATCATAGCCTATTACAGCGGTCACCAAATGTATGAAGTGTCTGAGCTACCATACTGTGTTTCGAAATTCCACTGTGAGCTACCAAAAAAAATTACCCACTTTTTTTTTTACAAAATTCTAACATTTGTTCATTGCCTATAAACTAACGTTTCTAGTAAAGGAGTTTATTATAAATAAATAAATATATATATAAACTGAATTTATATTGTACATAAGAAAGAAGTTGAAGAGTAGTTAGTGGTAAATAACGAATGTAATAACAATTTTTTTTATTAAACTCATTAACTTTTATGAGAAGGATGGAACTCTTTCTTTTATCATCAAGCTTTTTAATCTTAGGAGAGTAGGCAGTGGCTGCCATTCGAATACAACTGTACAAGCGTTCATCCGTGGGTCCATTCCGGTCCTTATTTTTAATAAAATTAGCGTTAACGTGAACTACCAGAAATGTTCCGTGACGGAGCCTAGTACAACTGAGGTCCCGCCGAGCAGAGGGAACCGATGTACGTAAATTTGCCAAGGCTTAAACGTTCCCCCGTTGGTGTGGTGTGGAAGTCAGGACAGAAAGTGCCAGCTCAGGTGTCGTCCTCGTCACTTGACCATGGTTCAAAATCCCGAGGCCCTTCGCCCAAAGCCCTTGTGTTGTAGAAAACTGCGACATTAATTTTCTCTCACTCTCACTCCCTTACTCAACAAATATATTGCCACGAGCTACTAGTAACTCACGATCGATTGCTTGCTAATCACTGTTGTGCAACATCTTTGCTCATCCTCAGTAGAAAAAGGAGCAGTTCAAATGCGATGTTAATCAATTCAACCACGTCTGATTTTTGATGTAGAAAAGTATTTTTATCGATGTCTGAATAATGAAATACATTGCATTAAATGTCTTTCTTAATATAATAGGGGAGAGAAAATATTTTTCTGTTAAGTAACGTCTTGAACGATCAGAAATGCACTTGTTGACAAATGGTTTCATTCAAAAAAAATTTAATCTGTGAGACATTTTTATACTCGATGAAATTGTGCTTCTTTTGGATGTTTATTTAATATCTAGATATTGGTAAAAACTTTATGAAAAATGAAAATAATACTTACTTTTGATGTTGCAACCAACGCACATACAGATAATGATTTTAAAAACACACTACATTTTCTAAAAAAGAAATAAAAATTTTAAAAAAAAACGCTGAAAATGCATTTTATTCTCTTTCCTTCAAACATTGTTAAAATTACCCATAAATATTAATAAAGAGAATAATTGATAGTAAAAAATAGATTATTAAAAAAAAACATGGTAAATTTTGTGCCGTGTATCCTCCACTTGAATAATTTCTTCGCTTCAAAACAGTTCCTAAGGCATTATTAGAGTGGACGATTATTATATCAACGATGTCTAACAGTTAATATATCTCGCTGTTCAAAGAGATGGTTTTTATGTTAGAAAGTTTATGCCTTTTTGGGAAAGTTTTTGAATTATTACCCGTTTGGGTGATATTAATGTATGTCTTCTAGAAACGTGAGAAATGATGCGTTAAGTATTTACCTACAACCCTCTTTGCTCGAGTTATTTTTGCAATATTCAAAAATGTGCAGCAATAATTTTAATCAACAGCAGTTTTTGAAAAACATTATGTAAATCTCACTAACGATATATCACTCATTAAATATTTTAATTTTGAAAATTGTGAGGAATATTATATTAGACAGAAAAAAAATTCCAAAATGAAGTAATTGGATTTCTGAGTTATTTGAAACGATTTTTTTAAAAAACCTCAACTGTGGGAAGAGAAAGAAGAGTTAATTTGTCTCTATATACAAACTATTAGAATTAAAATTTAAACAAGGGATTTTATATTTAATGAATATGTATTGACCTTTGTTTTCTCTCTCTGGCATAGCAATGACCTAAAAATCATTGAAAGTCAGCGGCGTATAACGCGCACCTACGCTTTCAAGCCCCCCCTCTTTTGTATTTCCTCGTATAACACGCAACCCCTTTTTTAAGAAGGAACCTGGCATATATATGTGTGTGCGTATGCAATTCTCTCTTTTTTTTAAATCATTTATTCGAGGTATTATTTTAAACTTTAGAAAAAATAGTATGCTTTTAGAACGACCACCCTTTAAGTTCATAAGTAATGCTATTTCTTGTAATGAAAAGTATTTCGAAAGATGTAGAAGTTTAATTTTTCTTATGCTCATCTCCTTTTTTATTCTTAAAGCTCTTGATTTTTATTCCCGGCGTATAACGTGTAAATTCTGATCTTATTTTTTGTGTTCAAAGTACACGTCGCATTTTACGCTCATTAAAAAAATGATGAAAAAAAAATGATTTTTATGTGCCTGAAAACTATCTAATTTTAAAACTATTTGTAATTTAGTAATAGTTATTTGCAGTGAATTCGCATGGTGCAGTTAATTATGATATTCTTATAAAGATTCTTCTTAAATTAAACTACTGTCAATTCCAGAACGCTCATTATCAAAAAGACCCCTGAAAATAGTCTAACAATAAACGAAATTTTTTTAAAAGGAATAACCAAATAAAACCCTACATTGTTCGGAACTGTCCGATAGGTGAAAGAAGTTCTAAAACGGCAACATGGTTGATAAAACAAATATGTATTGTATTATACCTATATGGGAGCCAAGACAAAAGTACACTCACAAGTTATCGACGTAACAGTTAAAGAATGGTGTAAGTTATTAAAACCCCTGATAAGTGCTAAAGAATAAAATTTTAAGAAATGCACTTACACATTTACCATCTTCTTTTCAACGAGAACTTGATGCAAGTCGGAATCATTAAGAGGAGATTAAACTGTTTTGCATCTGAGGAAGGAAGAAAAAAAACTTGATTAAAAATTCTAAACCTATCTGCACAGATGCCATCTATCCGATTGGAGGAGGAGGGGTTACCCCAATGTCACCTCTTCAAGAAGCGCGCTAATACGCTCTTTTTTTCTCTCACTTTAATGATCCTTCTGTTCTTTTTTTATTGCTAGTCTGGAATTGGTTATCTCATCGGATTAAATAGAAGGAAATTTGCAATAACAGATACTTAGAAGATTCTGTGAGTACGATTTTCATTTCCACATTTAATCTGCTTGCAGAGAAAAAGGGAATATTCAACCGGCTTCTTATCAATAAGCTTGCTTCTGAATGGAACGGGTTCACGTCCGTGTGGATAAGATCCATGTAAACTTTCCAGCGAAAAGCGACGCGGTATTCTGTTAATCTTGCGAGTATCTCTCTGAGCTCTCCTCGAGCGACTATTGTATTTCAAAATGATAATCGTACAAAGAGAACGAACGCTTAGTGCAAAAAATAACGGACCGTGAAAAGGCTTCTGAAATATTTTCATTCATGATAGCATATGACATGTGTTGATTCTTGGATATTGCACACAGGTACGTGAGATCGAAAAGACTCATCTAAAATGTGCGGTTCTGAGTGATCCGAATCTCGGTGCTCTTGAACATGGTCTCGTTGTGCTAATAATGTTTCACCAGAGAATTCTAAGGAAGCTCGGGTTTTTTTTCCCTTTTTATTCAGCAGGGTGTGTAAGACTCGCATCCAATGTGAATATCATTTGCCTATTTTTAGGCACCTTCTAGAATCATGAGAAAATCCTTTTAAACCTGAAAATGGAAACTGTGAAATTCTTAGAAATGCAAATGAAGAAAACTAGATGATTTTGTTTGATGTGATGATATATGTGGTTGGCATGTAGTCTGAAGATCTTAATGTTAGTAACTGGGGTTTAGGTTCATCTATCGTGTGTGTGTGTGTGTGTGTAGCGGTTCTTAAACTGTAGGCTGGTTTCGGTGGACTCCACGAAGGTCACGTGCATTTCCCTCTTTTATAGACTCGGAAAGGCTTCGTAGAAAAATTAAAAGATCTTAGACTAAATTACAAAATGCCCCCCCCAATGAAAAACCTCTAATAGAACACGTAACTCGATCGATAATATTAACTCAGTCAGTATTAAATTAATGCTTCTTCATATTTTTAATTAGATTTTTACTGATTTCTTACATTAAAAAAAAAAGAAACGCTGAAAATGTCTATAGAAGTAGCCAAGGCAGTCTTGGAATTATTGATGAACCCTCAGAGCCCTGTATTGGGAATGGGGGATCCCCGGTATCAGGAGAGAGGAAAGTTTAAGGGCATTTGGTAAACTACAGAATTCTTGAATCAAATGATATCTATTTATTTGCTTATTAAAATTCTTTTCAAGTACCGTAGAATAGAACTACCTTTCAGATTGAAATCAGCAATTTCGAATGAAAACAAAAACGAGCTAAACATTTGAAACCTTTATATAAGGTTTCCAATAAGGCATTGTTCGGGGTCACTTACTCAAGACATTGCGTCCCATTCGCATGATTTTGATCTATTCATTGATAGAAAGGAAGCACCTTAATTTTATAGCTACGCAATTAAACTGAGGAAAGTTTGAGGTCACCCCTTTTTGATGTGCACCATGACTTCAAATTACTACCAGTCAATTCAACGATTACAAAGCTCTTGTTTTTGCGTTGATGAGTGATCCATTGTTTTGTTGCATTTCAAATCCTCACCGAAACAATATACTATGTGGTAATAGTTCCCATTTAAGCAAATAATGAAATCCCAAGGATTACTTGAATCACTGACATTGCATGCCATTAGGAGACCAATGGATCATTTTGTCGCAAATATTTTTACATTCCATCATTAAAAAAGACTATTACTGTGATAGGTAGTTTAATTATTAAAAAGGTCACATAAGAACTACTCAAGGTTGAAATTATTTCTTTGTATCTTTCATAATTGAAATATTTTATCAACATATTTGGAGCTATTCCTTAAAAATAACTCCTTATTGGAGCTGTTACTTAATGATAACTCCTTAGAAAAAAAAGGAAACTCTTAAGTTCTATCACCCTTCGGTATATACGTTGCAAAAATGTGATGTTACCATTCTCTCTTAAAATCAAAAGGAGATTTTTCTAACAGTCTTTAATTTTGTACGTTACGTAAGATTAAAACGGAAAACAGAAACAAAGCGCAAACAGTTTCCAAGCATGTATGATTTGTTCAAAATGTAAGAGATGTAACTGTTTCTAAGCCCTTTCTGAATGCCTTTCGTTGAAAATGTATACCTTTATATTTGTGGAGAATTAAAGTGTGGGGGGAGCTTTAATAATATCTTTTATATGTTGATCAAATTAAAATCATTAAAAATGTTCAAATGTCATCCACGAGTTTAAGTTGCAACCCCAAAATTTCGTTTTTTCCCTACCCTACAAAATGCACTTTATAAAGAACGTTTAACTGAACTCATATGAATTGTATCTGAGAGACAACGTGTCTATTCGAATTCGTGAACAGAGAATTTTACAGAAACTTGCTTTACACTCGAACATTATGCGAGTGATACTTACCAAACAAATTCTTAAATATGTCATTTCTTTCATTTTTACTCGCCATTCAATGATTTCCTCTAGTATCATGAGCATGATAATAGTGTCAATTTATTTTTGCTAAAAAATTTTTTTTAACTTGCTTGTTAGAAATTATTTTGCTGTATCTTTTTGAAAAGCACTCTCCTAAGCCAATATTGGCACTGAGATCCTTCAAATAAAATATAATATTCTTTTGCACGTGTTGTATTTCAATGACTGAGAGAAATAGTCTGGGAACAGCTTAAGGTATCCGACTAGGTTGAAAAAGTACTTTTTAGGTGTTTCATGTTTGGGTCATTAGGGAAAAAAGAAATTAATTATTGAGGAAAAAGGACTAATACATAAAACTAGAGAGTTTTTTATAACATTTACTTTATCTAACGAATAAAAATATATTTTTTTTAATTCGTTTTCTGAAGAATCAACTTTTTATGATAATTTGTGCACGAAGAACGGGATATCTTCTAAATAATCCAATCAAATGCAATGAAATTTATAACATATAGGCTATGGACCCTTCAGAGTGTTTTGAGACAGCTGCATTTAATCACATTTTACAGCCATTTTTTAGCTTAGAACATGCAATAATTTTGACGAAAAATCATGAGCATCAAATTTAAAAATACTAATAAAATATTTATTTCTAAAAATATTTTTTATCCTGTGGTTTGTGACACTTCAGAGGGATCAAAAAGTATATCAATGTCGTTAAAATTGCATAATGTGCAATTTATTTTTATTTATCACGTTTTTCTTAATTTATAAAATTTTGCCAAATTTCCTAAAAATAATTTCTTTAAAAAATGATATAAATGTTTGATAAATGTTAGTTGTTTAATAGTTATGACCTTTTAAGCCTATTTATGTTCTCTAAAATAATAAAATTATTCAGAAAATCAATTTTTGAAAAATTTATCTCCAAACCTAGTCGGATATCTTAAACATCCAAGTCGATTGGATTAAATTTTGAATCAGAATTTCATTTTTAAGGCGTTTATTCTCTAAAATAAGCTATTCTATACGACAATACAGACAATAATAAGTTAAACGAATCGTCATTAAAATGCAAATAAAGTCTGTCAGTTTCTGATTCACTTTTCCTTGGAGTGTGTTTAAATGCAAAACATTTAACATAGTTTCGTTAAATGTAAAGCACACATTTGTCGATTCAAATAAATTTTATTTCAAAATTAACATTGGTACAAAGATTTAAAAAATCAAAGCCAAAAAATTATTCATAAGAGGTTATTTCAAATATATCCAATTTTAAAGCATTTGTTAAGAAAGATTAATTTTATGTATTATTGTTTTCACAAGCCAGTTTCAAACAAACTATTAAAAAAAACCCAAAGCTCTTTAATCTCTACTCGCAAAGCTCTTTTTCCTCCTTTAACTCTGGTTAAACGATTCGCTCTTTAAAAAATTATACCTTATTTTCGTCTTGCACCTGTAAGAACAAAATAACTGCTTTTAAAAACAGGAGCTAAGTAGAAAGTAGAGTTCTTCCGAAACTCATTCTCAATTGCGGATGCATTTTTTTTTTTTTTTTTTACTTCCTTTTAAACTACCTAGAAGCAAAGTAAACACTTGCATGAACTGTAATAGCGGGTTGTTGAGGCATTTAGAAGAATTATTCTCAGATGTGGTGTGTCCCGTAATTTAAGGTCACAAAGAATTTGAATTTTGTTTGTTTGTGATCTATTTACACAGCAGTTTGACTCATAGGGGATTATTCAGTATAGTCATTATTAGAATTCAAAGATTAATAGAATATCGCGATGAAAGAAAAAAAAATCCGATACTTTCTCTAAATAAACTATTTTATTCGAAGTTCAATATCTTTTTTTTAGATATTACAGCATTTTCATTTTACATTGATTTTAAAAAGCAAATTACACTATGCTCCTTCAGATGAAACATTTTGTGCTCAGTTTTACATTTTTCAGCATGTGACGATCTATACGCGACCTCTAACTAATCCTCTTATGGAATCTTTGGGCTCGCATTCGCGTTAAATTCACAGCCATACGTCTCAAGAAGAAACCTTGATATTTAATTAGTTCGACTATATAAAGTCAGAGTTTTGTAATTGTAGTAGAAGGGAGTAAGAAGCTGTTACATTCGCTACGCAGGTGAGATTGAATAAAGTTGATTTTCGCAGCTAATAATTAAAAGTGGTGTTTGACCACTGTGTCGAATAAGCCTATTTTGAGGTTAGTAATGAACGATAGATTAGGTAGAGTTAAACTGATTACTTGCGCCTATTTTCTTAATATTCATTGCTTTCTCTCTGATACTCCTTTGGCATTCACTTAGGGATTCAAGTGTTGTTGGTTAGTGTGTTTGAGCAAATAAATAATTGTTATTATAGAAGTTCTGCTTTCGTTCCTCCTCCACCCTTCGGTAGGCAAGACGGTGAGGGAGCAACTTCGGGGGTAAGTCGCTCGCAAGCAAAATGTCATAGATATTTCTCTCCCTCTGTCTAGGAAATAATTAATAATTTTCACAATTGCTTTTAATGTGGGGAAACCCTCTGAGCCAAAAATCTTTTCATATGTTTGTGCAAATTTATGCTTCAAGCATATTTTCATCTGATTCTGCTATCAACCTAATAAGATTAATTTTCGTATTCCCTTCGATTAAAAGATATTTCTTTCTATGTTAGTTATATATAAAGTGTATTATATCTGCTGGCCATCCTTTCAGTAGGCTTCATTAAAATATTCAAAGACGAATCCTTCCCTTTGGGATTTTTGACATTAAAACTGATAAGTTTTCTGGTGATGACGTCACTAAATATCTCCTCTACAGACTATTTACTGATCCGCCGAGATGTTTATCTCAAGTAATAAAAGTGTTCCTTTTAAAAAATTGTGTGTAGCAACACATTATTTATCGATAAAATTTTTTTACTTGTTACCGTATAAAGGAAGTAGTGCTGTGTCGTATTAGTATTTATACAAGTTTTGAGAGAGAGGGAAGAATTCAGTAAATTAGCAATGGCAAAATTAAATTTGGAAAAAAATTACAATGGTATTATTGAGTTTTTAGTCCAGTGGCTTAGTGGAAGTGAATCGTGCTTCCACACCACATGTCCGAGGTTCAAACCCCGGGCTGGACAAGGTTGACTTGGCCTTCAATCTCTTCAGTGGGTCGATAAATGAGTACCAAGCTTGCTTGGGAACTTAACACTGAGAGTTTTGCGTCAGACTGACCACATGACCGGAACATCTGCTCTTGAGCCCTGTAACTCAGGGCCCAAGGTAGCGTATACTAAGATGGGCACAGTAGGCCTTGGCTTTCATGAGCTGTTGCGCCACTGAGTTAAGTTAATTATTTTCTTAATGAGTGGAGATGTTATTTGATACCAAAGTTTATTAGTTGCTTGTAAAAAAAATTACAACAAAATTTTAAGGGGTGTCTTTTTATTGTGTAAAAGGGAAAACCCCTAATGTAATGCAAGTCCATTGTTTACCTTTTCTTTCTCAGCAGAGTAGTCTAAATTCTATCAAAAAATGTCTTCTAAAAA
Source organism: Trichonephila clavipes (assembly GCA_019973935.1). Lineage (NCBI taxonomy): Eukaryota > Metazoa > Arthropoda > Arachnida > Araneae > Nephilidae > Trichonephila > Trichonephila clavipes. The sequence goes on from BMAU01021197.1 coordinate 739,394, forward strand.
TTTGTTTGTTTTTTTATTTCCAGAACTTTTGTTAGATCTTTAAAAATGATCAAAATTTCGCTTTGAGTTTATAATGCTGTTAAGTTCTTTAATTAAAAGTAAATAAAAATCAAATATGATTAAAAGAAAATTAAATGAGATCAATCGAATAATTATTCATGATAAAACAACGGATTTTCATGAACTAATATTCGATTGACTTCAATTTTGCTTTCATCGTATTTGCTTTTTATTTACTCTCAATAAAATGGTATGGGCTTTCCCTAGCAGCTCTTGTGCCCCATTCACACAACTGAGATGAGTCCACCCTATTCAAAAGCAAGTTAAGGAAATACTTTAGACGGATGGGAATTTTATCCTATGTGTCACGTCACCTTTTCCAGATATTTTGCTAGTATTTCGCTGCCTCACCTCACAGCCATCGATAGATTCCTAAAGCGTCAGCAACCTGGGTCAACGCCCCAAAGACGCTGTGTGTGTGTGATGAAGTTACACAATCACTCCAGAGTTTGCGGTTTCGCTTTATTAATTGATCATTCTCTTTTCCTCCTCGGCGGCTGCCGTTCCCACGAAATTCTATGATCCTTACACGACTCGTCTTCCTTTTTCTGTTTCTGTTTTTTTTTTTTTTGTTGTTGTTGTTATTTGTCATCGAGCCTCAGTGAGGATCCATCGTCATTCGAAACAATTTAAAGACTTTCCGCTCCCGATGGATGCGAGCCAAAAAAAAACTGCTCTGGAGTGAAATTTCGGGGACCAGAGACCACCCGTTGGTGAAGAAACGTTTCATTAGTTTTCGTTTCAATTAGCACGAGAGGCGTTTGACTTGATATGTTTCTTCTCTTATCGACGGAATTTTTTTTCTCCTCTCTTTTTGCATTAGTCACGCATGGGATGATTTGCATCTCACCTTCCTCTCTGACGGAAATCTTCCGAGCAATATTAACATATGAATATTCTTTTAGCTTTTAAGATGCGCGATGAATGGCAAAGTTCCGTGATTACGATCTGGACTTCCAGGAGAAATGTTTCTCTCTCCACCGAGTTCTCAAAAGACAAGACATTGTTGAATGAATCAAAGCGGAGACCCGCAGTTTCATTATCGTCCCTCTTGTGGGTGGTTGCGATGGAAGACGTGATTTACTGATGCTTATTTATTTCCAGACTTAAATATGCTCGAGGGGTAACATCTCCATTCTGAAAGCACATGAGAATATGAGGAGTGATGAAAGTTTTAAGCCGAAATGTCAACCGGACCCGTGTTATAAAACATTCTCGACTTCATCAGAAGGTAGACTGAGGTATCCAATAGTTCTCAATCATAATTTTCATTGCAATCCCCTCCTCGATACAATAACAATTGATTGAATTCAATAAAATCTAAATTACCAGTTCAATTATGGGTGGCGGGGTTGGTTGGTCGCTGGTCTTCTGCAACCAAGGTTGCGGGTTCAACCCCGGCCCAAGTCGGTGGATTTTCGTGATGCAGAAAATCAACAGTGGCCATGTCGTATGATTATACGGCATGTAAAAGATCCCTAGAGTTTGGTTTGGGTACTCTAGGCAAAATTAAATCCCAGAACAGGTTCGCATCGTCAGAACCCAGGTGCCTCCCTCAAGGGAGGAAACCGGGTGTCAAAATTACCAGCGGAGATTGGTATCTACCTATATGGCGTCACACTAAAAAGAGATACCAGCTTTCGGGGATGTACTAGGTCTGCAATGGAAAAATTCCAATCGGCAGCCCATTGGAAATAAAAAAAACTTTAATTATGAGAAACGTAGAAATTACAAGATGAGTATTACATTTTGTACATAATTTTATAGATGTCACCGGTAATTATTAAAATGTCTGTTCTTAACTTGGTATGGTTCAATTAATTATCAAATATAATCTATGCTGCCTTGATACATTTATAAGTGCATTACAACAGAGTCAATGTGTTTTTTATTACGTCAGAACGTATTTTGTTTTGCTTCCTTTCAATAAATTAATAACATTTTTAGATTATCTTTTATTTTCGACTTTTTGATACGCCCTCCCAGGTGACGCCCCCCTGTTTTTGAGGAACGCTGAAATAGGGTTGGTTAAAATAGGATCTTCTGAAGGTAAAGACATTTTCTGACAGCAACATATCCTTTCATTCTTTTAATTCTATATTCCCTATTAATTGTTAATTCATTCAACGAGAAAGTTTTTATCTCCTACGTCCCTAGATGTGAAGTATTTCTTTGGTTTTATGCTACTAAACAATATTTTAATATCGTCATTCGAGAGAAGCTTCTTCCCCCAAGATATTCCATTGGAAATGAACAAATTTCAAGTGAGTACACTCGCGGGGTTAATTTTTATTTTAAAGTAATGCACTTTTTTGAAACATATGTTACCGGAAAAGTTTGAAATCCGGCATTCTATGCAACTCCTAGCCATTGCATATAATTCCTAAAACTAGTCGGCAATGAATTAAACGATTCATATTTCCCACATTTCTGAAGCGTTACATTGAAAATGCCAAAGGAGACATCGACAAAGTATGAAATATATCTGCGATAAGTTTTGAATATCACGAGGTTAGGCAAGTGAATTTTAACGAGGGCCTTAAGTTCAGAATTTGTCAATTGTACTTTAAGGTCTATCAGGGAGTGTCAAAATGCGTAATTTTACTTAGATTTGTTCAACAAAAATTAATTTTTTACTGCGCTGCATGAAAATGGAGGAAGGTTTAGAGACACAAAACAATGATTCGATGGTCAAGTGTCCGAAATTCGAGTTATTGTTGCAAAAGACAGTTTTTTCTTAACCGATACTTACCCCAGAAGTTAGTAAATGAACAAAAAGCCAAAATGACTACTAAGAAGGAATCCAGGGACTAATGTATGCTTAATCACTTTGATTTGATGATTGTGGAAAAAACAAAAGTATATATAAATTCACATTCATCCAATGAAAGAAAGCGTTCGCGTTGCATCATGAACTCGTAAGTTGTTTCATTTAGCTCATTTGTCTATTGGACGCGGAAAACGTGAGAAAATGTTCAAACGCAAAAACGTTATATGTCATGATATTGCACAGTATCATATTCCACCTTCGTGGACTTGCCAGAAAATGTGCTTCCCTTAATAAGAAATGTATATAAATATTGTTTTGCACAGCTTTTATTTTCTTTATGTTTTTGGAGTTTGAATATTTTTTCAGCATACATTCGTATTTTTGAGGAATGCACATCATTTACATATAAAAGCCTTATCAGCACCTTTTGCAATACTTTGCCTAAATAGCCTTTTTCCTTCTATAGAATGCCTAGGGAAAGTATGTAATATAATGTTCATACTTTCCGAGATTATATTCCTGGGCATTCTATAGAATCCCGGTGTTTCATACTTTGCTGATAACAAACACACTAAATGTGATTCAAGTTTTTATAGAGTGGCATTATTAGATGACAAAAATGTGTGTAATTCACTTAAAATTCCAGAATTTAAAACGACGAGGGTTATTTGGAAGGTAGCCTTATGAGATGTATTGACGTTCTTACAAATATCAATGCTTATTTCAACACACACACAACTATATATTCTATTTAATCTTAATTTTTTCGCAGAAGATCCATTACGCTTCAACTTGGGATTAATCTTTATTATTTAATTAATAATTGAGAATTTTAGGCATTCCAATTTGCTTTGGTTTCATTTGATTTTTGTGTACAACACTGCAGTTTATTAACTTTAAGTAATTTTTGTACCAATTACCAAGTGAGTGTAATGTACCTCACATCAGCTTTTCAACTTGTAACTTTAAGTTCTTATCAAGTCTTTCTTTGAATGCGAATATATTCTCAAACAAGTTTTGGTTAAAATCTAATACACGATCCAAACATTTAACTCGCAAAACAAAATACATCGATATATAAAAGTAGACAAATTTTGCGGGCTAATGATACTTTGAGTACATACTTCTGTAGCTACGTTTTTTATGTTTATGCTTGGCTAATATCACAGTAATTTTGTATGAGATTCTGCTCGTTACGGCTTGTTAATTTGAGTGATCAGCTGCCGAGCCAAGCAAATGAGATTTCGTAGCATAAAAGGTAATTTCTTGCAGAGAATTTATGTGCTCACTTCGCCGTTCACTAATAACTATTCATTAGAATAAGCTAGTTATTCAATTTCACGTTTTTAAACATGTAACAGGGGGAAATTGTCAGAACACCGTGTGTGTATCGTTTTAACAACACATTCCACCGAAGATCTCGAAAGAATCTTTGCGTGCCAATAAATCCTCTCTTGTTTCTTCCAATCGCTTTCACAAAGGTGAAATAGATTTTCTCTTGCTTTGGGCGAGAGGTCGTGCAAAGTAAGGTGCTTAATTTGAAGAGATTACCGTTATAGAGTGTAGGGTCTATACGGGCGAAACATTTTTCAACGCATGCGTGCTAGGGGGCGAGCAAACGATTTTCGGTTCAGCGACTTCTTGTGACAAGTAGCTCTCAGCACAATGTATCGTTTGTTTGTTTTTTGTTTCACAAGATTACCACCACAAAAAACTCGGATAGAGTTCTCTGGCATTATTTCTCCTTTTATGGCCCATTGCTTCCCCCTACATCCCTCATGAAACTGATTTACACTTGAATGCCTTGTTTGGAAGATTCTTTTTGTTTCATTTGCAATTAACTATATTTGCATAACAGGTATTGGATCTATCAAATAATTTCATTAGCAGTGAAAATGTAAGGTCCAAAACGGATAAGTATAATAAGCGTCTTTCGTGTCAAGAGAAGCAGATATTATTTTAGAAAAGAATTTGTATCTGTGCTTCGCTTATAATTAATGAAACGGTGGTTGAACCGGTAGCTTGGGAATTTTTGCAGTAAGACTTCTCATCGCTTCATTCAATGACGATCATTTCAACAACTTTATATACGCAGTGTTGTTCTTATTGCATTGCGTGCAATAAATTATTTCGTGGAGTAAAATTTTTTAAAAGTAGTTTTTTAAAGAATGAAACTCTACAAAAGATGTGATAACCATATACATATATGTGTGTGTGTGTAATTACTTAAATTAATGTTTACTTAAAATTCGAATCTTATTTATTTTTAATATCTAAATTATAAATCAGAATACCCTATTTGAAAACGCATCTCATTTTATTTCACCCTAACGAATTAAAATATGTATTTTGATAGATTTACGAGTGATTTTTCTCGTTAAAAAGATTAAATCACGAATTTTGGACAGATTTATTTGTGATTCCTAGCAATAGAATATCATAATAGCCTACGCTAACCTTACTAACTGGTTTCAACTTTTCCCCAGAGCACTGATATATTTTCTAAAAATAACTTACATTTCCGTTCGCTTGAACACGCGATTATATTTTTTATATTACATTTTTCCTTGTTTACCTTGAGCTTTTAAATCTAAAAAACGAATAATTCTCTCTCTTTTTGAATTTGAGTGAAGAGCACTCTCAAAGTAAATTTCCTGATTATAAAGTTAAATAAATGTGATGATGTGATCAATATTAAGAAGTTTTTTTTTCTGCGCCACTCTATAGTTCCTCAAATGAATACCTTCGTATCGATATGTTACACACACACGCATGCGAGCGCGGACACACACACACATATATGAACAATATATATTCTGAAATTGCACAGAGCTTAAACGACTTTTTGAGTGTAAAGTTTTAATACAAAAATTTACTTATAACTTTAGTCTATATATAAAGGCACAAATTGATCCATTTTTAAGATACTTTATATAAAAACAATCAAAAACCCTTTTTAATGAGAAAATGTACAAAATATCAGAAACAGTTCAATCAGCTTACCTCATTTTTCGAATACCAGAGGACTTTAATGCGAGCATACTTTTTCATGTGACTGGCCTGTTCTTTTGCTACTGCCGTTTCACTGTAAAAGGTGAATCGAACCTGCGGAAAAACTGTTCTGACATTTATAGTGGAGAAAGTATAACAGGAATCTTTATAACATAAAGCCTTCTTTCAGAATTTTAAACGTATCAAATATAAGAAAATTTCCAAGATTCACGTATGGACTAAAGTTGGGGCATGTTGGACCTTTCACAAAATTTTATATTTCACAAAGAGTTTTTTAAAAAATGAGAAATCAGGATAAAACGCAAAGTAATGATAATTTTTAGCAAAGTTGATACTATTTGTTGAAAAAGCAACTAACTGAAGAACTATTCTGTGATCAATGAGTTGTGGGCAAAAATCACTCCTCGTATTTATTTTATTAATCAATATAATTTTTCCCTACTTCTTGGATTACGGAGTACATTTAAAATAAGGTAATATAATTATTTACAATTTCAAAGAAACATTCTGTTTTATTCTTGAGTTTTAATTACCCAATTAAAAAGACATTTGTTTTCGAAAACGAAGTCCATTAAGATGAAGGATGCTACAGAACATCGCAACACATTTTACATTTTGTTGATCTCAGCTTCCTTATTATCTGAGGAGAATGCGCTCACTCGTCCAGGGCACGTTCCCTGCTCATCCCATCCGAGTTGTCAAATCTGTTATTTCAAGGCTCCCTTGATTCGATTCTTAATATCGCACGTCGTGACCTCGCCCAGACTGCTAACTGCAAGCATGACCCAAGAGGAGATCCAGACATTGTTAACACTTAACGTAAACTACTTAACGAGTGAACGATTTCCGTTTTAATGGTCTCCGCGTCCCTCGGTGAATCATTCGACGTCTCTCGTGCTCCTTGAACGATGTTCTTAACGCACTTGTACCTCTGGGAGAAGCACCGCGACGATTTTCTTACGATGATTTTGACGAATGAGAAGATGGTTAGAGCAGAAAATAAAAGCGCAATGATACTACAAAAACACTTGATCTTTTATGATCCTTCCCCCCACACTCGCTGAAATTGGTATTGCTGGTGCATGAGACAGGGTGCGGGAAACAAAACGAAATTATTTTTTAAAATTTTCATGCAATAAAATAAAAGGAGTGAAACAATGGGTGAGAGTTGAATGAACGTCTCACTCTGAAGCAACGCGAGGTGGTCAAGTGACATCCGTGCTGACCACCCCTCTCCTAACTACCACACCTCACCAACGAGAGGACATTGAGTCTCGACAGATTTAATGTGCACGGTTCCTCTTCTTGCAGTGGCACCAAGACTCGAACCCGCGACTTTGCGGCCACTAGATCATAATCGTGGTCGCGGTAGCTGAGTGGTATAGGTATCGGATCGTGGCTTGCCTTGTCACGAGTTCGAGCCCAGTACCACTAAAGACCCGCCGTGTAGGGCAGCGATGCATGTTAAATCTGCCGAGAGCTGAAACATCCTCCCGTTGGTGTGGTGTGGTAGTTAGGAGAGGGGGGATGCCAGCTCAGGTGTCGTCCACGTCACTTGACCGCGGTTCAAAATTACGTGGTCCGCCGACAAAAGCCCTCGTGTAGCTGAACAGTGCGACGTTAATATTCAATCAATCAACTAGATCATAATCATTAAGCTACCGCTACTGCACATTGATATGAAAGAAGCAGAAATATATTTGCTTTCATTACCAAAAAATAAATAAATAAAATAAAAATGCCATTAAAGAAAATAAAAAAAAAAAAGAATTACTCATTGTTCAGGGTGGAGGGAGGGAGGTATGAAAAATACTGAATCGAGAGAAACCTTCATAGTCTGGGGATGAGAATAATTCCATAGTCTCGTATTCATAGTTTGTTGGACTATATAGAATAACTGTCGCTGATAGCCTTAAGAAGTCTTACACAAGACACAAAAGATGATACGAAAACATATTTCATTAATAGCTTTTTCTTACTGCAATAGGAACGTGTTCCCTTAGTAGTGAGAATACAATCGTATGGCATATCTGTAGAAAAAAATCATTTGCATAGTAAAATTATGTTTTGATTGCAGCTGAGTGAATGCTACAAGGCAAAAGAGTCTTTTTAGTGACTGTGAGCCACGTCAGTTATGTAGCATTCCCTGTTCACTTGGATGATTATCAAACACTTTTTTCTCTAACTTTCAAAAAAATTTCCGCTCGATTTTACTTGGTAGTTCTTCCACAACGTACAACATGATGAAACATGCATAGGATTCAATTCGCATCCACCTGAAAATGAAAGTAAACAAAAGACAGTCTCAACGCCAACTCCAGGAAACCTTTACCAAAACAGATTGCATTACCAAGACGTCCCACGCATACAAAGCAGGCCTCCGTGTTTGGGATTCAGCCCATGCCTGTAGCCGAAGGGGCGTAACGTCATCTTGGTCGTCACCGCCCCAAAACAATCAACGTATTTGTCGCCTACCAGTAAAGGTCAAAGACGTCCTCGGCTTCTTTTGTTTAGTAGGTGTTACAGAATGAGTTCCTTGTCTGGGGATCATTGTCTTCAGCACAGAGATGTTGATTACACTTTCATTTGTAAAAATATTCCAGAGCATATATTAGAAATTCAGATCAAATGTGTTGAATACTAGGCCCTGATAAAGATTACTCAAAGAAAAAGCTTCATATACATTAATAATTGCTTCGAAGAGAAAGCCGAACAATTGAATATCTTGAAAAGAGATACTAACTTATGAAAAACAATTATTAGATCATAAGGTGAATAAGTGCTTAACTTATACATATATATATATATAATTTTACTGATGTTTAGTTAGTCAAAGAATTAACTATTGAACCTTCTCTAAAGTAAAGGTAAAGTTCCGAAATGAGGAAGTCGAAACTCATGCTTTCCGTGAGAGTTTAGATCGAGTTCAGAATATGCAACTGAGTGGCATGATAAAAGAGTGAGAAAGAACATTTTTTTTAAATGTATTCATTCTCAGTACAATTAATTTTTAAGTATTTCACTAGATTCTAAATATGGGTCGGGGAATATGTTGTTAACTTGAATTCTCTATTTTAACGTTTTCATTCACGGTACTTTTATTATAGTTCTTGTAGTGGGGCTGGTGTATGTTAAATCTGAAGAAGCTCTCAGTTTTTACGTTGGAGAGGTATGGAAGTTTTGAAAGGGATGCCGGCTCAGGTGTCATACTCGAAAGCGGCTTAAAATTACGAGATGCGCTGCCAATTGCCCGAGTGTCTTTTAAGTGAGGTTCTTAAGCAATCAGTCAAGCAAACAACGTTTTCAAAGATTCTAAATGCGCATTTTGTGGGTCTTATCTCAAAGCACTCAGCAAAAGCAGATATTTAAAATCGGAAACAGAGAATTGAAACAAAACGGAGAGATAAGATTGAATTTCTGTTTCTTTTTTTTCTGTGTTTTATAGTATTAGCCAGTTTTCCTCACAATATTTAGTAGTAAAACTTTTTTTTCGGCACTCTTCAAAGATTTTATTCGAAATTTACTCCCAACTGCCCCCCCATTGGTGTAAGAAAACAATTTTAAATAAATTACTTGAAACACTCACGCCAAAATTTTACAATCAGCAAACCGCTTAATTTACAAAATAAAAAAAAATTAATTTACAAAGTATTTTTCGTAAAAAACGATTTCCATATTTTTTTCCTCGGCTTCTAAATGCTTTTTTCTAAAATGACACTAAGTAAGCACGAATTTGTTGAAAATCAATTTCAGGCAGGACAGTTGCCATTCGAGCCCAAAATACACGACTAATAGCTATTGAATAAGGAATGACTACGTCTTTGGTTATATTTCTTTGGCTTGCATTAAAATTAAATAGTTTGAAAAGAATACTTTTTTTTCTTTCTCGTAGAAATGTAAAACACTTTTCCGAAGCTTACACTAATTACATTTTAGAACAAATTTTCATCTATTTTTTTTCTCTCCCATTTCCTTCGTGAATTTTTCTCCCAATTATTCAACATCCGTCTAAAATAGCATAACAACTTCTGATTTAATATATATGCCAAATAATAACACTGTAACTTGGCAAGAACTGAACTATCCCGGAATGATAGCATGTCAAAACAGCAAATCGACCATTCGAAAAAAAAAAAAACTAAAATTCATTCATCTCCCTTAATTTGAATATTTCCGTAATAACAGCGTTCTTGACACCTGTGCAGTCATTCGTACCTTTTTTTTTTCTTGAAAATACTTGAAATGAAGTAATATCATTTAGTCGATTCTGTTACTTTTCTTTGGACATCATCTGTTCTGTATTTCCGCTGTAACGTTTGAAAGAATAACGGTAGCGTATTCTTGGTTAATTAAAATATGGAATTTATTTACGTCACAACTATTGAAAATTATTTACTAAATGATACATTACAGTTAATTATAGATTGTCCACTATTTTGTGAGAGGAGGATTCGTGCAAGTTCAAAGCCCCTCATCTTCCGGTCGACGAGCTAGATTCCTCGGGGGTCAAAAAGGGGTGGCGGTGCACGTGTGGGTCTACAAAGAAACCGACCAGATGTTGATGTTTTGGAGAAGTGACGTTACACCGCTTAAAGGGAAGATTTGTTTCATACCTCAACGAGTACAATGAAATAAAAATTTCGTTTCGGAAACCGTTTCCACAGCACTCATTGTAGATTTACTTTTTTACATATTTTCATAACCTTTAATTAAGTTCAGTATAACGTATAAAAAAGGCAAATTTATCTTCGCTATAACTTTCACTGTTAATGAGAAATTATATTTCTCATATTAATGAGTATTGAATTTACTTCGATTGTTATTCACTCTAGATTTTTTGTTAAATAAGGAATGCTGATAGTTAATTATTAAACTAATATCAAAATCTCTCTTTTTCACACACTTGAAATCAATGCCGTGTGTTTCCTTTGGGAATCAAATTTTCAAAGCATTCTCAATAATTGCTCTTTCAAATAGGACTTGTTCGCTCGTGGAAGCTTAACGTAGATCACTTTAATTTAATTTTTTACTTATACACGAGTAGGTTTTTTACACGATTTAAGTTGCCTAGTTTTAAACTACGCACCAAATCTTCTTACTCGTAACCTATCTTAGAAAATTAACTTTACTTTTTAAAATTTTCTATTTCTTAAAATTTGAATTACCTCTTGAATCTAAGCATGATAAATAGAAGATACATTTTATAACAATCTTATTCCAGAAAACAACATTTTTTAAAGTGGAAACCTACGATGGGGGGATTTCTTGTTTAAAAATGCTTCTCATTCCTAAACGAATTGAAGAGGAGAAAAAAATAATAATTGTACTATTTTCTTCCAGGCTGCAGCAGCGGCTTCATCACGTTCGAACTGATTACCGGCTACGTGTATACATCTCCTAGCGACACCATGGAGCTGGTGCCAGGCACCCTTCGCTTGACCGATTGCCTGGCTCTGTGCAATGCGAATGCCACCTGCCAGGCCATCAACTTCGAGACGGGACTGTGCGTCCTTTTCAGCTCCAGCGCGGCCCTGCGACCAGCATCACTCACTCCCTCTCAGTTCCCCGTCTTCACCATTTATGCTCACAAAGTGTGCCTGTTGGGTACGTTCATTTTCTATAAAAGAAATATGGGATGTCTTATCCGTTCTTGTTCCCGATGCTTCTAACTTTATTCCATAGTTTTAAATCTTCTATGAAGCAATCTTTTAAATTTCGGATCACTTTCGATTCAATGTATCATAGATGAGGTTTTTCTTTCAATACTGATATAACGAAGAATTTTCCGTAGAAATGAATTAGTAAAAACAGAATTCAAGTCATTTTATTGCACAATTGAATAAATAGATGTGATCGCATGCATTTATTGTTACTTATATTTGATATTATAATTGGGTTGTCACAGGAAATAAAATTATTACATCATAATATAAAGGGCAATATTTCTTTTTACTCTGATAACGTTGAAAAATCTGTAAATGAAATTTTTTAATTCTGTTTGTGCCTTTAACTTGATAAACTTACATCTCTTAGCTATCTGAACCACGAATTCAAAATCACAATGATTATATTTTTTATTCCAAACTATTCAAAATTTTGTACACATGCATGTATATGCACCTGTTCTTCCTTATTACTACGAAGCAATGACCCCGAATCTGTCCGTTTGCAGGACGCAAGAGGTGCGACCGAGACTGGATGTTCGAGCGCGTGAACGGCTACGAGCTCCGGGATGTGGCGCGCAGCTCGGCCATCGTCATGTCCAGAGAGGCGTGCATGGAACTCTGCCTCAACGAAGCGCAGTTCAGGTGTCGATCCGCCAACTACAACCGAATGACGGGCGAGTGCTTCCTCAGCGATAAGGACAGGACGTCACTGAGCTCCAATAGGCACTTCGGACAGTCCAGTGAGAGCGTGGACTACCTTGAAAGTAACTGCGTCGACGGTAAGTGCAGTGGATTTACTTCAAAAGGTCTGTAAAATAAAGTATTAGCAATTTAATCACTTGATGGGGAATTCATGGCAGAATCTTTTATTGGGATTCAATGGTTTGAAGCTTTCGTATGCAACCACTATGTTTCCGAAAATCTTCTCAATGAAAATCACGTCAAACTTTAGACTTGAGAGTATTTTAATTCCTTGAAATAAACTTAATATATTCAATGTTACCAAAAACAGGAACAATCTCATCATCAAAAACTGTCTCCAGACAATTTTTCTCCCGAATCATAGCTTGATTTCCGAAAACCTCACTGATTGAAAATGGATGCCCAGTTTTATATATTCACCATAAAACAAAAGAATAACGGATTATCATGAAATATTCCGTAAATCAGAAGGAGATAAAATTCTGAATATTGGAACCTAGAGTATGAGATATATTAATAAAAAAGTCAATTGACCAAAATTCAAGAGACTATTATATTTTTTCTAAGACTGCCATTCACTTAGACCAATGATGAAAGTTTAAGCGTTTTTCATAGAATCCTAACCTTCTCATTTAAGTAGAGTATTTATACATAATAATGCAAGAAACATAATTAATGAACAAAAACTAAAATTTTGAATATCAGTTAAGCCTAAAATCACGTGCATTAGAATATAATGATAAAAGATAAATGGGACTCATTTGAAAGAATATCATAAACGGAAATAGTACCAAATAAAAATCAATTAAAAAGACCCATCATGAATTTAAATAAAACATACTTAAAATTTCAAAAAGTAAAATTTAAAAAAATGGAGCCTATTGAGAGATAAATGGAAGATAGATGCATACTGGAGATTGAAATGACAACATCAAATAGTTACTTTCTGAGGGGTAACGGTGCATATCTTAATAAAAAGTTTGATACAGATACATTACATTTAAATAGAATTTTAAAAAACAGAGAAATAAGGAAACTGAAAACGCACTCTCTGTCTCTCTGTATATATACATATATATATATATATATATATATATATATATATATATTATTTTCTCATTATTTTAGAAGTGTTATTTTGTGAAGAGTAAAGCAAATATATATGCGCAGAATTGATAATTTTTTATAAGACTTTCGTAAATTAAGAATTGTTCTCTTTATTTTTAACATTATTTTATTAGCGAACCATAGAAATAATTTAAACCATATAAAGTACAAGAAATCAATGATGCATCGGAAAATAATGATTCCACTGGTAAATATACTTGATAGTTTATAAAAAACATACTCTAGAGTACAGTAAAAAGAAGTTAGATAACATCTTTGATAAAAAAAAAATATTAGATAACAATTACATTAGATAACAATAGTACTTTTTCCCGTACTGAAAAGAGACCTCCCCTCTTCATGTAATAAATATCTTATTTTTGAAGAAAATCCCAACTAAAGGGGAGTTCAGAAATTTTTTTTAAATACTCTAATTATATATTGTTTAACTCTTTTTTTTATCAATAAGATTTCTTCTCGTATTTGGTCGGAGGACGTGGAACAGCGTCAACCAAAGATTTTCTCTCCCTTACCATAGTTCTTAATTTTCTTCTCAAAATCCTGAAAGATTTCCTTTCAGACGGTTCTCAGACGAATTCAGTTCTTCCGTAATTAGTCAGAATTACTATTCTTATGATTCCAGTCTGCTAACCTCTTCCCTGCGGAAATTGTTTTACATCTAATCTTTGATATTTTACATGGACGAGTAAAAAATACCCTTGGTTTTACGAACTTGAAAGCAGATAACATTCCTAAAATCCGAATGCCCATCAAGATAATCTTATAACAGAAATAAGAAAGAACCAGCGAGAGAGAGAATACAAAATTCGGTCACTAGAGCAAACATTCAAAATCCTATAATATTTGATGGACAAGGGTACAAAAAAGAATCGATTTGAATCCCATTTACTCCAGTGACACTGATTTTAGAACTCTCCCCACCCTTGTCCGTTGCGTGTCCGAGAAGTAGCCCTTTACCTTTTAGCCCAGTGACATCGAAAGAAGGCGCTGCTCGCGTCAAGTCCTGACATGCTCCGCGGAACCATCCATTCTAATTCGGACCTAAGAATATAACTCTAATTTGGAGTAAAACAAAAGAAAACGCGACCCTCTTTTAATCCGAGTTATTTCATTGTCCTCGGATCGGACCCTCGTCTCTGGGTCGTGCGTTTACGGTCGGTTGCTTCTTCTTTTTTAAAGATTGGGCAAAGAGTTATCGGAGTTTCCCATCTTTAAGGAGAAGATGAATTCCGTAATAGATTATTTTTTCTTTCTTAAGGGTGCCTTTTGGGCATTCTTTGTCCTGTGACTTCTCTTCTTAACTGAGCTAGAAGGGAACAATGCGCTACTCCGGTATCTTGTGAATAACTGTGTTTTGTGAAATGAATTGGAGTCTATAAAGGGTCCAGTTCTGCATCGTGCCTTCGCTTGTACGTTATTTTTGGAAAATGGTGCCAGTTCATAATAATAACTAAAAACCATAAATAAATCCATTTTTGAAGGAGCAGCAGGGTTTTGATTTAGATTAATACTGCACATTATATAAAGTTGCTGGATAATTATTACTCTTGAGCTGCCTGCGTTATTTATTTAGGTAAGCGTACAGCTAGCAACAGGCCTCTTGATAATGAATCAGAATATGAGAGGAAAATGATACCATCCCCTCTAATGTAAAGCAGCATTCTGCAAAATACAAGATTTCTGAGCTTCCAATAAGGCGAAGCCATCTTCTTTGTTTTGTTGATTCCAGTCCAAAAATTTGCAGTTTTTTTTCTGCCTTATACGTATACTGCACAACTGCAGGAACCGAACTATTACTGCTCTCAATTTGGCAAATGGAAGTTTTAGGCTATTTCTAGCTTCGAAAGTGTTTATTGCTTTATTTTTTTTTTCTTATTACATATATACGCCTCTTAACAATGACTAAAGAGAAGTTTTATAATTAGAGATTTTTTTTTGTTAAATGTTGAAACTCATGATTTAGACAAAACCCTTTGTTTTAAATGTGTTGAAGCTTTTACGAAATATATCTCCATTTTATACATGACATTCATTTTTAAAAGTTAAAAATTTACGTTTCATTTCTGTACAGTCGATGAGTGGTAATGCTAAGTAATTATTTTTAAGTTTTATGATGGAAATAGGGGTTAGTTAGAAACATTTATTAAAAGAATATTCGTTAAGGACTCCTGTGTTAAAATTTAAAATGTTAAATATCTTATTTCTGCTTCTCAATATGTGTGTGTGTAATTGCGTGATTTTAATAATATAAATGAGAGAAAAATAAATTTAACAGCTCAAGAAACAACTGTATCGAAAATTAGTCAAACACGATGACGAAATGTGCTACCTTTCATTGCTAAAAACACAGTTCTAAGTAATAACTATTATTGAACCAACAAAAATTGGCTGGTTAAAAAATTTCGTTCCAAAATTGTTATTATGTATCTTTGAAGCAAAATTAGAAATATAAATTAAGTAATTATATTCCGCATCTAATGCAAAGTATGGGAAATAACGTATACTAAAGCTAAATTTTTTGCTCAAAATATCGAATAGTATTATGAATAAATTGATGAGACAAACGATAAGAAAAGGTTTGATTAAAGAATTTATACACGAGGAAAGATCTTTGATATCTCGATAATACCTAGATTATCTACATGCATACCTTCCTAAATATACCCTGCATTATTCACGACAAGCATTTTCCAGATAACAATCACAATTGTTACATAATATAATAATAATGCTCAGTATTTATAAAAACACGCACTTATCTTTGGGTTCCTCAAGTTAAGGTCTGTTATCAATAACGATGTGTGAGGTACCTTTCAAAAAATGATATGCTTTTGCAGAAAAACATTTATAAAAACGAAAGCATTTAATGAGAGAGACTAACGTTTTGGTAAGTCAATTAGTTTCCTTGGCAGTCATTACCATGCTGCATTTGCTATTCTGAATTTCATCGCACATTATTAAATATTAGTAGTGCTTTGACTTAAGCGTATTCTTATCTTCCGTGTGACAACCTTTTTGGACAACTAATGGGGATTTGACAAGCCTAAATATTTTAGGTCTTGTGGTTCGATTTTCTTCAAGGGGTCCCCTCCCCTATTGGATTGAATGGTAACGAGATAGCCGATAGTTTGGTCAAGTCTTTCACTGCTGACACCTTGTCTAACTGTTGCCGAACTCTCATCCATTCAAAGGAGAGAACTGAATGTACTTTGGAGAATACCCTCTGCTCACCCTAGGTATTTTGGGAAAATACCTTCTCCAACTTAATATTCCTAGGCATCAACAGACGGCTCTATCGCGCTTTTATAGTGGCCACATCAAATCTCTTACTTTTCAACGGGGCCTTGTCATAGGTGCGAATCTGATCAGGCCTCCCTAAATAGTCTTGAATTTTATTATTGGCAAAGTTTTAGGAAATCCTTTTTTATTTTTGGTTGTATGGAGATGGTGTAGATAAGCTACACCACATCTGAGATAACAATATTTATACCGATTATTTTCTGTTATCAAAATATTTACACTCTTCAGTTATTTTTGAATATGTGCATTTGAAATTCCTTGCAAAGAAGACTCAGTTCAGTTGAAAATGAATGCAGCAAAAAACAAACGAACCATCTTATAAAAATAAGTTTGTTTAGGTACCGTGGTGTTCAGTTTTAGACAATGTAAAACGAATCGTATTTATGTATGCAGCCATGGCTGACGCGATTCGGCTACTTATCGCCAATCTTTGGTTTATTATTTGTAATTCCCGATTATACACTATCAGTACTTTTATTTCAACAAGTATCAATCAGCGACAGTCCACTTATCCATTCGAACATCAAAACACTGGGTACAATGGATGATCCAACAAAGCACGATGGATATCGCTTCACGACCCCACAAACAATCTAATATAAATAAGCAATTAAAATTCCTATGCGCTGAGGTTGCCCAAACAAAGCTGGAACCAACCGATCCAAAACAGAAAGCATTTGATCGAGCCAAGTTTATATCCTCCAGTGAGGTATCTCTAAGCATTTGTTTTTATGGATGGATAGTGTGGAAACATTGTTTGTGTTTTTTTAGTTGCATTCTCTGAGTGTCGTCATAAACGAGGAAACCGCGATCTTGTCCACCCCTGATATCCTCACCTCCTGACCAACTAGGTTAGAGCACACGAAAAAAATAAAGCGCACCAGAATACGAGGGGGTATAAACGAGTTCCATGGGTGCTTCGGTGTTTTATTTTCTTCCCCGTGGGCTGTCGGTTGCAGAGCGTGAACCTCGTGTTTTGATAGAGAAGTTTGACCTCGTGAAACGGTCTTTTGATATGGGTTGTAAAGTGACTTTTTGCCTCACTTCCCTCGGGCCGGCTACTAACATTATCCTGGTAATGGGGTAGATGGAATTTTTTTTTAAAATTATTTTCTCCTTCATTTGATGGATTTCTTTACCCCAAAAAAACCGAAAAACTGCGACTTCATTGGGATTCGTTCACCACAGTCATTCATTAAATCGATCGGAAGTTCTTTGCTAAAATGAAATCGAAAATAAATTTGATTTTTTTTTTTTAAAAAAAAGGTTACTTTTAATGGATAACTTATTACTGAAGTTTTAACATTTTAAGAATGCGCGAATGTAAGTATCCAAAAAAGAGTACAGAAAAGTTTAATGCATGAGACAAGATGGATTCCTTCAAAATGTGTAAATTAGATTTATTGCTGTTTCCTGTCGGAAGGGAAACTGTTTCCTCGAATGCATGTCCATGTTAGTTTTAAAATGTATCTGTTTTAATAGGTTCAAGACAAATAAGTTCAATATTTTTTAAAAAATTTAATTTAAACAAATGTTTTCTAATCTTCTGGCATTTAAGCTTCCCCGCCCCCTCCAAAAGTCTATTGACCCATTTCAATAGAGAACTCATACATTAATTTTAAAAAGGAAACAGTGTTAAAGTATCAAACTCTTTGAATTAGCATTAAAGAATGCTGCAATTTTCCAGATGCTTTTTGACATTTTATATGTTTAAAATAAGTTACTTGTCCGGGTGTTATAATGTCCATGTATAATTGTATCTAATCTCGAAATTAAGATTGTATGGTAATGTGTGTGTGTGTTAAAAAGTCTTACATAATTTTAGATCATTTTCTACATTTGCTTGTTTTGTTACTGTTAATAGTCGTCCACAGGAAATTTATTAAAGGAAAAGCTTTTCTTAAAAATTTTAATACCCTCTAAAAAACTGGATTTAGTTAGTTTTGATTCTCCTTTACGTAGGAATTTAAATTATTTTTGTTAGAAGAGGAGAGGACTGCATCAGTCTGACAATATTTTTCTTCAGGCATTTCAAACATTGAGAAAAATTCAGTCAAATGTTTAGTTACGAAATTACACTAGTTATCTGGTCTTTAGCCTATTGCATGGAAAGTTATACCAGGACCAATGGTGTAACATACACCCCTCCCCCGCAACCCCCTAGTCGCAGAGGTGCCAGGATTCTAGGGAGCCCAAAGCCTAGGTGATGTTATGATTTTGTAATCCTTTGTGAGATCTGGCTTGGGGCCCAAAATCTGAATTTACGGGGGGGCTAATATTCTCCATTACCCTACAGTCCAGGAGGTATAACGCGATATTAAGAGCAGATAGATTTAAAATATAAGGGGCTAAGAGATTTAAAATATCACGCAAAATATTCAATAGTTTCAAATAGTGTGATTGTATTGTTTTTAACGATCATGTCCAGATTAAACTGCCTAATTTACATCCGTAATGATGTTTGAAAGGAAACCAAATCTCTCTGTCTGTTCCTCAAATCCATACAATTTTATAATCGTATTGGAATGGTGATTATGAATTGAAGACGTGTTTTTTGTTTTGTTTTGTTAAGGAAGCACTTTGTTAAGTAGGTGAAATGGGAGTACTTTTTTATGCGCTATTTCATTTTTCCCCCATAAAATAAAAAAGTTCAATTCCTAGCAAGGACAATTACTGGAAATTCTAGAAGTAGGTCATTGGTCACTCCTGACTACTTTTTCCGACCATTGCACCAATTTGTCGAAGATATGTTGAGTGGAGACGTTCAGGTGATTTTTAATTTATCAGGCCAGTGAAGAACCTGACTTCCCCCGTGAATTCGGGATGGCCATTTTTATCTAAGTTTTAGAATTTTCCCAATACCTCCCAGGCGCATATTAAGCTGTTTCGTAAGTTACGATATCAAGATGGGTTTCAGTGAATTTTCTTTCAAAATTAAAAGTACTAGAATGATATTTGAAAACGTAGAAATCGGGATAATATTGTAAAATTGAATCGTGTTATTTTGAACTGAAATATGATGGAGAGATATTAATGTAAATCTACAATCTCCAAAATCTTTGAAGAACACTGAAATAAGAAATGTACTTCTGCAGGAGAATTTCTTGAAACATTTTCATATAATTTCTACTTCAGATGAAAATATTTTGGCACTTTCGGTCTAGACATGGAGAACCTAGAGCCCCATTACGACAGTATTGTAGGAGAATTTACGAAATAAAGTTGGTGAGAGACGCACGTAGATCATCTTTTTGGTACTAATTGTTAAAAACTTATCACGAGGAAAGACTACTGCTCAACATTATTTCAATAATCATAAGATAAGCAAACAAACAGATGTAAAAATAATTGAAGCCATTAGAAAGAAAAATTGAATGGCAAAATTAAAATATCAGCTTAAAAATAATTGTAAAAAAAATGTGATCATGTTCTGCAAACTACATGAACATCTTATTTCCTTCGAAAAACTTGATTATACCCACTGAGTTTCTTTTAAAAATGTTCCTCATGAAGGCAATATTTATATACCACGATATCTAATATTGAACACGGTAGTGCAATGAAAATCATATCAACGAATGCTTATTTGCGAATTGAATAAAGCACGCAAGACTGAATTCAAATATGTTGCATGAATAGGTGCTTCCTATTGGCAAGAATTATCGAAGTGCTGATTTTCAAATGACTAGTGGTGTCCCAAAATCTGTCCATTTACAATTCCATAATCCAGTCGAATAGTGCTCAAGTCGCATTACACATCTGTTGTGTGTAACTTGCTGCATATTAGATAGGATTCAGCGGCGTAACGAAAAATATTAAGGCCCTCCTGCAAAGTCAAGTTTTGGGATCCAAACCGTACTTGGCGTTGTTCAGGCCTAGACCCCTCCCTCCTGGGATGCGGGGGTGTACATTACGCCACTGATAGTATTGATCCTCGAAATCCTCAAGTAGTCGTAGATTGATTTTCTTAATAACGTCACCTTTTCAAGCTTTATGAGAGCCATTGTTAACGAATCTCGAAACTTTTAACTTGGGTCTGGTGACGAAGACAACATTTCAACTGACTTTCCAATATCTAAAATTCCACACCACGTCAACGGGAGAACTTTGAGCCTCGACAAATTAGACGTACCTCACCTCACTACATAGTAAGTCTTCAGTGGCACCAAGGCTCGAACTCATCGCTCAGCAACGCTGCACAAGAATTCGTGGCCTCATGGAAGCCAAAGAAGTGAGATAATAGTTAAGATTCCGCATCCTCGTAACTTGATCGTGATTTTGTGTTATAAAGTCCATCACGTATAGCCGCAGCTTCGATCTAGAGAGAATGTTAATCCAACTATTCAGAATCCTGAAAGTTTCAGCTCCTCTGAAAAGAGAAGATGTGCTGTCGGATTTTCGTCGAGATCGATATCGGGGTAATTACATAATAGTCTATTGTGCAGTTATGTTAAAATCAACCTAACCTAACCTATCAGAAACCACTGAGATGCGTTGATAAAAGTCTTATTTGAAAACAGTAGCACTAATGACTCAATAAATAGGAAGTCGAGAGAGTCACTTGTTTCGGATTTTTATTCCTCGACCCGCACCTTGACGATCATTCATCAAAGAAATAAAATTTTGATTTAATGTCTCGCTCCACTGATCAGGTCTGGAAGGGAACGGGATTTGTCAACAAATGGGTGAGCATTGCACCTTCATTCCTTTTACTGTTGGTTCGGAGGACTGTCAATACCAGTCACTGGTGGAGGGGTGATTGGCAGCGTAAGAACAGGACTCTCGTCTGGAAAAAAACGAGATTAACAGTTAAGATCAGAAGCGAAGTCAACCGCAAAGAGAGAATTTTACTCTCACAAGTATGTAGTTAATCTCTCACATTAAGGTCCAAAGGGAAAGGATTCAAAACGGATCCAATATATTAGGAACCCGTAAGATAAATACTTGCAATCATTTGAAGGAAAAATAAGAGATTTTCTAACTTTAAATCTAAAACTTTGATTATGAAATTAAGATAAATTGGGCTCTAGAAGAGTGGTTCTTTGGTCTGCGCCCCCAAGGGGTCCACAGCGCATTTTCCTCGGAGTCTCTTCGCACTTTCACAGACTCTGAGAGGTCTCGCGGCAAGACTAGACTCGATAGCCCCAATAAACTAGAACTTGTATTATGAGGGTGTCGGGGAGAATCCTCGCGATATCACCCTGATACATAAAGGGGGGCCATGATCAAAAGTTTAAGAAAAACTGCTCTAGATGATTTATAATATAAAGTCTGTGCTTTACTTACAAGCATTAAATGGATTTAACAAATTGGATTGATGAGGAACCATTGATTGAATTGGGTGTCCAATTGGATTTTCTGTGCTCGTGGATCTGTTACGTTTTGCTACTGTGAGAAATTGCAGACTAATGAAGGTCAATATCAAAGAGATTAAAAAGGTCTCAGAGAGAAGAAAAGAAAAGTCTGATGCATATACCTGATACATCTAATATGTAATCTGATGAGATAGAAGACTATATAAACATACCTTTTAAAAGTAATATAATTAAATGCGACTTTATCATGTTTACTTACGCTGTGCTTTAATTTGAATAATGTATTCCTGCACTTTATTTCCGCCTGAATAACACGGACATACGATCGATTGCAAGGTTTAGATTTACTTATATTTCCTTTCTTAAGAAACCAGAATTACCTTATAATAGCTAACAGAAAAATTTTACAAATAGAAAAATAAATTTTTTTTTATCATAAACAGCTTTATCTCAGTGAAGGAAAAGTTCTAGCAATTACAATCAAGCAACATAAAAGAAGCATTTCAAATAACACGCACTCAAGATGTTCAAATGAAAATAAAATGTTTAAAAGAGAAAGATTTTATCTTACCGATAGTAGCTAATTAAAGTCTCATTCTATTACCACAAATGTTTCTAATAGTACTAAAACTTTCTCACTCTCATTCGGTTCTCCTCACACAACCACACAAAAGCCTACCGAAGGAATATTCATAATGATTGTGAGCCTTCCATTGTTGTATTAGTGAATGGCGCACGTGACCGGCAACTTTGAGTCTGCCCGATAGAGACCGAGATTGCTAAAGATCTGATTGCAGGAGTTTGATTGAAATAAAAGAAGACGGATGGCGCTTTTCTCACATTGATATCACAATAAAGATCGAAGAATTAAAAAAAGAGCATGGGTGAAATAAAAACTCGTATCACGTAGCTTGGTGTAGATGAACATGTCAAAAAAAAAAATAGGATACGCTCCAGTAGCTGGATGAAATATCAGATCCAGCGTCAGAGGAATTTTAAATTTCTTATTTAAAAAAGTGAAGATTTTTTACGTGTAATAATTATAGTGCATTTATGGAGAGAATTATTTATACAGGGTGTCCCAGAAGTGCAGGTTTATCCATTAGGTGCTTGGGAGGTGCTCCCCCAGGAGCCCGGACACGCTGGACTTTCTTTGATAGGAAGTCCTTCCCTGGACAGATTTTCCTTTTGATCCGCTAGTGCCAAGGGGACCTGTTGATCTTCTACGCCCAGGGCCCGAAATTAGCTTACATCGGCATTGTGTCCCAAGATTATTGGAACAAAATGGTTGGGGGAGGTAGGGAACATCAAAAGAATTCAGATTTGCATAGCAACCCATGGCCGGAAACGTATTCGTTCGGCGCTAGTTGGGGTTGTTCACAAGAGCATTGAAAAGAACATTACCGCAGCCATTTGAGCTGTCATCGCTCGTAGAGGAGTACGGAAAATGTTAAAAACACCGAGGTGGTAGACACATGCACCTGATTTACTGAAGGAAATACACGAGCAGCAGAAAAATTGTATCTTGCAATGTACACACAAATGCACTGGACCGCCGGATGTCACAATTTGTGTGAATATGGATCATAACGAGGTAGTGAAGATGGGACACGAGTAACTGGAGCTCCCAGCTTTGACCAATAAATACTTCAGATGATTTTCGTCATGTAGCTCTTCGTTTCTCCTATGTGCCATACTACTTTCTCATGACCTTTTCCAACAATGAGTTACTATGCAAATCTGAATCCTTGGGATGTCCCCTTACTCGCCTTAAAGTTTGTCCCAAAAAATCCTGGGACACCCTGTATGAATCATGCTGATGCTCGAGGATCAGAACTTCCTTGCTTTTTATTTTCAAAGTCTCCTAGGTCATGTCTTATACAAAGCACGAGATTTTCTTTATTGTGTCTAATAATTCAATCGCATTGAAACTGGAATTTTATTGCATAAAATAATATTTTGTAGATCAATGAGAACAGCTTGAGATACCGTTGGAAACTGATGAATGGGCGGCAAGGGGAAAGAAACAAAAATGATGCGACTAAATATTACGAGTTAAAACAACACACGCATAACATTTTCTGTACTTGGTAATGAAATTCGTCTCGTTTAGTTTTCTATCCAGCGCAAAATCTAAGCTTTTACTGTTAATTTAGCAAAACTAAGTTTAGTACCTAAGTTTTACCAAAACTCCTCGTATGGAATATTGAAAGTTAACATACAACAACAAAAACGTTAGCTCTCAGTTGACGAACTGAAATGAGGAAAGAGAAGCAACTATGTAGATGACCTCTTGATCATAAGATTGAGGTTTCAAAATGGCGTGATCCCTGTTTAGAAATGCTGAGAAAAGAAAGAGTGTTTGATCTAATTAACGTCTTATGAGGAATATTGATATTCGTACTTCAATTGATATTTTTAGTGGAGGTAAAGAATCAAAGGTTATCGAGTGAGAGAGAGAATGATATTACTTTAAAAAAATAGGCATTTTCAAGAAAAGCAATAAAGGCCTCATCATGATGATAAAAAAAATAATTAAATCTCGATTTAATTTTTTTCTGCACCCTAAGGCATAAGTCAATCGTGTTCGGTATGACACTGCCATTGTTAAGAGTCGCCGCACAAGTTTTTCCCACGTGCTTCAACTTTCCGGGGAAGAGCGTCCTCCTTTGAGTCATCTTCAGGTCACCTCAGAGAGAAGGAGGCGAGGTGAGAATCTTGATCACTAGTCCTTCAGGTCACTCAGTCAGCTGACCTGCAGGTCAAGAGAGGAATTTCACCTACAAGCCGCTTCCTCTGCAGCATAGGGTGCTCCTTTTTTAACTGTCAGGCGAAAGGATTAGAGAGGAACCGGGGTTTATCCTTACATCTCCTCGTCTGCGGGATCCTTCGCTCGGACTGCAAGTGGTGAAGCAAAGAATGTGACAGTTATAACTTTTGGTTTCTCTTTCGACAGAAGTATGAATAAAATGAAGTAACAAACGTTTTCTCTCACTCTAAAACGTGAGAAAAATTCTAGCGTAGAATTGAGCAAATAATCCTAATATTCCACCTAAGCTGCGCCGTTATGTTAATTAATATTAATATATTGTTACAAATTAATAAAACCACATTTAAAGAGTCTCAGATAGATGCATTTAAAATTATTTTCTGCACAGTAAAATTTAAACTAATGCTAGAGCTAAAAAAAAAAATGTTTTTTTTTAAATTTTTTAAACAATTTTCTAATACCAATGACACGTTAAAAATAATATTAGTAAAAACACGTAATGAACATGCCAAAGCACCCAGACAGACGGTTAACAGAAGCATTTAAAAAGTGTCAGAATGAGCCCTCCTCGAGTTCTGTAGTTTATCAAGATTCCACCACTCACAGGAGCAGGTTCAATTGTTAAGTCTCATCTGTGGTCTACCTCTGAAGTCAGCTTTGTCGAACGAGGCGTATGGCTTAACTAAAAATATCAAACTGGTCAAGCGGTTGTTTGTATTGTCCGTTTTAAATGTAAGATAACCTCTCTCTTCAGTTCATATTTAAAATGAATTCGATGGATGTACTCATCATATCTCGTCTATTGTGTTAAGTTGTACATTTTAAAAAGTTCTTATCGAAACTACCCTTCTTCCTACCCTCTCACGTGATTTAACAAGATATGATACATCACACAATCGCTTTAAGTTGTGCATTTCAAAAATGCTTTGTGAATATATATTCATATCAAAACCCTTACACAAAAAGTAGCTAACCAACCATTCATAATTCGCTCGATTAGCTTCTAAGCGTTTTGTTTTGCACATGCATCTTATCTGATATAAAAACGAAATGATGAGTTTCGCTCCTGATTACGCATATTTAAGTACACGATGACATATTGTCTCTTAATTGACAGTATGACAGTAAAAGCGGTTGTGTCCAGTAGCGCACACAATAATTTTCAAGGGGGGGAAGGTCCAGGGTCACGCACGCGAAAGTCCGCCATTTTGGCATTATGCTCCAATACGCCACCCAACATATTCTTTTGATTTTGCCGATTTTCGGGAACACAAAAACTATACAAAATTAATTATTGAATAAATAGTTAGAATTATTAATAACAAATATATAACTAAATCTTACGTAATATATACATAAGATTGTAACTAAACGAAAAAAAATCAAGTGCTATGGGGGTGTCCGGACTCCTAGGACAGTGATCCGCAACCCCCGGTCCGCGGATCGGTGCTAGTCCGCCTAAAATTAAACTATTGCCATTTGTGGTGTATTTCTGTCGGGCTTGCGCAACTTTCCACAGAAATCACTTTATATTCCACGTTAAATCACTTTTATTCCTTTTTGGGGTGTAACTCTATTTTATTCTGAAGGCATATTTAGATGTAACTAAATTAAAATTGTTAAATCAAAACAATCTAAAATATAAGCAATCAACGTGTCTCGCTCTCGGCGGGCCGCAGCAATAAAAATGTTGCCCTGGGCCCCCACCCCCTTGTGTGCGCCACTGGTTGCGTCTCATTCCTATTAAATCAGGTTCAACTTCTAAAGGAATTATGCAAAAAATAATGACAGCAAGATGTTTATTTAATTGTTATTCTAAAGTGTTTTTATGTGAAATGGATTTAAAACTTATTAGATTTAAGAAAATATTTATTTCCTCTTAGAATTACTTTTATCTCAATTGAACATCATTTATTCAAATATATATACTACATCGTTGCGAATATTTACTAGAAAATATTACGTAAAAAGTGTCAAACGATAGATTTTTGCTGTTTAACCAGCTTTAAATTCACTAGCAAGTATAAAAAGAAAATTAAATTAATCATCAAAAAGGAGTTACTATAAAGAGAGCATTTTTTCCTCTTCCTCAAACAGCAACAAAAGCTTTGTTTGATCGATGTGAGGATTTTTAATGTATGCGTTTTAGTTACTTTTCATTTCATCTAAATGTCTATAGTATAATGATGGAATATTTGTGTACATAAAAAACTGTGTGTATACATTCAGATATGTGTTAAATATGTTGATGCCCAAATTCCTCACGTTGCCATGGTGTAGAAGTTAAGAGAGTAAGTTGTCGGCTCATGTATCATTCTTTCCCTTGGTTAAAAAACACGAGGTTCGTTACCAGTAGCTGCCATGGTATTTTGAAGTGCGATATTAATAAACAATCCACAACTCTGAGGTAAGAGGGACATTTTATATATAATTGCAGTTTCAAAATAATTTATGAATGTTGACACTGTACTCATAATACATCTTTTTATATATACCGTGAAAATCAAAACAAAAATAAAGTTTTATGAAGATTTTTGCTATTAAACGCATCCAATGATTAAAAATTCTTTTTTTTCCTTTTAAATTCAAATTCTAAGTCATCAACTGTGACAATGACAAGGACAGCTCTCCCGATTGCATCTGTTGATGGAAAATTTAAACTAGTTTTTAAATACTAAAATGGCTTTTAAGCTATTGCATTTAGTTTGTGTAAAGATAACTACAAAAACAGTGGCTAAAAATTCTAAAATACAAATTTGCGTGGAATGCATATAAACGAGAACAACTTTAATACATTTCGAGTCAATAATCATTGAAAAAAGGCCACTAAATAACAAAAATACCAAGCAGTAATTACGAGCTTTAAGATTCTCGGAAATTAATGATTTTCGTTTCCATTGTTTCTCATCGATTTTGCGGCATAAGAATAAATCTGCTAATGAAATCCTCGAGGATGAAACATCAAGTAAAGTTTCAAAGAAGACGAAAAGTTGTTGATTCGAGAATACGTATTCGGCATTAAATCTTTTGTCCAAGTCAGTTTGTTCGTGTTAATTAAAATTTTAAAAAAATTGCAATTACTTAAAATATTTCGAATGCTCCAATTTTATATACACTAGACCAATTAAGAAAAATTGGCCAATTTCTAAAAAAAGTAACATTTCGAATAATAGATGTAATTAATAAATTGCCAGTAAGTTCCATTGGCGAACAAAGAATTCGGAAGCAATTGAATTCACTATTAAGTGTGTGTTACATATTACTACAAAAAAAACAATAAAAGGTAATGAATAAATATCTAAGTATTTAGAACTAAGATATATTCATTTACATCTTACTTCAATTGAGTTGATATAATTTGGCGACAGATAGTAGCTTTGTTTAGTACAACTAGTTAGTGCTTAAGAATTGATTCATCTAATACGGGGGAGTGAAGAATACCGGAGGGCAGCACCTTTTCAAAACGATTGCATTCATTGGATAACTTTGCATCTTAGGAAAAGTACCGCAAAATACGGCGTATAACGCGTGCACCGATACTTTCAATCTTAATTTTTAGGTCTATTCGCCCGTATAACGCGCACCTTCTTTTTTACGAAGAAATGTAAAATATTAGTATACTCGTACATTGCTCTTATATTTTGTGAAGTCATTTATCCCAGACTTTTGAAAAAATAGTTTTCTTCTACAACTACTAGTATGCAGTTCGTAAAGCAAGGCATTTCTTTTAAATAAACAGTATTTGGATACATGTAGAAGAAAAAAAAATTACGCTCATCTCTTTTGTTCTTTTTAAAGCTATCGTTCTTATACCCGGCGTATAACGCGCAACCTTAAATTTCGATCTTATTTTTTGAGTTGAGAGTGCACGCTATACGCCGGATTTTACGGTATATATATATATTAAGTGAAATAAGATAATAACAGTTAAATTTAATTTATTTATTGTGCTAATTTCATATAATTTATCACTGCAAGCACATTTAATTTTAAAACATTTTAATAAGACTCTGTCTGACTGTCTTGGGGGACAGTTGTTCGCCCACACCGATCTAATATCATCGCAAAGAATAAAATAGATGCTGAAAACTGAATCTTCCCTCGTTGTCATGTGAAAACTTAAAGAATAAGGGACCACACACACACCTAATCTGAATTTTAGAATTAGGAGATTCTTTGTCAGTTTTTGTGTTGGCTCGTTATCCGTTAATTGAGCTATATTACCAAGATTCGGCAGCCTATATTGGCAGTGGACCAGAATCTAATGTAATGACTATTCACTCGAGAGCAATATAAATAAAATATAGTTAATTACAGATGACCGGGAAAAAACATCTCGTTATTTGTTGCATACCGGTCTTTTCCGAACTGATTGCAACTGTTAAACCTCTTGCTTTCAAAGAGGAAACCTAATAAAGCAATCCTTCCCCTTGGATGTGGGTGCTATCCATTGGAAGGCTGCGGCAACCATTTCACGGTTGGTCGCTACCTAATGAGACTCCTGGCGAAGGGCAATTAAGAATCTTGAGCTCTTACAGAAACCAACAATACGGAAAATAGCAGAAACGGAAGGGTGGAAACGAAGAATGGCCACTTGGTTGTTTACGAGCCGAGACGATCATCATCTTTTCAACGAGATCTCCATTGCCCACTCAGGAATCGATTTCTGTTCAGGAAATGTTATTCGGGATTAGCCGCAGCCAGAAAAGGTGCTTAATCTGTACTAACGACCAGAATAAACCCGGGGAGGATGGAATTTCGGGTGTTATTGTTCTTCTTGCGCCGTAGCTCGAGTTGAATGCATTTTCTTGGGTCATGGGGCCAAGATGAATCGGAAAGAAATACCTTTAATGCCTTTTTAGTGCAATTTTGCTCGATAATTAGAGGCTTGAGCGCCCGAAGGTCAAGGTGAGTCGAAGGTGTAATTTTATGGCGGATGAACTACAAGATGAAATCATGCGCATCGCTATAATCGGATACATAATAATTCTACAAACCCTTCAAAAAGATATTGAGAACACTTCTTCATACTAGTTCTTTAAAATATTTGAATTTATGTCGGAGCTTTCGTATGAAATTCAAATATTTCACGAGTAAAGGTATGTTAGATTGGGCATAGCACATGTTCCGAACCGAAGTATGAAAGGTACTGTACATCCATTGACCATTGAACCATCCCACAAAACCATTGAACAACTGACCATGACATTTTTTTTTTGACACCTAATGAGAATTTTTATTAATATTGAAAAAATTGGAGTTAGTGATTTAGTCCAAAAAAAAATTTACTGGATTCAAATTCAAAATGGCGAGGTCCGTCGCCCTCGTGTTGTTTTAGAGTGCGACATCTCACCCACTGAGTCCCAAAGAATTGATTTAATAATGTTATTTTATGAAGCGAGCTTATATATTTTCTCCGATTATAAAATTACTTGAATCATCTCAAATATGCTTTTTTAAAATGCTGTTAATCAAATAAGGTTTTGTTATCCTTCAGTTTGCGTGACTTTCGAACAGATTTTGTTTTACTCATTTGGGTTAAAAGCTGAATTAAAATATTTCCAATTTTTTTTCTTCTTCTAAGTAACCAAAATTGACGAGTCGCAGTTGAAGTTTGGTTGAAATGTAATTAATTAATGCGAAGGAGAGAAATAGATTTGTGTGTGTTATGTTGAAAAACATAGTACCGTAAAATGTGACGTATAACACGCACTTTGAACACAAAAAAATAAGATCCAAATTTAAGGGGGATATGCGTTATACGCCGGGTATAAAAAAGATAGTTTTTAAAATAACAAGAGATGAGCATGATTTTTTTTTACACATATCGAAGTACTGTTTATTTAAAAAATGGCATGCCTCATGAATTAAAGGAGTTGTAGTTTTAGAATTCCTTACTATACATAATATTATAAACGCGAAAGTTTGTATGGTTGTCTGTTCCTCCTTCACGCAAAAAGAACTGAATGGATTCTAATGAAACTTTACAATAATGTAGCTTATACATCTGAATAACACATAGGCTATAATTTATAAAGATATTGTGTGAAGTGTCCAAAAAATATAAAGATAAATGTCAAGTAAGTAGGAAAAAATTCTGCCATCTGCAAAAAAGAACGCGACAGCATATACCTATCTTTTATGCGTGAAGCAAAACTTTCCGTTTTGTTTTGTCTACGCCAGGTGACAATGCGCGTGCTCAGTTGAAATTTATTGCTTTTATCAGTGTAATCACTATTTTTTTTATTTCAGAATAAAACTTACTTTTATCGCTTCTGGTATTTAAAGTAGATAAACTTTGTCTTTCACACTACATCATTTGGACAAATTTGTATAATTTGTTTGTGTTTAGTAGTTAATTATAACGCTATAATTTTAATTCAATATATAGGCAGGTGTTGCATTTTTTAAGTATAAAAATAATAATAACTACCGTACTGTATTTTTTGGAAGTGTAGAAAAAGTACCTACGAAGAATTATGCCCAACAGAAAGTAATATTAACGTATTACACTTTCAGATATAAATTATTTACACTATTTTTTAAGCGTTCATTACACAAAATTTGTAACAATGTGTTACTTTTGCTGAACAGCTTAGGAAGGTGTTTTCAAAAATCGATCCACAAGAGAGTTACGGGGTGTTAAACATAAAAAAAAATCCTTTTTATCGTCTATTAGATCTATAGACTTAAAATTTAACAAAAATGTCTTTTTTGTTCGGCAGAGATATCAAAAAAGCTTTTTTGTTTGTTTGTTTAATTTGCAAAATTATAACTGATTAAAAACTTGTTTATCCTTTAATCTCTATTGTTTAATTTTTCAATTCCCCCGTGCGAAGAATGGGTATAGCAGCTAGTATACTATATTTTTCAAAAGTGTGAGATAATCCCTCGAATGAATGACTTCAAAACATTTCAGATTTCTTCGTCAAAAAGGGGGTGCGCGTTATTTACGGGGAAGATTCAAACAATCCACTTGAAAGTAGAGTATGCCGGATTTTACGATAACTCAATTATCGAATTCAGTTTTGAAAAATCTTTAATACATTCATTCTCGTGGATTGCATTCAGAAGAATTGGGGGGGGGGGAGATCTGCAAGGTATATTAAATATAAACAGCATTTAAGTAAAAAGAATAGTGTAAAAAAATTATAAGAAATTTTAAAAAGTTAATACGTCTCAAGAATTGCATTGTGTCATGGGTTAAAAATTTGCTATAAAATTGAAAAAAGTGGTTAAGTCAAGCAGTTACTAAGAAATGAGTATTAGTTCGTTGAATTTTAAGTGTGTTTGTACAAGATATAGAATGGTATATAAGGTTTATTTATTAAAGAAATGTTTCTAAGAAACAGTTTGGGGACAAAATTGGTTTTCGTGTCACTTTGAATTATATCATTAAAAACGGTACTGACCAAAGTGTTTACGCAATTTAGTTTAAGACAAACTCTTTTTTCTTTTTCGCAGCACATAGTTCAAAAGTATGATCTCTAAATAGTATTCTTGATAACTCTCTTTTTCTTTAGAGCGATATGTTTATTTTATTTAAAAGATGACGTATTCCTTTGATTTTTTCACTAATTTTTTTCCATTATCCAATGTAAAATTTCCGGAAATAAACTAAATAGGAGCAAAGTGATCAAAAAAATGTACAAAAAAAAGAGAGAGACTGTAAAAGATGACCCTTATTTCAATTGAAGGTATAGTCCTCTACGGAAACAATTACTCTATTTTTCAAATCACACAATAACATACATTACAAATATTCTTTATCTAAGTCAAGTGCAAGGTCTTGACAATTTTTCATATGCAACCTTCACGGTTTTCCTTCGGGCCATGTTCTTATCTCAATCGCCACAAAATTCCAAAACGTTTCGCATTAAATGGAAATTAAATTCCAATCTCATACAAAAAAAGGTAATATAAAAGCAATTTCGGACAGAATGGAACACGACTTCTAGAATGTAACAAACAATTCAAATGACACGGGCCATTTCAGATTTTATTATCTCAAAAAATATATTCAAAACGTTATTCTGTATTGAAAAATTTAACGACCTTCAACCATTCCTTCGGCATTCATAACCGAATAAAGACTACCACTGGAGGCTCTGTGTGAAGCGGCCATGAAAACGCTCGAAGGCATTACTGTTTTTCAGGTAACGGGCGGAAGTTTAACTCCTAGCCGATGGCAGCATGGCTTGCACTTCCGGATGCGTGACGTCATGCTGCGGTGGAATTGAATTTTGAAGATGAGGTGGGGGATATATTAATCGTCAGGTGACCTTGCTTATCTGTGGGTCGAATAAAACCGCGATCCGAGATTAACCTTTTTTCATTCTTTCCTGTTGGAAAGAAATTATTCCACGTATTGTACCTTATTAAAAATTAATCTTTTATTAGAGTTATTGCTTTCTGACGAGAGGCTGTAAAAGGTCGAAAAAGATAAGGAGAAATTGTGCCGGGTGAAATGAGGATTGCTGGAATGAGAGAATAATTTTGAATTACAAATATATTTATTTTTAGATAAGTCTTATTTTCATATTGTCATTGCAAATTTTAAAGCCGAGAATCATTTTAAACGTATAGAACAATTGGGAAAAAAGAACTGCTTTCGTTGTCATTCTCTGCAACGCAGATGTTTCTATCAATTTACTTATAAAGGGTGTTTTTTTAGAGGTATAGACCTTTAAATTGCAATAAAACAACAATGTATTATTCGAATGACATGATTTTTTTTATTCGAAAGATAATCTTGTGGCATTACATTTTAATTATGATTTCTGGTATATGACTGCCACGGCTGGCTCGGATGTAGTCCAATCTGGACGTCCAATTTTCGATGACTTTTTCCAACATTTGTGGCCGTATATCGGCAATAACACGGCGAATGTTGTCTTCCAAATGGTCAAGGGTTTGTGGCTTATCCGCATAGACCAATGACTTTACATAGCCCCACAGAAAATAGTCTAGCGGTGTTAAATCACAAGATCTTGGAGGCCAATTCACTGGTCCAAAACGTGAAATTAGGCGGTCACCAAATGTGTCTTTCAATAAATCGATTGTGGCACGAGCTGTGTGACATGTTGCGCCGTCTTGTTGGAACCACAGCACTTGGACATCATGATTGTTCAATTCAGGAATGAAAAAGTTAGTAATCATGGCTCTATACCGATCACCATTGACTGTAACGTTGTGGCCTTCATCGTTTTTGAAGAAGGATTCCACCAGCCCATAAAGCGCACCAAACAGTCAGTTTTTCTGGATGTAACGGTGTTTCGACATACACTTGTGGATTAGCTTCACTCGAAATGCGGCAGTTTTGTTTGTTGACGTAGCCATTCAACCAGAAGTGCGCTTCATCGCTAAACAATATTCGCTTATGAAAATCGGGAACAACGGCAATCTCGTTTGGGGCCCATTCGACGAATCTACGCCTTGCTTGATGATCGTTTTGATGAATTGCCAAACCAAACTGAGAATAAATCACTTGACAGCTGTTAAATCGGTCGCCATCTTGGAAAGTAATGCCAACTTAAATTTCTATACCTGGAAAAAAAACACTCTTTATTATATTTGGCTCTGACTAGAATGATTCGGATCTTTCTTGTAGCTTAGGTACATTACTGAGAAATCTATTTCCTGAAACTAAAAGATAATGAAATGTAAAAGAATAGCATTACTTAGAAGTTATTTTAGACATTAAATTCCTTTTTCCCTATGAAAGATAAGAACTTCGAGAAACAATTAAAAGTAATTTGCAGACAAAAAAAAAATACGTCACGAAACGTTGGTTAAAAAGACTGTCTCGACTGACTTGACCTAATGTTTTCTGAGCAACAACATCTATAAAATTACAAAAGTATTTAACAGTTACGCGTAGAGCCAGGACTTTCTGAATTGTCATTTTATTCTTTAACGTTGAGGCCAGAGCCGCAGATGTGCATCACGCGCACCGCACGCAGACGGGCCAAAACAAGGGGCAACTGCAGGGTGCAAAATAATTCTGTCTATCAAGTAAAATTTTTTACAAATTACTCGAAAAAACAGACTTCTAATAAGTTGAAGAAATGTGCTGAATTTTAAATTAAATGATTGAAAAATTAAAATAAGTCCTGATTTCACGATAGCATAATACAGCTTAAGAATAATAGAACAGTTACAATATCCATTATTGTCTACTCTTTACACACTTGATGGTAAATTGTGTGACAGAGTAGGTAATATTGCAATAGAAAACCTTTTCTTGCTTCTCAGCGGTATTGGCGGCGCACCGTGGATGGATTCGTATCAAAAATGATTTGATCGAAAGTTGATTTACGAAAATATCGAAAAAAGTAAAAATTACCTAACGCATAGAAGTGTTTAAATTCAATGCACATTTGAGGAAATCAAAAGTTTTCGAATTAATAATAACCGGACAATTTAGAAAAACGAAATAGAGGAAAGAAGTGATTTGTGTATCTCTTTACATTTTTATTAATGTTTTTCTTTTTACTGCTAGATGAGTTTATAACGTCAACGTTAAGTCAAAATGTGAAACATTCTCTAGAGGGGCGGCACAATAGATGTTCGCACGTAAGCGGCCTAAGATCGGTTCTGTGTGAAGCTATCCAAAAGGTATACAATCACTTGTTTTCTAATTCAATAATGGGAAAAGGTTGGCAGGATTAAACATTTCACCGTCCGTTCATAGATCAAATGAACCAGTTACTCATGCATATTGCAAGGTGTTTACGAAATTCGTCGCTTAAAAGTGTTTGATCTCCTACTCAATTTTTTTTTCTTTGAAGCATGGCGTATGGAAATTATTTGATACATGAGTAGTCATTGTTATGGGTCCATCGTTTGAGCCAAGAAAAGCCTCACTTTGACGATAGGTAATATAGAAAATTTGCGACACTATGCGAAATTATAACTTCGGTTCAGTTCAGTTCAGGTTTTGTGGGATATAAAGCAACAAAGGCTATTATCCCAATTATAACTTCTATATAGTGAGTGGTTATTAAATGCAGTTATATTTCTCAGTAATATTCCGCGCCAGTTTTCACTTCTTAATGATCTAAAGTTTATGTTATTTTTACTGGAATGTGTTTTATTTACTCGTGCTCATACAAAGAATTCTTTCTGTTCTAGATCCCGTCCGTCTGTGTGAGTTCCGTAAGCTGAACGGAAAAATCCTGAAGACCGTGGACGCCGTGTACCAGGACGTCACTTCCCTGGACGAGTGCAGACAGAAGTGTCTCAGCGTCAACTACAGGTGTCAGTCCTTCGACTACGGGGACCCCAGCCAGCACGTGTGCAGGCTCTCGCATCATTCCGTCGCCACCCTCACGCACATCCAAGATCCCTACTTGGACATCCCGGGAGTCACAACCTACGAAATTTCGGCTTGCTACAACGGTGAGTGCTATTAATCTAGTCTTGAAGAATCTCGAGAGAAAAAGTGATAGTGAATAAGTCCTTCTTGGAAAAAAAAAGCTAGATGTTTCAGTTTTCAAAATACCCCAAGAATTTTTATAAACTTAATACATCATTTATTTGGATGGGAATAATAATGGAAATTATTTTACATTTTTATCAATAGATAAAACTATATTCATTTTGAAAGATGGCCCACATCATTTTTTTTCTCACCATTATCAAATAAGAGAGATTTTTACCCTTTCTAATATGCAGAATGAAAATGCACATAGATAATTTTTGATTGATTGATTGATTTAATATTAACGTCGCACTGTTCAGCTACACGAGGGCTTTTGGCGACGGACCACGTAATTTTGAACCATGGTCAAGTGACGTGGACGACACCTGAGCTGGCACCCCCTCTCCTAACTACCACACCACACCAACGGGAGGACGTTTCAGCTCTCGACAGATTTAACGTGCATCGCTGCCCTACACGGCGGGTCTTTAGTGGTACTGGGATCAAACTCGTGACCAGGCAAGCCACGATCCGTTACCTATACCACTCGGCTACCGCGGCCACTAGATAATTTTTGAAGTTAACTTCTTATGGCACGGTAGGGAGAAATTTCCGTTACGC
Organism: Trichonephila clavipes; assembly: GCA_019973935.1. NCBI lineage: Eukaryota > Metazoa > Arthropoda > Arachnida > Araneae > Nephilidae > Trichonephila > Trichonephila clavipes. The sequence continues at coordinate 776,160 of BMAU01021197.1, forward strand.
GTTACCAGTTACGGTTAGCGATAAACGTAAGGAAGAAATGAATGATGTTCCGAATTTTCCCCCCGTTTTAAAAAACGCCATCTAATTCATACTATCTATCTCAGACAAAAAATAATTACAGAATCGGAAAGATCATTTTTTTCGCCACGATATGGTATATATTTTTTTTTAACAAAATAATGATATTTTCTATTTTTTACGATTTTTTTAAAATGAGTCAAAATTAATACGCTTTTATAAAAATGGTTTCTAAATCATTCCCTTTAAGTTTCCTTTCGAGTTAATGAATTGATATTTTATTCTAAATAAGTTCATTCTTTTCTCTTTTAGAATCAGTCACAAAAAAAATGACGAAATCTTTTTCTTTTTTACAATTTTTCAAAAAATACTCAAAATTTTAATTAAATAATTAATAACTTCATTATTTATAAAAATAATCTAACGAAACTTTTTTTCCATATGTAGAATAGTATTATCCGTAATCTGTTCAAAGATTGAAAAAATAGATTAAAAATTACGGCTTTTAAAATTTCTTTTGTGTTTTTCGTCTATTAGCCCTGAGCTAGCACCCACCCCCTCTCCTCATTCAAAAGCAGCTTTAACAAGTCTTTCCTCTTTTAGCCTTGCGATACATACTTTGTTTTGTCTTTACTTTATCTAGAAGTCAAATTATAATCAATTTTATGAATTAAAAAAAAATCGGAAGTGAGTCTTTAATCTACCCGAAATAGGCATTTAAATGGTTCAAAATCTGTCAAAAATTAGTTTAAGGAGAGTTTGTTGGATATATAGTGTTTTGAAATTCTTTTAAGGAAATAATACAAACAATCTATTGTTTTAAAATTTAGCGGCAGCACAACAATTCTTCCAATAGTTTGGCAATAAAAGATTGTGTTTACTAAATTTTCAATCGAATGGAATTTCTAAACACAATTTAAAAAGTGAGTATTTAAATCATATATATGCTTCGGTGTAATTAATTTGATAGTTGTGAAAGTGTTATATAGTGCTTCATTAATTTGTATTTTAAGACTACAATGGACAGTAATTTTTTTAAAAATTTTTTTACAACAGTGGTTTTCAAACATTCAATACTGGCGCCCTCCTTTTCGATCACAATTTTTATCGCCCCCCCTTATACATTAATAATGTACTGAATGCAATAATAATGCACTTTGACTCTTAAGCAACAATAGACGATCTTAATTATAAACCATACAAATTAGTAACATAAGTATTAAAATTTTGTATACTACTTTTAAGCAATAAATAAATAAATAAATAAAATAATAGGATAATTATTATGTTATTTTTCCTTTCTCTAATTTTTAAATTGACCATATTGCAAAATGCGGTGGCTGCTTAGAAGACAAAATATAGATATCTGCTAAATATAGAAAAAGAACTCAGAGGGTCAATTTCTAATCATAAGCATTCCTTATAAAAATTTTGCTTTGCAAGACAAGCCCATGGAAATCGTTAATACTTATTAAACTTGTTCTTAATTTAGTATTAATTAATTAGTTATAAAATACTCTGTGCAGCACTGATACATTAAAAGTATATCAGCTGAAGTGGCCGCTCTTTGCACGAGTTCACATTTATAAGAAAATAAAACATTATTGATATAATAGCTGAATCGTAAGGAGTGCAAAGCCAAATGCTCGACAATGTTTACAAAAATGTAAAATGATTTTTTTTAATGGTTGCTCAAATTATAATTAGTTTTAAGCGAATTTTAATTTTAAGCCTCACAGAATTAGCATTTATTTTTGATGTTAAATAATGAAAAATAATATAAAATTCCGATGAAGAACAACTGTATTATTTTTAATATTTAAAGCGAAAAGACTTCAACGTGTTTTAGTGGTCCGTCGCCGAAAGCTCTCGTGTAGCTGAACAGTGCGACTTTAATATTCAATCAATCAACATGTTTTAACCCGGGAGCATGGGCGCGTTCGATACGGTCGAGCGGGGTTATTGAGTCACCCTAATCCTTTTTTTATATAATTATTTTATTGTATACGATACAAATCGTGATTACAGGGAATAATTTAATTAAGAGAAAGTTTACTTACCTACTTACAAGGACTTTTAAATTTTTCTTTGGTAACAAATAAACAGTTTTGCCAGAATTAACGATTTCGTAATCTGTGCGTCCCGCGCGACCACTTCCGGGGAAAAAGTGTATTCATTATGATTATATGAAATTGTGTAAAACATTTTTCGCGTTATGCTTTATATGTATAGAATACTCGTAAAAATAAGTCTTGGCCAAGTAATTCTTCAAAGTGCTCTCTCTCTCTCTATGGTTTTCCAAATATCATAAAACTCTTTTGCATGGAGTGAGTGAGTGATTGATTATTAACGTCACACTGTTTAGCTACACGAGGGCTTTTGGCGACGGACCACGTAATTTTGAACCATGGTCAAGTGACGTGGACGACACCTGAGCTGGCACCCCCTCTCCTAACTACAACACCACACCAACGGGAGGACGTTTCAGCTCTCGACAGATTTAACGTGCATCGCTGCCCTACACGGCGAGTCTTTAGTGGTACTGGGCTCGAACTCGTGACAAGGCAAGCCACGGTCCGATACATATACCACTCGGCTACCGCGGCCACATCTTTTGCATGAAAAAAAGCGTAACAGAGAAATACATTACTTACAACTTCCCTAAATGAAAAACAAACACATAAGAGAGGGGTCATAACTAATTGTACCAATAACTTAGAAGGTTAAACAGATTACAGCTATAATGTGCAGTATTTCAAAAATAATGGCAGTGATGAATTTTTTATGTTCCTAAATTTTTTTTCGACTCTGGGTCTGGGATGTTTTTTTCTCTAAAAGAGTAGTATGTTAGGTTTAAAAAGAAAGCGTAAAAAAATTCTCTCATCATGGGACTACAGCAAATCAAATAAAAGTTTTTTATTTGGTCATAGGATCAAATATAGCTAATTAGGTATTGAAGAAGTTTTTATTTTTGTTGACTAAATATCGCGCGCGCGCGCCTATAAATTATATCAGAGTAAAAGTGCATTTTTTATTATGTCTGAAAGTATTTTGTTTTAATTCATTCCAGTAAATGAATTATTTTTAAATCTTTTATTTTCGATATGCTCGCGCCCCCCAGGGGAGCGCGCCCCACAGTTTGAGAAACACTGTTTTACAAACATGCCCCAAATTTTTACTGGCTCTATGTAACTTAGAACTAAAACCATATAAAAAAATTTGGTGAGAATAAAATGAGTAGTTTTTCAGAAATTTAAAAATTTCAAAACGTTCCATGCGTTTTGATTTCTTTTTAAATTTCATATTTTCACCTGATTTAACTTCTTTCAGAAATTCTTTACAAATGTATGCTTGCAATGTAATGTTTTATATGATAATTTACAAAGTATGGGTAAACACAAATTTTTATATAAAAATTTCAAGAATTTTAATGATTTCCTACATAAAAAACCTTAATTTCTTCTTTCACCCTATCACTATTATTACAATGCATCCAAGAATTTATAACTATACATTAGAAGAATACTTTTGGAAAGTTTTGTTATAATTCGACAAAAATTGCAACGCATGGAACATTTTGAATTTTGGTTTCGAGGCAAATTTTTGATTCTGAGAAAAACATCTTTTTTTTATTTTAAGGGAAATTAACTTAGTTTTTTTTTAAAAAAAATTAAAGATATAAATATCAACTTGAAATTGAAAAACACTCTAATACCATACAAATAACAGATACATGCAGAATATATATATGAGGTTCTGCAATATTTATTGTGACAGTCACATTGACACGTGGTATATACAGTGCTAAAAAGTGAAGTATAATATATATACAGTGGTACACAAAAACAATTGAGGATACACCTTACTTTTACTTGATAAATCCAACTTTCAATCGAAATAACATATTAACTAGAAGTGCAAACGTGTTTTTATTTTCACACGTAACAAAAGGGTTAATTTACAGTAAAAATAACGAAAATCAACAAAAAAATAACTAAAATTAAAAATTTCACAAGTATTTGAAATAAACAGGCAGATCTTTACCTCAAAAAATTGAGGATACACCAATGAAATTTGTGTGACATATCACATACAAAGGCAGTGTCAATATTTGGTTGCATGTCCTTTGACTTTTATAATGTCCTCCAAACGTCTTGGTACCGATTCGACCAATTTTTGGTGGTATATGGAGATATTTTATCCCATTCTTCTTGTAACATTTGCTTTAAAAGGGCTTTGTTCCTAATTTGGTGTTTTTGGACCGCTGTTTCGAGTGTGGCCCACAAATTTTCTATGACAATGAAAAAGACACCTCATTTTGAAATTACGTGCCGTATGTTTGGGGTCGTTGTCTTGCTGGAAAATAAAATTTCCATCTAAACCCAATTTTTTTGCACTTTCTTTAAAATTGTTGTTGAGTATATCTATATAAAACTTATGATCCAGTATATGCCATCTATAAAAACTAAATTTCCAACCCCATTTGAAGCCATACGACCCCAAACCATGACGGAGCCACCACCATGTTTAACTGTAGGACGTAAATATTTTGGATCCAAAGCGGTGTTCGCGCGGCTTTCTCCAAACGGTGCGACGGCCATCACTTCCAAAAATGTTAAATTTACTTTCGTCACTAAATATAACTTTCTTCCAAAAGTTATCTGTCTTCAATTGATGAGTTTTTGCAAACTCCAAACGCTATTTCTGATTTTGTAAGCTTATGAAAGGTTTCTTTCTAGCTACTCGACTGCTATATCCAGCATATCTAATCACATTTCTCACAGTTTCAGCACTTACACTTCTGCCCATTATTCGAGAAGTTTCTGCAGCTAGTTTGACTGCACTTAGTTTAGGATCAATCTTGATATCTTTCAAAACTTTCCTTTTGGCTACATCACTCAGAATACTTTTCCTTCCTCTTCCACTTTTATTTTCAATTAATCCATCGCTTTTAAATCTTCCAATGATTTTCTGGACACACGAGTGGCTTCTACCGACAATTTTAGCTATTTCACGGTAAGATTTTCCTTTCTTAAATAACCTTAATATAAATTTTCTTACATCAATACTGGTCTCTCTCCGAGGACCCATTTTCCATTTAAAATTGCGACTTTAAATTCACATAACCAACTTGAAAAGACAAAAGTAGCAGTCGAAAAAGTTTAAGATAAAATTGGCCAAACTTAGGCTATTGTAGCAAGCAGAAAAAAATCTAGTGGTAGTTAAACAAACATTTCATTGGTGTATCCTCAATTTTTTGAGGTAAAGATCTGCCTATGTTTATTTCAAATACTTGTGAAATTTTTAACTTTAGATATTCTTTTGTTGATTTTCGTTATTTTTACTGTAAATTAACCCTTTTGTTACGTGTGAAAATAAAAACACGTTTGCACTTCTAGTTAATGTGTTATTTCGATTGAAAGTTGGATTTATCAAGTAAAAGTAAGGTGTACCCTCAATTGTTTGTACCACTGTATATATATATATAAGCTAGAAATTTCTAATAATATCTGAAGAAAATTAGCAGAATGTATTTCATTATTGTTTCATCTCAACCAGATAGTATATTATATATTTCATTAATCACAATGAGTAAAAATATAGTATTTCAATGGGATTAAATTACAAAAATTCAACATTTTTGAGGAAAATTTTGGTTTTTAGAAAAACAGCTATTTTTATTCTCAAGGAAAATAACTTAGTTTTTTTAAAAACAATTAAAGACATAAATATAAATTGGGAAAAACACTAATATCAGCCAAAGAAGTTAACTTCGAACGCGTGTTCACACTGATACACGCTTTCTTTTTTTTTCATTGCATCTCGTTCCAATCGAATGAATCTGGTCGAATCGAATCTTATTGTAATAAAGCGATGATTAATAAAATTTTCAAAGTGCATGATGCTCTTGATATACCAAATTTTGTAACCAAAAGAGGTATTAAAATTCATTTGGTCGAAGAACTTAGTGATGAATTTTCATAAAAGATCAGATACTTAAATCTTGTTGACACTGTCATTTTAGATGACTGATATTACATTTTAAATACTGTAAATTGTAAAATATTATATATATAGCTTCTCTTGTAATAAAATTCTTCAATATTACTGATTGTTAGAGGAAAGTTACTTAATGAAGTAAATTAAGTAATGAAAGTTATACATAAATTTGATTTGAAGAGCAAGTTGAAAAATATTTGTAAATCATAACGACAAAAAAATGAACCTGTTGTAGATGAGAAAGAGAGAGAGTTTTCCTGACAGAAATTCAGTCCTGTATGTTATTATTATTAATTTTATGTGTGTGATCGAGAAATTTTTCGTTTAAAAATTTCTAACTTACGCATAACTATTCTTATAACAGTGTATCAATAATTCTTCATTTCCACAATTTTTTTCTCTCCATAATCTCCGTATATAACTAAAACATTAAACTACATTCTAATAAACTTTTACAGAGTTATAATTTTGCCACTTAAATAACTAAATTCGTTCTAAAAACCCGGCATATATCAAAACTCGAAATTCTACTAAATCAATTTCTTTTTTTGTTCTCAAATAAATTGTTTCATTGGATATACAGGCACTCCGTAAGTTGCATGCCACTTGCCACTTGGATATATTAGAATATTCTCGGTCTTATATATGGCTCTTTTCCACACATGACGCTTTTTTTTTATCACAACAGTTAATTAAAAACAAGAATATGTACAACCTTCAAAACTATCTTACTAAAATTCATTATATTTTAAGCTAAATGAAGCCATCGTTGACATATTCGCATCGCCATGGCGAATCAAATGAAACTTGAATTTCAAGTTGCATTATTAAATTTCTGTAACGAATTAGATTACTTTTAATTTCTCCAACAACATCCATCAAACTATTTTTTGCTAATAGTATTTGTTCTGACAGAACAATTTGATAACAGTCTATTTTCGTCTAACTTTACCAAAACGAACATTCAAAAAGTAACAGTACACGAATACCAGAAAAGTTTTTTGTTCGGGTATATTTTTTTTTATCATTAGTTCGAGCATGAAGATGAAAAGGGGGTAATTTGATGTGGTATGACTGAAAGCGAGGGGCATCGAAGCGTATGCAGACGATATTTCTGCTCTCACAAAAGACTTCTTCCCGTTTTTAGAAGCATTTCTTTTGGATAATTGTGAAGATCCTTCCTGAACACTAAGTGAACTTTCCCGGACTCACTTTAAACTCCGCTCGTCACGTTAATGTAACACAGACTCGGAAAAGGTTTATTCATTTTATTATGGTCGAATTTTTTGGAAGCCTCTTCTCTTTTCTACTGTTCGATAAGTAGACGTTCGAATTCTTATTCGTTTTTTTTTTTTTTTTTTGCCAATATAAATATTTTTAACCATTTTCTTAAGTGGATTGGTTGATTTCTCGGATCATTTATTTCTGACGTTTTTTATCCTGTCTGACATTTACAATTGGAGTTTCGAAAAAAGTATCATTAAAATAAATTATAACTCATCGAGTTCGATTCCTCCTTTATTTATTTGCGCAAGTGGTTCGAAACCACACGAATTTGAAAATCTTAGTGCGGAAAAAAAAATTCTCATTTTCTTACTTGAATATTATTTGTACTAAAAATGCACCCATTTTTGATGTGATTTTTTTTAATCACTTCGATTGCACAGTCTTGTAATATTTGACATAGTCAATAGAATGATGTGTTACGAATGCCATAATAGTTATTTATAGTGTGTTTTTTTTATCAAACTCTGATGTACTGCATTTCTTAAGAAAAATAGAACCTTGAACAAATGTTTTTTTTTTCTTGTCCAGCTTAATTTTAAGAGAGATGTTATCCGTATAATCAACAATATTATATTATATATAAAAATTATAATAAACCTAAATTTTATGGAAGAACATATTATTAGAAATATTTAAAGCACAACACGCGCAATTATATAATTGCGCATGTTGTGCTTTAAATATTTATTGCTTTAAGTATTAGTACTTTTGCTGTACATACACATATACATACATTTATATGTATAAAGATTACAATAAAATATAAATACAGTATGTTTTTTGTGGTTGCCGAGAGATCATGGTTATGAACTCATCTCCGGCATTGTCGTATTGCGGGTTCGAGTCCAGTCACTCAAGTCTATCCGTAGAAGGCCGATGCACTTTAAATCTGTCGAGGTTGTAAAGTTCTTATATTCATATTGAGAGGAAGCTCTGAGCAAAAGGTGCCGGACTAGATGTCGGCCTCGTCACAGGACCGCGGTTCAAAATGACGACGTCCATCTTGCTGCTTTAAGTTCAATGTTAAACAATCACTCGCAATATGCTTTGTTCTAATATTATTCCAAAAAATATGCTTTATTTAAGGTATTTTTAACTTTAATCTCAAAATAGAATGTCAAACATACCATCAAAATACATATTTTCTCAAAGTGATACCAAGAAACCATTAATAAACTACTAAATATAATAGAATTTTTACTTGATTCGTATGATAGTTTTGCTTTATAAGGAAGGAATTTGAAATTAAAATCTCATTTAAAAATTTTCTTTTTTTGCTTCGTATTTTCGGTTGATGATCAGAAAATAATAGAACTCGAGATTAGCGGAGTGAAACGCAGTTCCTGAAAAAATATTTCTCTCTAATTATTCCTCCAGTTTTTTCATTTACTTTTAGTTGTTTTAAATACATTTCTTAAAATGGGCGCACATTCAAAAAGAATAATAATAAAAAAAAATTGAGACAAATGACTTCTACCGTTATGAAGCGGAGGGTGGAAAGAAGTGAATGGAGCGCAGGTGATGTCCATCGAAGCGCGTCGGAGCAGCTGCGTGCGCACTCAAAATTCCGAAGCTTTCTTACTTTTGTTTACATGAATTAAAATGAGATGCAATTTCAGCAAGTTTGATTAAGTTAAGCGAGCAGAAAAGGCTTCCGCTCTCTTATAGACAAATGAGATGATTTCGGAGAACATTTAACCAGGAAGTGCTTACTTGTAAAAGGAAAAAAAAATCACGAATGATTGTTGCGGGTGTGTGATTTTAGTGCTGACATAAAATATGAAACATTGAGATGTTTAGATGAAGAGCACCAGAACATTTGATTTTCTTTGTTTCAAACTAAACTGAAATTTATTATCTTAAAAAGATGGTTGGTGTTTTCAATTTTCTTACAAGGTTATTTTAAACTGTCTATCAGAAATATTGAGAGGCCGTGGTAGCCTAGTAGTCAAGGGAACGGACTTGTGGCCGGCGGGTCATGAGTTCGAGCCTAGTACCGCTGTGGATCCGCAGCGTAGAGGGGGCCGATGCACATTAAATCTGTCGAGGCTCAAACGTCCTCCCATTCGTGTCATATGGAAGTCAGGAAAAGGGGGTGCCAGCTCAGGTGTCGTCCTCATCACTTGACCATGTTTCATAATGACGAGGCCCGTCGCCAAAAGCGTTCTAGTATAGCTGAATATAGTGCGACGTTAATATTCACTCACTCACTAGAAATATTTAGAAACTCTTGTGTTTTCCACGAGCAAATTAAAAAAAATCTTAAAATTTAATCTGATGCATACAAATTTGGTTTTATGAAAACTTATTACTATGTAATCAACGATGATGTCTAAAAAATACCGAGAATTTGATAATAAAAAAACAGAATTTAAAGGGGAAAAAAATGACAAAATGGTAAGCATGTGTATCGAAAATCTGACTGTTCGTACATAGCCAAAACAGAAAATCACATTTAAAGGTCAATTTCTACTTTTCTAATTAGTGCCACTTGATTTAAACCTAGAACATATTTGACGAGCGAACAATGCCGTTCACTTGGGAGAGTCTTAGCCCTGTTTCACTTGGAGCAGAGCCCCGAGAACAAAAGCATAGGCGTGGCCGATAGGAATTCTGCTGTTACCAAGGGGCAAGAAACAATTCCACAAGAAGTGACACTCATCATCTGATCGAAGTGTTCCACCAACACGCAAATACTGCCTCCAAATGACCCTTTGTGGAACCGACGAAACAAAGGACTTGAAGCATTTTCTGGACGAACACATTCAATTACCGCTCAGTGGATGAAGACACCTCAGCGAGATCCATCATTCGCTCCGATACGAGATGTCAACTACAGTTACGAGAGTTCAAAGTCCTCAAAGGGAAACTCAATGTCAATTGCCTAATTGGAAGAACGCAGGGAAGGGGGTTGCAGCTCCTGGAAAGTGTCGTTGGGTGCACAGGACATGTATCGTGTCTTGAACCAATTGCGTTTAGTAAGTAATGCGATAATCGCGTAACACGAAACTGCAACTGTCGCAAAGTTTAAATATGAAGTGATGCATGAAATTTGGTGCAGAGGCTGCTGTTGAGGTCATTTAATGCGATAGGTGAAACCAATTAAACTATCGTGCGCGCTTATTAAATTTTCTTTTTGCCCTCTCGCTCCTCGGAAACGGACAGACAGTGCTTTTGACTTGGATATGAATCGTTCACTGGTGTAACTAGTCCTGAGTGGGCCCTGTATCAAAATTCCTTGAGGACTCATTTGAGGGGGGTTCTTAACATTTTACGATTCTTTGCTTGTGCATTTTGGGGGCCCTCAAGCCTGGGAGCCAAGTATCATTGATACGGCAGTAGCTAAGCCTCTGGAATCATTAATACTATTTATAAAATGCATACGAACATTATAAATAAAAATTGATGCTGAAGAATAGGATTCTAAACTTTTCATTATATTCTATATTTTATGCGAATGTATCTTTATCCCCCCCCCTTTTATCAAGTTTTATTTTATTAGTTTTATTTTAAATATATTGTAAAAAAATATTTGTCTTCACTTCTTTGATTAGAAGTTATGCTAATAATAAATATTGCAAGCAGTGGCGTAACGTACACTCCCGTATCGTGTGGGGGGACAGGGTTCAAGGGGGCCCAAAGCCTATGTTATGATATGGTTTTACAACCCTTTCTAAGATTTGGCATGGGGCCCTAATATTCTCCGTTATGCCACTGATTGCAAGAGATAGTTTTGCTAAGTTTTAAAATGAAATAGTTAATTGTTATAAGTACAATAATAAATTTCATTTGATTAATTGTTCTTCTTGTTAAAAGTTATGCTTAAAACAGTGATAAATTTATTTTTCTGGCTTAAAATGCTAATGTGAATAATCATAAATAATGTATGGGTAAAATCTTTCCGAAACCAATTAGTGATCCATCGGAAACTGAAAGCGATAACAACTCTTCTACTTTATTCAAACATCTAACTGCGGTTATATTTCCATAATTTCACAGTTATAGTTTTAAGTTTTCCCTCTTGAAATATGTATGATTTCTAAAATATTCCTAATCCTTAAAAAAAACCGAGTATTATTATCATAAAAGCAAAAGGTTTCATGAAATATGCTGCTCAGATAAAAATTCAACATTTATCCGTGTGTTCAATGAATATATAAGTAAGAGAATACACAAATGTAAGCTCTAATAGATCTCTTAATCCTCTAATTCCCTCATTTCAGCTGCATGAAATGTTTTCTTTTAGTCGACCTTAGAAACCTTGATGAGTGATAAATGCTAATTAATTCAAACGCCAAAACTAGATTTCAAAACTAGTATAAAAAGCAAAACTCATTTCATTTGCATTTTCAAATTCTAATTATACTCCATCCAATTACACTAACGGGATAGGAGTTTAGGCACACAATAGCCATTGTTATTCACAATGAATGACACACCTTGGCTAGTTCTCTTGAACTAGTTGACAGTTCCAAGTGCTACGTTTGAAGAAAAAATAAACGAAGAAGCAAGAGTTGTACAAATAAATCTCACAACAAGACAAAAGCATCGGCGGGAAAAGTGAGGACAAAACGACGCTTGACCCTTCGGCAACGGTTCACTCGCCAACATGGCCACATCGGTCACTCCGTCGCAGCACCAGCCATTTGGGAAACCAGTCATCATATTTTCGTTATTAAAAACCGTCTCTTCTTTGTACTGCGATTAGCTCTTTCTCTGTGACGCTTGGATTACTATGGCGAGTTTTCACTAGGAGTGAAGCAACGGAAAATTCTCATTTATCGATAATAACTGTTACCTTTGGTCGATTTGCAGGTCACATGTTATAATTGATACACACAGTCATCCATAAGCAGCTCTTTACGATGCAAAAATAAAAATAACGCTTCAAGCTCTTTTGTTATTTCTAATGGGTTAGTTAACATAAATGAATGTCATTTGGCAAAGGATGATATTCAAACTTTCCTATCTTCCACATCACGCCTACTGAGAATTTAGAGATACATTTGAATATAACGAGATGAATTATAGTCTCCATTATTCCATGAGGTGTTCTTTAGTGGAATCAGACTGCGATTTGACTCGAACTTCATCGGCCCTCGTGCTTCTGAGTTACACTTTTAGAATGAGCCTTTGGAGTCTTTTAAACAAATATCACTTCTGAAGCTCGCGCTGCCTCTCGGCAGTGGGATCAGAACGGCAAACCATAAGTTAGATACCGAAATGGTGTCGTCGATCTCGGTAGCGAATGAGAATTAATCCTTTATATGGTACGTTGATCAAGTTCTTCGCAGATTTCGAAGTAGTTAGTTAATAATTTTTGAATACAAATTATACAGCCCATACACAACTCGTGGTTACTTATTTGACACTTCAATAACAATAATTTCATAGAATATTTTTTAACTATTCTTTTGCACAATTTGCTACAAATACTCGTAGATTGACCCGATATATTTTAAGACTAACTTCGATGAAGGTATATCTATTTTTCGTCGCATCGGTTTCCAGTGTTCTTTAAATGTTCATGCAACAAAGAATATTTTTATTCCTTATCATAGTTTACACTCTTCTACGAATGAATTCTTAACATGTAGGCGAAAACATTTTTTTTTAAAAATTCTGGCGCAATGTAATCGAATAAGGCTTTCAAATGTATAAAAAAAACCCTGCTTTCTCTAACAACAAAATATTTTAATTTTAAATATGCTTTGATATATAATAGTCTGGATCCAACTGACACGGTACTCGCATGTAAGAAATTGTTCTGATTAAATTCTCATCGAAATCTTTTAAGAAGATCCCATCAGAAAAGTGTGTGGGATATTGTTTTGTACTCTCATTAACTGCCTACAAATAGTCATTCAGTCTAAGATGAGCTTGCACGAAATGAAGGATAAAAGATTTATCTCGGAGCTAAGGCACGAGTACAGTCACAATCCGTTGCTATCCAAAGACTTAGTTAAATAACTGCCTCTTCACTCATCACCTCAAGAGAAACTGAATCAGATGTCATTTCTTTCGGAAGAAGGTGAACCTCCAAAAAAAATGTCTCCGTATGCAATCAAATGCATCGATCACTTAATGGCCCAACTCCATTCATTTATTGTAAGATCATTAGCAGCAAGGTTTTCACACACCTGCGTGAATCATGATTTCCCTTGCAGTCAGGGGAAGAGAGGGGGAAATAATTCATAAGATGTTCAATGATGCAGAAATCACAATTCTCACCTCACTGTTATAGAATCTAGATATATATTATGAATGCGAAAGTTTGTGAGGATGTTTGTCCGTCTTTCACGCAAAAACAACGGAATGGATTTTAATGAAACTTTACAGTAATATAGCTTATACATCAGAATAACACATAGGCTATAATTTATAGCATAGGCTATAATTTATAAAGATACTGTGTGAAGTTTCCAAAATATAACGATATTTGTCAAGTAAGTAGGAAAAAATTCTGCCATCTGCAAGCAATTCTGGCGTGCGCTACAAAAAAGCCCATGACAGCATTTATCTATTTTTTGTTTGTGAAGAAACTCTTTTTGTTTTGGCTACGCAAGGCGCTCGCTTCTAACTAATTCCTGTTTTCAGCATAATCCGTAATTTTTTTTATTTCAGAATAAAACTAAGTTTTGAAGGGAGAGGTTGTTATAGATAACTCTTTATTTGAATGTTTATTTTTATGATTTTATTATGCACATTTGGTAGTAAGAAAAATTGATCTTTTTTCAAAATAAATGCTTTTATTGGTTTTGGTACTTAAAATAAACTTTCTCTTTCACACTACATCATTTGGACAAATTTTCAAAATTTGTTTGTGGTTTGTAGTTAATTAAACCGCTATAATTTTAATTGAATAGGCGGATATTGCATTTTAAGTATAAAATAATTATAAATACTGTACTGTATTTTTTGGAGTGAGAGAGTGAGTGAACATTAACGTCGCACTGTTCAGCTACAAGAGGGCTTTTGGCAACGTACCACGTAATTTTGATCCATGGTCAAGTGACATGGACGACACCTGAGCTGGCAACCTCTTCTCCTAACTACCACACCGCACCAACTTAGAAGGAATATTCTACCAATACTTAGCAGGAATATTCTTTGAAATCCACTCTTCCAAGATATATGGCAGCACGGGTTCTATGATGAGTATTTTAGTGGGGAAGGCGAATAGTTTTGTAGCAGACATTGCGTTTTCAACTGACGACGTTTTCAGCGGATTGCAAAGATTATTATTTTTGTCCAGTAAATAGTTTAAAAATTATTATTTTTTTCAAAATAGTTTATGTCAAAATTTAAGTGTCTTATGAGTATTTTGTTTATGTATATCCCTTAATTTTCAATGTAGTGATCCAAAAAAAAATATATTGTATGAAAAAAACTACAGTAAATCATAATGCGGTGGATAAAATATTAACGTGCATCGCTCCCCTACACGGCGGGTCTTACAAAGTTCTAATAAAGCGCGGGTCTTACAAAGCTCTAATAAAGCGCGGGTCTTACAAAGCTCTAATAAAGCTCGAGCTACGAAAGAAGCTAGACATTGGCCAACTTGACTCTATCATTAACATTTCGCTATGTTTTTCATCGAATCGCCATTATAATTTGAGAAACGGCTTTGCTTGCGAATATTACAATTTTAACATAAAATGAATTCAACAGAAAGTAATATTAATGTATTACAGTTTCAGATATAAATTATTTACACTATTTTAAGCGTTCATTACACAAAACTTTTAACAATGTGTTACTTTTGCTGAGCAGAGATCAGCTTAGGGAGGTATTTTCAAAAATCGACCCTCAAGAGTGTTACGGGGAGTTATAAATTAAAAAATAATAAATTCTTTTTATTGCTATTAGATCTACATACTTAAAATTTAACAATGGGGTTTTTTTTTCTTTCTTTTTTTTGTTTAGCTGAGATATGCAAAAAGCTTTTTTTTTATTTAATTTGTAATTCATGTAAAATTAACTCATTAAAAACTTCTTTAACCTTCAATCTGTGCTGTTTAATTTTTCAGTCCAGCCGTGCGAAGAACGGGTGTAGCAGCTAGTTTGTTATAATTATAGAATGTATGGTTCGAATGATATCACTCAACGCGTCCTCCTTCTTCACCTGATGCAATGTCTGAAGGCATCACAGCAAAGAGCGTCTCACTCTCGACTCAGCCTTAATAGGATTAGGATTCGAATAATATTCCAACGGTCAAATGTTATTTTTGTTTGTATTATCCGAAAAACTGGGAATTTCGGACGATATGTCGGCAGACTACATGTGCTGACCGTTGTTCATGTATAGACCTATCACCATACACCGTCATTATCATTCAATCAGTCGGTCTGTGCGATTGGAAGTCGTACACATTTATTTGCTTTGGGTTATTGTTTGCGCGAGTATTTGACACGTATGCTATGGACTGTCTACTTTTAAGAGTCATAGGGCCTCAAGAAGTCTTAAGATGTCCCTGGCCTCGATACATAAAACAGTATTCCTACTTCATCCTGTAATATACTTCAGAAATAAAAAGAAACGCTCAGGATTCTGTAAATATATGAAAGGATTCATATTTTGAATAAATCCTGAGAGGAACGTAACATTCTTCAAGTGAAATCGTTCAAAGTAATTTATTTCTGGGGGGGATCTGAGTTTAAATGAAACGAGACTAAACGTAACGCAACCTAAAAAAAATAAAGTGTTTTTCTCCTGCATTCTTTCATCTTTTTTGTGTTTCGTGCATCTAATAGAAGTAAGTATTTTGACATGATATGTAAATGTAACTATAGTTTTGGACAAACCAGTGATTCTGGGGGAAAATAAAAACAGAATGGATTAAATTCGCTTTTATTATTTTTTCAACAGTCGAGATTGAAATCAATCTTGTAATAATATTGATATGAGAAACAACTTCGATTAACTGAAATTTTTATTTTAATATCCAACAAATTTAAACAGCCAAAATCTCTAAATCCTGCAATCCTCCAAATCAAATTTTAATTAACATCCATCCGAACAGAAAAAGAAAGAAAAAGATGAAACATCTTTCTTTACGTAAAATTTATAAATATATCAACCAAACTTTCCATCTCTCTCATAATCTTCACAGCTTTAAAAAAATAGGATCCACTTCTCTGTGTATGTGTGTCAGGAGTTCTAAAATTAACAATTAATTGATCATCCTTCCCTAATATTTTAAAAATTATGAAAATAATTAAGTATTTATAAAACGTCCAAAGAGATTTTTAGATTCCCTTTATACTCCTCACAGGGAATCTAAAAAGTGATTTGAACCTTTAAAAAGTTAATCATTCCTCCGTCTTACCACATTATTCTATTTTTCAGTAATTCAAAGTTTTATTTTAAAATATTCTCTAATATATATATATATATATATATATATATATATATATATATATATATATATATATATATATATATATATATATATATATATATAGTTATCTTAGGTATATAACTATATGTTTATTTTTATATTTTTGTTTATGTATTTGTGTATATGTATATATAAGTATAAATTTATATATATGTGTATGTATATGTATATGATTATATATTGAAAAAATTCTTTTATATTGGATTATATATATATATATATAGTAGTAATTTTTTTATTCCGTTTCTTTTTAAATCATACTGTAGAGGAATACCTCATTTTATACGGTTAATTGGATCCTCGAAAGTCCGCACTGAGAAGGAAAAAAATATTTCTATGCAAAATAAATAATTTATTTCTATCAAATTTTGTTAGAACAGATTTAATTTTAAATTTAAGAGGATTTAAAAAATAATAAGAGGATGAAAATTAATGGAACACTTTTATTGCTTAATGTTTGCAAAAAAGAAAAATATTCTCTTATCAGAAAATCATTAGAAGTGTTTTGGTTTTTTTGCACCTGTTTTTCTCCATACATCATGCGATCCCGCACACTATCCTTTTCTATTGTTCGTCTTGTTCAAACGCTTCTTTTTTTATTTGGATTATTTTCTTCAATCGACATGTTCTTCCAACAGCAGGGAATAATTCTTCAAGAATATTCAATGTGAAGTATTTTCCCTCTCTGAACGATTTCATTTCTCTTATTTCTTTTGTGGTGATTCATCACAAAGAGTCCGTTTGAGTGCATCAATAACACCCAATGAGTCGAAGCCTAAAATATGTTCAAGTTTCGCAACTCTTCTTCTGATATTCGTTTCTCATTCATTGCAATTGTAATTAAGAAATAGTATTGTATTTTCGAACAAGATCAAATAATGTAATGGGAATCGGATAAGAATAACTGATGCTCCAGGCAAGTGATATCTGTCAGCGTCCACTCGGCGGTCGAGTTTGCACGCACTAACCAGTTAATATTAACGTAATGTATTAGTGAAATTACTAACCTACTATAAATGGAGCCCACACTAGAGTATTTTTGCATTTCAAAAATATTTTCTTCTATAACGAGGTGTGACGAATCTATATGGAACTTTTCCACTAATACTCTTAGGCGTCTTTGGGGATTGTAACTAACTAAAATTAGATGATCGCGGGCGCCGGCACCAAGGGCGCCTTTTCCCAGAAGGATGGGAGAAAAAGGTAAATTGGGGATTGTAAATTCGCGTATACTTCCAATCAGCTCTAAAAGAAGAAAATGGGATACGCAAATGAATTAAGGTATTTAAGGAGAACGTTGTAAGTTAGCAAATAGAAGGCGATTGAGCCGAGAGCAGTAGTGACGAAGTTAATAGGATTCAAGTAGATTGCGTGCTTAGAGTATTACTGTTATTATTCAGCGAAGTAGCATTAGAAGAATTGATCTACCTGGATGGAACGACATTACAGCCAGGTGATATATTATAACTTAGTTTTCTGATTACAAGAGTTAATATATAATAAAGTTAGCGAAAATTTAATGAAGATTAATAATTCTAGTTGCGTAAATTTCTCGGTCCTCTTATTCCGGTAAACCTGTTCGATATTGAGATTAGTAGTTGATTAATATCATATTTTGTAATTTAATTTAATAGTAAAGGTAATGACGTAGACATATTGTTTAATATTTGTAATTAGAATGTTTCTAATTGAATCTATTGAATAAATATAATTTGTTATTATACAAATGGCGTCTGGTCATTCTTTGCCTCAAGTTAATCTTAGTCTCCAGGGTGGAACCCAGGGGGGTTCTCACAGAGGTACAGGCATTTTTGGAATCATTCATTTCAAAATCTTGTAATTGAGTATAAATCTATTGTTTGAACTTAAGACTTACAAAAAAATTTAATTTTGTAATTGAATTCTTCTTTTCAGTGACCATTCAGTGCAAGGCGAGAGAGATGATTGCTAAGGTGAAGACAAGCAAAGTGTTCAATGGAAGAATCTACGCCAAGACCAGGCCAAATTCTTGCGTCGCAGACGTCGCCAACAGCGTCGATTTTGAGATCAAAATGGCCTACCATGATCTTAACTGCGACGTCAAGCAAGAGGTGAGGAAATGAAAACTCTTTCAGTTTCCTTCTTGATACATTTCTCAGCATTAATATATTTTAATTAATTATATCAATTGGAGTAGGAAGGATTATGTAACTTGTAAAGCAATAATTAGAATTCCAATTTTTATTCGGTACTTTAAGCAATTAATAAAATCATTAGCATCCACTAATGTTAATTTGCATATTTAACAACTAACTACAACAACAAACACAATTTTACAATAACAAACACAATTCGGAACTAAAAATTATTAATTCTTCGCGAAGAATAACTTTCACAATTGAATACTTCTCCTTACAAAACAATTTAGATGGATTAGTATTCGTAACGCTTTTTTCCCTTCACATTCAAATCTAATATGATTTAAATTTAAAATGTATTCAAACTTCAAACTAAAACATATATCTTGAAGTTTTGCTGTTTTAGAAAAACTTGTAAAGCAACAAAATAATGTAAGAAGTTTCAAGGCAAATACCTAGAATTAACAATGTGAAATTCACAGAAAATCTAAAAAATAGAAATATGCACTAACACTTGATAATTTTAGGGAAATCTAGATACTTAAATGTAAAATAAATATTAAAAATTACTGTATTTCATTAAAATTATTGTAATATATTGTAAATTATATATTCTTAACTTAAAATTTAAAAAAAAGGTCTTTAAAAGAAACATATTTCTTTGGATTTTTTTTAACAGAATACACAATGTCTATTCATACATCCTATATTTAAATCATTATTCTTTTATCACAATAAGTTTAAAATAGTTTGATACGCGTACATCTGTGAATTCTCGATTGGTCGTGAAGATCAGTGAAAATGAATTGGGAATGAAAGTCGTAATTTTGATTTAAGTTACAAAATAAAAATTTGGTAGTTACTCTTAAGACAACTTACAGATCTTACGAACGATTTTGTCGTGTTTTCGAATACATCGGGGGGGGAGATTCTCGAGGGGAAAATCAATCCACCGGGAGACTGTTTGTGTATGAAATTAGTAAAAAATTGCACATTTCGCTTAGAACAGTTTAATCTGCAGAAAATTGACAAATTGCCCCAAAAGAATTTAGTTGTATCTATGCAGCTTGATAGCAATAACTTCTAATTTATCCGAGATAAAAACCTGTCTTTGTCCCTGTTTTCATCATGCTTCCCTGGTCGGACCTCATGCTAACTTCTTGCAAAAACATGATAAAATTCTTGCTTGCTTGAGACTGCAGATATTAACAAACTGCTAAAACAAATCATCCAAATATTCTAAATGAGAAAAAGAATAGATCGCACTTATGCAATTAAGAACCTTGACTATAAGATAACGAAACACCGCCAAAATACAAAGAGAAAAATTAAAAGAAATTAGGCTAGTTTTTACTAATTAACGAAATATACTGTATTTCCTCTTACTTTTTGATCGTACTTTTTAAGTAATATTCGTTTACTATTCTAACTCAAAAAATATGTTGAAACTTTATTAAAATAAAATGATTTTTCAATTTCTGTCATGATAGATTTGTAATTCTAAATGATTCACAAACGAGAATTTACTCATTGGTTCAGTCGAAAAATTATGATTTTGAGCTAAAAAAAAGCATAAAATTAATTTGAGCTAAAAATACTGTATTATATACTTTAATGATTTTTCTTGCAGAATTTTGGAGAGTTTTCCAACGATATCGTCATTCAGCACCATGACATGATCGTCACCAATCAGGATCTCGGACTGTCCGTTCACTGCCAATATGATTTGTCCAATCGAAGCGTCTCCCATGGCGTACAACTCGAGATCAATGGGTGAGCAACATTTCAGCTTATAAGATCCCCTTCTTATGACTACGACTATAGTCTTTCTTTTAAAGGGAAAAAAAATAAAGGATGGCTTAACATAACTTTTAAAAAAAAGAGAGAAATATTAACAATCTTCTTTTTATATAAGATTTAACGCTAAATTGTAAGTATGCGTTTTGTTATAATGATGGAGGGTGAAATACTAATGGAATTAAATAAATTAGTTGTTGAAAACTATGTTACAAAAATTAGCATCGAACACAAAATCATAATTTTCTTTTTTGAAAACTCGTTTCACTCGCATTTTCAAGCAAATAGACTATTGACAGAGTTTAATTTTTGAAACAGAGTATCGCGTTTATTACTATAGATTGAAGTTAAATAATTTTCGAAATAAAATATTCTATAAATTTAAATGCGACATAAAATTTTTTGGAGACTCCTAGAGTCTTAGATAACCAGCACTACGCATTTCAAACATAATTTTCAAATTATAAATAGCTCTTCAAACAAATTACATTTTCAAATATATATTTAAATCTATTTACTGTGTTCAAGTAAAAATAAAATAATTAAAACATAGAAGCACAATAATAATAATAATAATTCGAAAACTTTTGTTAAATGGTCTAACTAAAAAAGAATTAATGTTTTATTACATTCATAATTTAATTGAATTAACTCAATGCTGTAATATGAACTTTTTTAAGAGTAAGTAGGGACTATGTATAATTCATTATAAAAAAACCCCAATAAAAACTAAAATGTAATATGTAATGAAAACACTTTAGTACTAATGCGATGAATGATGAGCTATGGCTCTTGGTATACTTGTTGTTTTTAAACTTGAAATATAAAAACATTTCAGTGCATTTTGATAACTTAATGCAAATTTACTAAAATGGCGCATATTTCATGCGTGTGCGAATTCCTTTCTATACGAACTTTCGTAATTATATTTTGTTCGTGAAAAAATTATTCGGTGTGTATTGAAATTTACTCATGCGTGAAAAAGGGAACACGCCTTCAAATGATTTTTTAAGACATTGAAAGGGAACATTTCTACGCTATTGTTTTAAAATTCATGATGGATAAAACCTACAGAAGGGCCACATCTAGACCGCTGGCCACAATTTCTCCAGCGCTTATTGAAAGTAAAAATCTCTTAGAGTTTTTTTTAATACCTCTTAAACAAGTAATCAAATTTGGTTGAAAAACGAAAACAGGCTGAAACAAGGCTTTCGCAAGTAGAGAATTTTTTTTTCTTTTATAAATTATGTCAAGTAAATTTTTTACCAACCTCATAATTTGTATTTCTTTGATTTATTAACAATGATGTGTCCGTTTTTTCGGTTGTAATGAAAATTATAAGAGTTATATTTAAACTGTTTCTTGGTGAATCTTGAATCAACGGAAAAGCATCCGATACAAATGTAAAAACTGATGCACACACGTTTGAGCTAGATCAGGGGTGGGTGACTTGTTTTGGGTCCTATTGTAGGAGCGGAGGGCTGCACCTTTTTAAAATGATTGCATCCATAATAAAAAAGTAATAAATATAAGTTTAGTAAAATAATGACAGAGTTTTATTCAATTTATTTACTGTACTAATTTCATATTGTCTATACCTACAAGCACATCTAATTTTAAAATCATTTTAATGTGACAAGTTACCCCATCATACTTTTTTTTATGGTTTTTCACAATTCCTACTATTAGTTGACACTCTCCTTATGTATAGTTATTTATATTTTTATATCTTGTTCAAATTTTCAATCGTTAATAAAATACTTTTTATTCAACCACTCAAGTTCAAATATATTTTTTAAAACTTGTAGTGGTTGACACTTGATGTTAATACATTTTTTTCAAATATTAATTCATTAATTTAATTTAATTAATTAATTATAGTAAAAGAGATATATTTCAGTCGATATTATTCCTCTAGATGGAAGCGCCATTGGATGAAACAGCTTTTGTTAAACTTGTGAAGATTTAACTTAACCTAAATAATCACCTAAATAATATTAATTAGACGTCAGCATTCCTTTTATACACAGGTTTTAAGATAAATTCTAACCTATCATTTTCAACTTTTACTAAAAGATTTAATTACAAATTTAATGTGATTAAAAAGTTTTTAATGTAAGTTTAAAAGGAGTTTTTCTACTTAATAGTGTGATTCTGTCATATGTGTATACATATTTATATATTAATTGTAACTATTTAATAAAAAAGTAGATAACATCAAATTTTTCTTTGTTGACCTAAGTAGGAATTTACTTAGTTTTTTTTTACATTGTTTTTTTTAAATCAGGAGTGAGATTTCTTATTGAAATTCTCATTACAATCTGCAAGTTAATGTCAGCCAACTTGCATCTTCACTTACTCTTGTTGGTCTCCATGCAAGAAAAAATTTGCTCACAAATATATGTCGACTAAAATATAAAGAACAATTCTCCCGCAAATTTCTTCATTAAACATTTTGTTCAGACTGTGATATGACTTCAGATCCATCTGTAGTTCTTCAGGTTCTGTATCAGTATCAGCAGTGATGGTATAATAACAGCAAAGTAAGTTTAGGTTCAATTTTCTTCAAATTCTGAAATCTTGTGACCTCGTCCTCCAAACTCTGCAGATGATCTCTTAGCAGAATCACTTCCAAGTATTTTGTTTTTCTAACAGTGAAAAATAAAAACAGTATCTTTGATGGAGCGCGCCAAAGAAACCTCAGTTCAAAATGGATATATTTACTGTCTTGGCAGGCGTCACAAAAATTATTTGAGGTCCACATGTAGCCCGAAGGCTGCTATTTGCCCACCCCTACGCTAGATCTATGAAGAAATTCAAATGGCACACAAACTTTTTCTTGAAAATATATAAGAAATTCATAAATAGAGAAACGCACAAAATAACTTTTTATCATATTGATATCATGTTACTAACTCCATTTAATGATAGTTGTTTGATTATTAATAAAATATTCGCTTTTGTAAGTCTACATGAAAGCTTGAAATTGGCTATTTGGCACAGAATTAATCGAAGTATTTTGAATTTGTTCGTCATCTTACCAGGGAGGTGGATGCTACTGGCACCCAGTCCGCGACCGTCAGCTCTCCCAATGTGACCATGATGATCACCGACAGACAAGGCTACGACATCACGGCCGCTCAAGTGGGCGATGCTCTGGCGCTCAGATTCGAGATCATCGACGCAAACAGCTGAG
This sequence comes from Trichonephila clavipes, assembly GCA_019973935.1. Lineage (NCBI taxonomy): Eukaryota > Metazoa > Arthropoda > Arachnida > Araneae > Nephilidae > Trichonephila > Trichonephila clavipes. The sequence continues at coordinate 799,976 of BMAU01021197.1, forward strand.
TACCTCTTGCTCTCTCTCCTCTTCTTTATACAATGGATTTTTGAATGTTCGGTGTTAACCCAAATATATCCCCTTTGCAGGTCCCTATGAAATATTCGTTCGAGAACTGGTGGCCATGGATGGCATCGATAACAGTGAAATCCTGCTAATTGACAGTTTGGGGTAAAATTTCACTTCAATTTCTATATTTTTAATAACTTACAATGTCCTTTTTTACCTATCATAAGATGATGGAAAAAATTATTACAATCAATATTGTTGCATCTGACGTTTCTAGAAAAAGGGAATAATTGATTTATGCCAAAAGAAATATCGTTGACTACGAATGTTTATTAACCGAATATGCAAGGAAAATATATTTTTCATTATTCCACAGAAAAGTAAACTCTCTGCTAATAAAATGTTGTACAGACATAGTATTTGTTCGCAAAACAAACATTTTTTAAAAAAAGAAACTAAATGGTGGTCTTTTATCAGTGTTAACCAGATGAATACAGAAAATGAGGGAATGAATACATAAATACTTTTATTCTTAAAGTAGTCATGGATTCTTCATCATCGGAAAAAATTACAACCCTTAACCATTAGAGTTTATTTCTAATATATTGTGTGAAATTATTAGATTCTGGTCAACTTACGTCGCACAACAAATGTTAAACTTAAATAACTGTTATAGCAATATAAAACACATCGCGGAAATAAGTAAGCATATTGTAATTAAATTTAGGAAATCAATCTGAAGGTTTAAATTAGAAATGATATTCTTTATCAATAAATATCATAGGTATTTAACATAACGATTGCCTCTTTGAAAAAATTCGGTTATTTATTTCAAAAATTCCTCTTAATACACTTGAACAAAGTTTGTTTTGCTTGAATAAAATAATGAACTACCGATTCACAGAGAAGTTTTATTTCTATTTGGAAATGTTGTTATGCAGAATATTTGTTTCTCCGCAGATGCCCCACAGATGTGTCCATCATGGGAAGTCTGACCAAAGCCGGTAACTCCGGAAAAACTCTTCTCGCTCCTTTTGAAGCCTTCAAATTCCCGACTTCCGACATCGTCCAGTTTAAAGCTTTGGTCACTCCTTGTCTTCCAAACTGTGAGCCCGTAAGTTTCAAAGCAAAGTACGAATATTCTGTGTTGTGTAATAAAATAATTGGTAGCGAAAATTGCAACTTATACACGATTCTTAAGAAATTACCAACAAAAAGTGTTAAGCATTTAAAATTAAATCATTCGTAGGCAGTTGAATTTTCATAGTAATACAGTGTCTAAAAAAATATCTTTTATGAAGGAAAACACGTCACCCATTAAAACTCTTTCGAGTTTGTTTTTCAGAAATGAAGTCTTTTGTGCTAGAGTGAAAAAGCAATAAATATCCTAAGATATTGTTTATTTACAATCTAAAGCGGAGAGTAAGGATTTTTTATGAACCACTATTTCTTGTTCTTGCGTACAGTCTATTCGAATATGAAGGATAGACGGCGAAGTAACCTTAACGAATGTTGTATGGTTAGAAATAACATTAGCTGAGTAAACAAAAATGTAATGACTTATTCTCCCAAATATTCATTCTCATAGTTTCGTCACAGCCTTATTTGTCCAAGAAGATATTATATTTCATCTCGGCTAGGTGGTGTAATTGGTTTGTCGCAGGCCTTGTATGCCCAAGTCAGTGGATTTCCTAGATGCAGAAAATCGACATCGCCTATGTCGAATGATTATGCGGTATGTTAAAGAGATCCCTAGAGTACCAGTTTGGCTTGACTTCTCTCAGCAAAATTATATTCATGGTGTAACGGTTCTCTTACGTCATTACTGGGTAAACCAAAATAATATGGATAAGATCTCGGGGTAATTTAAAATAGTTTTAATGACATAAAACAACACAGTTACAATGGACAGACATTTAGACACAATACAGATTAAACATTTAGAGGGAAAAGGGGGAAATTAACTATAGTACATAGTCCAGGATTGGACAGCGAGACGAGTAAAGTTCACTCATTCAAATCCCAACTCTCTCTGGCGGTAATACAGAGCTTCTCTCTCCGGTCGGTAATGCTTCCGTTACAAGTACCGCCATCTACATTTCGGTCTTAGTATTAAACCGTGTGTTACAATGGTGCAATTTTGCATCGTCAGAGCTCAGGTGCCAGAGGAAACTGGGCCTCAAAATTACATTGCGGCAATTGGTATTTCCTTAAATGGACTGGTCATCTGGCTAGAATGAATGAAGATCGTTGCTGCAAGAAAATCTTTCTGACAAACCCCAATGAGAAACAGACCTCGAGGCAGAAGCCTCGTTAAGATGCATTGAATGTGTCGAAAAAGACCTAAATATTTCAGAAGTCAAAAACTGTAAAAAAGTTGTCCAAAGTAGAGATGCATGGAGAAAACTTCTGGAGAATGCCGTCAAGTCATTGAAGAACAGGTATTCCACCTATACGGTTCTGTACTAAAAAGTGATACCAGCTCTCAGGGAATGTACTAGGTCTGCAAAGGTAAACACCAATCCGCAGCCCCACTGGAAATAAATGAAAAATATTACCTTTCATTAAAGTTTGCACGAAAACAACCGTAAGAACTGAAATTACTAATCGTCATATCACACAAAGAATAGACTACTTTAGGATCTTCAGTGTTTCTGTTTGTTTTACTTATCCAACTAGTGGGGTACACAAGGATGGAGTTTGTGTGTGGAAGTTCAATCCTTATCATAGACGAATAAATTTTTAGTTTTGAGCATAAAAATAACGTCTAGCGATTTCAGCCACATTTTTTTTTTTAAATATATATATCAACCAATTATAAGTTGCCTGAGTACGTCACTGTATCTTACATTTTTAAAAACCATTCAGCAAATTGACGATCTGATAATAATTACAAACTCAACTAAAAAATACAAATGTTTGAAAGATTATCTATATTAATTGCATGGATATTTGGGTAAACGATCACACTGAAAAGTGGCGTTACTCTCATTCGTGTATTATTGCAAAGACAGACAACACAGCTAACATGTGACGAAGTTAAATGCACAGCATACGTGCACTCAAAATTAATTAAAAACTCTTCATACATAATTTTATATATGTATGCATTTCATTCGTGGATAAATTGTAACACCATAGTTGTGAATGACAAATGTTCTCTTCCACAGGTGGACTGCAGCGTGAAGAGTCACGGCCAGACACGCGACTTCTCCTCAATGGGCAAAAGAAGGAGGAGAGGCACCTCTCCTTATGGCAACGGGGCCAGAATGGCCGACAAGGACGACGTGGTCGTCGTGCAGACCATTCAGATCACCGACAAGTTTGGATTCGAGAAGCAGGACAAACTCTCCCAAAAGAGAGGCAGAGATGACATCACTGGTGAGTTTCAAGATGTGGCCGCTGTTAGTTCGTATTAATATCCAGTTAAAACCTCATCAATTACTTGCAAGAACTTTTAGGCTTCAAAACATTTCCGCTAAAATAATTAAATAAAATTCAGCAAAAAGAAACGACGAGTCTCTAAAAACAAACAGAATCTGATAGGTTCTGTGGCCTTGACACAACTCTACAGAACGACTTATGCTTCATTAGATATTAACCTCATTATTCTAATTTGCAGTCAGAATTGCCGACTGTGAGTGGACAGAGGGTAGCCTAGTGGTTAGAGCATCAACTCCAGACCGGAAGACCTGGGTTTGATGCCAGATGGCACCAAATACGCTTCGAGTACGTGCTCGTTAAATCAGTGGGTCCAAGTCTTGTGGGCGGTAGTAGCAGAAACTACGGGTGCAGGGGGCTGAAGAATATTCCCCTCCCCTCCAGTTCCATGCCTAAATTGTAGAGGCGGAGATAAGTCGCCATCTATCTTGAACAATCCAACCTGCCTAAGCTCTCGCAACTTTCATTCATTCCCTTCGGAAAGGACACGACAACAGTCGGAATAAAAAAATCGCCATTGTGGTTCTAGGATTCATTTCTTCCCATTTTTCTTAAAGTAGGTCTTCGGCTGATTAATTTGAATTAACACAGAAGCTACACGAAGGCTACTAGCTTAGAACTTTTCAACCATAATCAAAGAGAAAGAAACCTGATCTTAACACCTGTATCTTCCACATTATATCAGGGGATGTCCCTGATAGTTTGTTTTATGATTTAAACTCAAAACAGAGTGGTATTTTAAAAATAACTCACAAACTTTAATCCAATATCTCCTTAGAGGAAAGGTATCTCTCTTCCTTATTTTTTTTAATTCTGTTAACCATTCAATAAGTATCCGACCATGTTGAAAAGGTGTTAGATGTTAGGGCCATTAGAAAAAAGAAAAAAAAATTGAGAAAGAAGGAATAATATATATAAAACCGGAGAATGTTCAGTTTTCCCCTACTAATATTTACTTTTCTAACATATCAGAATATTTTTAAAATGTGTTTTTGAAGAATTAAATTTTCACGATAATTTGTGCACGAAAAATGGGAATCTCCCAACATTCAATGAAATTCGCAACACTTATATTATGAGCCCTTTAAAATGTAATAAACAAAAATATTTAGATAGTTAAATTTAATCAAATTTTACAGCCATTTTCAGCTTTAGAACACAAAATAATTTTGACGTAAAACGATTAACGCCATATTTGAATTCTCAAAATATTTTTTACCCTGAGATTTGTGACGCTTCAGATGGATCAAGAAGCATATATCAGTGAAATTAAAATTACATTATCTCCAACGTATTTTTATTCATGCTGTTTTTTTAACATATGAAATTTTATTAAAATTTTACAAAAATAATATTTTTCAAAAACAAGGGATAATCATGGATGTTATTAACTTAATAATTACGATTCTTGAAATCTATTTATTTATTATTTATACTTGTTTATTACAATAAATTCTTCTGAAAATCAATTTTTGCAAAATTAGTCATCGAATCTAGTCGGGTGCCTTTTAAGAATAACAATAATAGCTTTGTAATAAACATATAGTAATAGATATGTATAGGAGCCTTCCATTCTTTTGCAGAAGAATTGAAGAAGGAAAGCACGTGTGTGAACCTCGTGGGATTGATTGTGGCCTCTTCCATGTTCCTAGTGGCTCAACTGTTGCTGATCCTGGCCTGGGCCATCTTGTGGCAAAGAAGGAGGCGCAGTAAGTTGGATGACGATTCCACCCACAGCAGCACGAGGTCCTTCGGCTCCCAATACTTCATGAACAGGCGATAGGCGAGGACGGCTTGGAACTTGGAAATGACATTTGAAAACAGCATGGCACACTTGAATCAAAGCATTCAAAATATTTTTTTATCTCTTCTCTTATTTACACAAATCTTTCTGTCTTTTTTTTAAAATCTATGCACCAATTTTTAGGGTTATGTACGTTTAAGAATTGACTCCATTCTTTTGCCCCCTGCAAGTCATTTGTCTCCAAAGTTTTTGGAAAACCATTTATGACTGCCAAATCTAGAACAATTTTTAAATTCTTTCAGTTCAGTTAATCTACAGAAAAGTATCACTAGAATCTGAGTATGAAGTTAAGTATCTTAAGAATGAATTTATTTATATTTTTAGAACATGTTTCTACATCAAATGTGTATATAAAACTGATACATTTGATCATGTAATTAAACTTAAAAAGAAATTTATGTGAAATATATTTAAAATTTAAATGCAGTAACAAGCATAGAATGGAGTAAAATTGGTAAATTATTCAAGTGTTCTATGTGCTATTCTTTTGGATACTTATGAATAACAATGCAAGTGTTCTTCTCTTGTTTATTTATGAGTTGAGTGATATTTGTGTGTTTATTTCTTTTAATTTATTATCACCATCACTTCTGACTGATCCTTTTATTTGCCAAAGATAATAAATCGAACAAACAACTTTTGTATCAGATTTGCTGAAATGTGATTGTAGACATAATCATCATGCATTCTAAAAACCTGTTCAGAACCCAACATTATTTATCTTATGTTTATTATTTGTCTGTTTAAGTAATTAAAATACTTTTTCATTTTTTGTGTTCCTAACTTTCATATTAAAATGAAAAATACTTGTATATTCATATATTTTATATAATAGGATGCTAGTCTATATTTCAAATTGTCTAACATCTAATATGATTCATTTATATGCTAGCTCAAATAAAAATATCCACAATATAAATCTCATTTAATTTCCTAATCAACTGAAAATTGTAGAAATATTTCTAATTTAAGTAACATGCAGTTGTAGAACAATTACATATTCATGATGTGAAAATATATGCAATGTATATTTATATTGCAATTTAAATCTTATATTTCTACAAGATGTTTCTACTTCTATTTGTGAATTATTTAAAACTGTGAATTAATTCAAGAAAAGGCAGCTGTATATTTCCCAAAATGAAGGGGGAAAAACTTTTTCATTTAGTTAGTATATACATGTATAACTTTTGTGTGTTGTAATGCTTCAATTTTATTTTTTATATCATGTTTGTGCTATTTATTGCTTGGGATATTTGCAAATTTATTTATATTCTGATACAGATTCAATCCATCTGTAAAGTCATCAATTTATAGGGTGTATGTCAACATAAATCATTTTTATTTATGACCATTTATATTTCATTTTTGTAAATCAACAAATTTTTGAGAGACCTGCATTATAATTTATATTATAAAATATAATGCACGATTTCTTATATTTATTGACATCTTTTCATTATTGCATCACACTTTTGATTTTCTCTTTTCTTTAAAAGTATATTGTAAAAATGAAAACACTAAAAAAGGAGAATTGCATCTCAAATCCAACTACACCTTTATAATGAAAACTTTTAGATATTTTTACTTGTATCATCAGTAAAGTGAGATCATGAACAATTTTTGGTAATTTTATGTAAAATTTTTTACATTAAATAAAAATGGTTTCTAAGAAAACAAATGTCAGTTTTTTTTAATACATGTTTACGAGATATAAATACATCTTATTATGATCAATAACATGCATAGAAATAAATATTCTATAATTATTTCTTTTAAAAGTCTGAAAGAGAAATCCTTTTCTTTTCTGAATTATAAAAAATAAATTATAAAAGAGTATTTATATTATTTATAACACCATTGTAATACATGAGATCATTTAAAACATTCAAAACTGATTTGGTGAAAATTGACAAGAACATCTATACAAAAATAAGTTACTAAACATACAATCTTTGTATTTATAATTAGATTTCAATTAATTTTAAAAGATGCTAGAAATATAGAGCAAACCACTAGAAACAATGTGATAGTGAAAAGACTTCCTATAATACACTTTCACCAGTGTACATGAAAGTGGGTTTGAAGTTTCAACTCTCACCCTCCCATAGAACAACAAATTTTTAACACTAAGATTATGTATTGGCCCTTCTGTTGCATGTTTCTAAAATATAACTTCCTTCGTTATAAAAGAAATGTGTATGTGGCTGCATACATCGATATTTGTAGAATCTTATTATTATTTTTTTTAAAAAAAGATAAATCTTTTAAAATTAAAAACAGGACAAATAATTGGTAATTTATATATATATTTAAAATTTTTATTTACTGCAAGAATGCTGAAAGGATTTGACAAATGTAAAAATTAACATCACGCTACCTAAATTATCAAGAGTTATAAGCATCTTACACATAATAAAAATAAATAAAAGATTAAACTAAACTGTAGATCCAAAAAAAAAAAAAGGAAGAAAAAAATTAACCTTTAAAAAGAACATTTTTTATCTCACAACATAATTTAAAGCATCCTATTTCTCTAATCCTTACATTCATTTTATAATAAAAATCAGACTGCTTTTTGAAAAATTAAAATTGAACACCTATTATAGTTTTAAAGTGAAAGTGAATAATTGCATAAAAAATTAAACAGGTTATTTGTTTAACATGTTAAAAAGAATTAAATTAAAAAATTAATACTGACTAATAATTTAACTGATCAAAACTGATTAAACTAAATTAAATGCTAAATTCCATTTTCAACAAAACCCAAAAGAAAATTAATCTTAACTGTCAATTTTATATACAATTAAAAATCACTTGAGTATAACTAACATTGTAGTATGAAAAATACACATGAATGACAAAAGAAGAAATTTCTGAATTCAATAAGGGAAATTTAAAAACATGTAATAATTCTGAATACAATCTATGAGGTTACTTGTTACAGTTTTATTTTAAATATATGGCTATAAGAATTTAAATGAGAATTGAAGTGTATCAAATTTGAAGTCTGCAGTCATTGTCAATATCTAACATAAATCTTATTTTTGATTTAATAAATGACTTGATTTCACTTAGAAATGATAAATTCTTTGTAAACATTTTTTTCAATATCATTTTACTTCTAAAAATTAAAGTTAGTATGATCTTGCCTGTACACAACTTATAGCTCTGATGTGTTAGTCTTTATATTATTCCTTTTATACTTAAATTTCCTTGGGCATATTATGCAGTAATATTTCATCATATGTAAATTTTGGAAGGCAAATTGATCACTTTCTGGTATTTTACCAGTATGCCCCTGAAGCATAAAAAGAAACATGTATTTAATGTTCAGCAGAAAGCAAGAATGTTAGCACATAATTTATTATGAGAAGAAATGACTATATAATTATCATAAGGGTACAATTTTGAATGAATCCATATTAATGTGCCCATTACTAATCATATAGAAGAGTAAATACAATTATTTGAGAGTGACTCATTGCTAAAAAGAGTAAATTAAAGCAATAATATATAGATTAATACTTCTAAAAACGAATGTATACTTTTTTTAATTAACTAATTACAATTGTATTTCTATTATTATAAATGACATTTTTAGTTTCTGATTTTTCTGTAGCTATATTAATAAGCCTGATGCAACCAAATGTGTATATATGACCAATATGCTTTCACAGAATAAAAACTGTTTTCAAAATGGATTGATAGGAGATGAGAAGTAGTTTATGTACCATTTTTAATAACCTCTGGATTTAAGCTGTATAAGCTATTTCCCTTGGAACATCCCAATACAAGTTAGCCTTGGAAGAAAAATTGTTAAAACATGAAACATTAATGTTGCTTAAAGAAGCATAAATAGTTAGGGATAATTCATGACCTCTCTATTCAAACATAGATGGCAATTTGGATTTTTTTCAAACTGATTCTGTATAGGTATCCTTGAACATATATCATAATGTAAGGCACTTGGATAGATTTTGTGTCTGTGTTCTGAACTGCCTGCATCAACATTTAAATCATAAATTCATCTTCAGAAGGGAATATATGGAGGAACATACAGAAAATAATTTTTGCCCATAAAACGAAACAATTAATACTGAATTCTCCCATCTTAAGCAGTTAAATTATGATTAACATCAGTCACAAAATAGTTTAGCATTGTCAAAAGAAATGCACTATGCTACATAATAATAATACGAGGTCTAATATCGGTCACCATTTGTGTGTGTGTGTGTGTGTGTGGTTCAGAGTTCCCTCCTTATTTTCTGATGCCTAATGACAATCAACTGTTTCATGCACTGACCCAAAAAATGTGTGATGATATGAAAACTACCATCCAAGACTTTTTCAATCCAAAGTTCCTGTCTTTAATCAACATGGAATTTATTTCCTAGCAGAGAGACAGCAAGATGGTAATCCCGAATGTGCACAATCTCACGAAAATTGGATAGAGTTTCTGCAATTACCTAACATATGCCAAAATAAGTAACCAATGCATAAAGTTTTTGTTGATTTCATAAAGCACAGGCAGGTAATATAAATAATTATTTATAAAGATTAGGAGGGGAGCTTAACTTTCTGTGCCTTAAAAATCTTAATAAACTTATTTTAGTTTGATAAAAAAAAATTGAGCTAGTTATTAAAAACAAACACAATTTCATCTACTGTAAAAAATGTGTAAAAATTTTATTAAAATAATTCTATACTACAAACTAACACAGCTATGTTTTACAACCACTTGATAGAATTCTAATATCAATTTTTTCTTTATAAAAAGGATCTTCAATTCTTACATAGACAGCAAGAAATTTATCACCTTTATTTCTTGAAACTTTTTTAGCTTCTTCAGAGCTTTCAAAGATTTTATCAATAACTAGATCTTTAGCCTGAAATAGATAATTTTCACATGATATTAAATTATTATTACAGACATCAAGACAAACAACACTTTATAAATTATAAAAATATGTTTATTTGAATTTGGTATTTGCTTTGTAAAAGAAATACATGTGTGAATTACGATGAATAGAAAGATCACGAATCAACTAATGAAAAATCTGTATTAGAACACAAACATATATATGTATATATATTCAACTCTTTTTATACAGTTTTGAAACAACAGTTCAAAATCTAGCCAAGTTTCTCATTCTACACCAATGACTTACTCTTAATGATTTATGATAGTTTTGCAGAAGAATGAAGTCAAAAATCATTAATTTACTGCTAATTTAAAAATCTTAAGCAAGATGCAAGTCTGAAAAATAACTTTTTAAACATTGATTCAAACATAAAAGAAGCCCTATCTCCATCAGGATTGGAAGATTTGTTTGATCGAGTAACAAGAATTACATAAAGAGCTTGCTAATCAATAAATAACAGACTTCCTGATAGAAAGAGGAACTACATTGCATAAAATAGATTATCTTCTCAAAAACTTCCTTAAAGGTAGAAAATTTTCATTGGATTATAAAATAACAGTTACAATAGATTTTCCTAGAGAGGATAGTGATTTTGATTCATCTTGCCATAAAATATAATTATTAACAAGCTGTAGTAGATGATCAATTACTAAAATTTTTAATATTTATAAAATTTGTAGTTTTTATTCTCTCTTGAAACAATATGAATGTGTTTATAATCTGATTTGTTATTAATTGAAACATGTACGAATTTAATGTTACTATAAATGAATAACTGTTCACTATATAAATAGAAATATTTGTATATAAAACTTATACAGCTGATTTTTCATTTCTTACAGATTTTTTTAAAAAATTATTTCATTTTTAGGGCAGTAATGTGGAATGCATATATCCCCTTTTTACCATACGAAATGTATATATATTTTGTAGTTCTTAAGCAACTGTTTGAATAACCTACTAAACTGATAGACAGGAATTAAAATTTTAGAAAAATACAGGTAGGTAACACAATTTTAATCATAATAAAGCATCAAAGACATATTTTTATATTATAGTTGATGATGTTAATATTATCATAAATTCTTAACTTTTTTTAGTAAAATAATGTAATACAACTTCTTTTATTTAATTTATTAAAAGTTTACAACCATATAAGTGATTCTTTTAATTCTATTCACCAATTATTTTGCTTGTTATTTGAATGATATTATACGAAGCAAGAAATTTATAAGTACAAAGCTAAAAAAAGCACATGAACAGAAAAACATACAAAAAGTATATAAGAACAGCACTAAAAGATAAGTAACCAAACACATTAAATACACTTGAATAAAATCATAAAACTTTTCACATTGAAACAAAATCATATGAAAAAATTTTATTTAAAAAAATTAAAAATTTGGGTTGTATAGATTGTTTACCACAATTCCGAAATTAATGACGGTAATATATATATAAATTTGCAATATCACAACTTCAAAAAACAAGGGATTATAACTTGATAGTGGAGGAAAAAGAATTATTCTATATTTCTTTAAAAAGGAAATTTTATCCATAGAGCAATATTGAAAGAAATTAATCATAAAATATTATGCATTGTAAAATTTGTAGGTTTTCTTCTTGTTTTACACAGTGCCTAATACAACATTCATATCACTCAAAAGAGCACATTTAAAGACATTTTTATGCTAAACTTACAACGAAGTCGAGGTTTCAATGATACAGAGCACTTATTCGGTTCACTCCTAGGAGAGCCCACACCCTTGGCGTGAATTATTTTTGTGGGTGATAATTGCGCCATCTTGGTAACCCTACTTTTAAACACTGCATATGACAACCCTAACTATTTCTAGCATTTTCGTATTTTGTGGCGCGCATTTTGAATTTCATTTTGTTGTTGGGCTCCGGGCAGGCTGCGTGTGTGAGGGAATATACTTTAGAATTTTTTACTTAGTTGAATGCGAAAGGTAAGAAAGAATTGATTGAATGGTAAAAGAAGGAATGATTGATTGAGTTATGAATGTCCTAAATGTAATGATCGGCATGATGTAACATGGTCGACAATAAAATGCCTTCTTCAAAATCGTACCAGCCACACCAAATGTATATTCGACCATTACCTCGCAGAATAAATATGGCGGCGCTCACACGATCATTCACTTAGCAATGAGATCTTTAAGGTTTTTTTAAAATCTGTTGTTACGCTGTACCCTCCACTCGAAAAAGATCAGCAGTAAGAAAGTAAGTGCTGCTTTTATATTTTTTATCTTAATTGTTTAATTTCTGTATTGTTTACATATAACTTCATTACGCATCTACCTTATCCCGCTATATTTCCTTGCTGCCATTGTCGGTATCGCTTGATGCCATCTTGGCACTTTTTTCGGTTTGTCGCCAAGGGTGTGGGCTCTCCTAGGATTTTACCTAAATTTCTTTTAAAAATTTATCAGTTCACAAATAAATCATAATTTCCTACACATGAAAAAATTAAACGGGACAGATGTCCATAATATAACATTAATGCATAAGACAATTTTTAGTTTAAAGCCAAAACTTTTGTGGATGGTTTTTAATCTTAATGTTATCAAGAACATGACTGACTAAAAGACCATATCATTATGGAAAGATGTACAGTCAGCTTAATTAATACCTCAATGCAATAAAAAATAAGTATACCAATAATTGTAATATTCTCAAAATATCTCCGATTAATTCTAAATTTGCAAAAAATAATTTCTCTCAAAAGACAAAGTATATCCAAAGAAAGTTATGGATGATGAGTTGAAGGAACATTATTCATTTATGAAGAGATGAAAAATTGATGTGAATCCTGTGCTAAAAGTTATCAATAGAATAAAAATATAGAAAATTTAATTCAATATTATTTTTTACAATCTGGTACAAATGAAAATAAACTGCAGAACTGATATAAATTAATAATTTCACAATGTCATCACACACACAATCTGAGAGCTCCAGTTTCATACATTATTTTTTCACATTAATGATTAACCTGAGAAAATACAAATGCATATAAATAAGTCTATATTTTTCTACTTTAAATTAAACTTGAGGGCTATCAAATATTATAAATATAACATTATACATGTAAAAACTGCATGCTTTTAAGAATTATATTGAATGCAATTAGAGAATTTGAATAAAACTTGAAAACATACCAACTCTTCATCAGATATTTTTTGAAAGAGAGGATGCTCATCTAAATGCTTCACCATCCATTCATGAAGCTCCTTCACATCTGTTATAGTGTATACAATGCCCTAGCAAATTAAAAAACAGGAAATGTTGATACATTTTACAAAACTCATATTATGAAAATTTTATAAATGGATAGTTAAACAGAAATAAATCTCCCAGCTTTCAAAACAATCAGAATAAAATTCTACAGTATATATGCAATCTCCCTTTCTATTAATATTTACAGGTAAGGAAAATATTATTACATCTGCAACATAAATAATAATGAAAGCTTGAAAAACCCTAAACAGTTTTTGAAAAGAACAAACCAAACAAGATTGATACACCATAACATATAGGTAAAAATACATTCTAACAATTTCAAAGTATATATTTCATACAAATTAGTTTAAGATGTGTCAGACCTTAACAAAGGCACAATTCAAATAACAAATTAATAGAGTCAACAAGTAAACATTTTTTTAAATGAAAATTATTAAATTTAAAATTTACAATATTTACTCTTCTTCCATTTATAAAGTAAAAATTTAAGATAAAATGCATTATTGACTGAAGATTATATGGAACCAAGGAAATCAAGCAATCTCTCCTCTTTTCTGATTGATCCACTCAGTAAGCAGAAGGGGCGAGGATAGATAAAGGAGGTTTTTCTTTCAATTCTTAGAAAAATTAAACTACAGATGAGTTTTAAAGTAATTTAATTAAGGCTGTTTTCTGCAAAAGTACGAGAGCATGAACTATAAGCGCGAAGCATATTTTCAGACAGAAAAATACCTCAAATCTTATGGAAATTTGGAAGATTATAGCTTATACATCTGTTAACAATATAGTGTTTTTAAAAATTTCAAAATATTCAATGAATATTCTATTTCTCTTTTGAATACAAGCAGGGATAGCTCATTTAACATTACAGTATAGGGAAAAAAACCGTGAAACACATTTTATACCAGAAAAAATGGGTCAACTAGGTTAAAAATGAGATGAATGATAAAAAATGCTGCTTTCTAAAGGATAGTGAAGCCAGAATATCGTATTAATTTTTCATTTCTTTCATATCTGAAAAAATGTTCCATATCCAGGTCCTATTCTTTAACATTGACTGAAGATAGCGTTAAAAACTTAAAAAGAGAGCCTTTAACATTGTAATAGGTTATCATTACAATTTTACTGATGCAATATTTTTTTCTAACAAACTGATACAAGCTTGAACAGCAGGTTAAATATAACATTTTCAATACACTTTTTATAAAATTCTTATTTTCCACTGTTGTCATTCCACCAAAAGATAAATATAATATGTTGCAACCAATACAAACACTTAGTTGTGAGATGTCAAGAAAGTTAAGCTGGGGGATCGTTTTACAGGGATTTGAAAAGTCTTAATGATTCACAATAAACTGCAATGAGACTCAAAAACATCATTAAAAACCCAATTCCCCAAGCTCTTTCTTTGAGCGTCTTGTAAAGGAATGATATGTAAAAAAGTTTCTCAGGAACTTTTTGGATACGGAATGGTTTCCAAAAAGAGTCTTTCAAGATTAATTAAATATGATTAATGGTTAAATTTGTTCTATTCATCACCAAGAATTCTGAGACAAGTAACGTTTACTTTGAACATATGTTTCACTTAGAAGATCAGCAGTTTCCTCAGCATATTACATTGCTAAAAAAGTTTGTACTGGGAGGTCATACTGCATAATTGGTGCCACAGAAGATTTGTCAGATAAAAGATAATCTCATTTCAAGTTTACTTTTTTGAGAAATCTTGGTCATATAAATCACCTTATGGGCTAAATGTAAAGGAGAAAGGTTGTAAATGTGCATTTCCTTCCTTTAAGCACAGCAAATCCTCTTTATACAATTTAACAGTAAATGAGATTTATTGAATACCATTTCGGATAATTTGTATAGAAATCTTTTAATATAATTGAAAAATATTACCATCGTAACCCACAGTTCCTTTCTTTCATATGTAATAGTTGTACAGCTCTTAGACATGATGTATTTTAATAAATAGCTTAAAAATTAGTCATTTAAACAATAAATCATATTTATTTTAGTATATTTATAAATTCTTCCTACTTGAACTGCTTTTAAATATACAATAATTTATTTAAGGAAACATTCCTGCATAAAACAGACAATGTCAAAAATGCAACACAATCAACCTTCACAATGCCTTAAAGAAATTTTTATATAATTATGAATAAAAACAAAAAAGTGCTAACCCCTTCACGAAGGACATAGGCATATTCAGATAAAAGTTGTGGGCTTATGATCCTCCATTTATGTTTTTTGGCCTTGAAATGTGGATCAGGAAAAAAGAAAGAACATTTTGCTAAGCTAGAGGAGGGAAAAAAATCCAAATTAAAATTATCCATTCACAAATACTTTTTAATTGAAAAACTTCCTTTTTACCATTAGCCAAATTATTATGTACTGAAATTTAAAATTCAGATTGCAACATTTCAAATGAATTAAATTACACTATTTAAAAACAATTTACATTACAATGGTCTGTTCTACAATAAAATAAGAAAAATCTTTATAAAAATATTATCACAAAGTGAGATGACTCATATTGCTTTAAATAAACCATCATAAAAATTGTTACAAATTTCACACACCTATATTTATTATATAATAAGAAGCAAAATTAGTCATAGTTGAAGTTTTTATAGAATTAAGTACATAAATTTTATTAAAGAAAAGAAAAGAAAGGAAAAAATCTTCCCAGCTATTTTGTTTCTTGATTCAGTACAGTATTTCTTTTACAGATTAATTTCCTGAATCTCAGGACAATGAATTTTGCCTAATACACATACACAAATTCAAAAACAATCAACTTAAAAAGAATGTAACAACATTAATGCAGCAGAACAATTAACACCAAGCACATTTCCTTTCAAAAAAAATTTTTAGAATAAATGCACATAGATCCACACATTAAGTAAAAAAGAAAAAAAATTCTCTTCATAAAAATTCAGAAATTAACTAAATTTCTGTCCAAAATTAATAAATAAACTTAAACTTATGACATACAAGAACATTATTAGTGTCATAATAATTCATGTACATACACGCACACACACAAAAATAATAATAAAATAAATCTACGATATTTTAAATTGAAAAAAAGTACAGAAAATTAATAGGAAATTCATAAGTCTTAAATAAAATAAATGTAATACAAGTAATGTGAAGCCCACTGGCTGAGTGGTTAGTGCATCTAGCTTCTACACCAGAGGTCCGAGGTTCAAACCCCGGGCTGGGCAAGGTTGACTCAACCTTTCATCCCTTCAATGGGTCAATAAAATGAGTACCAAGCTTGCTTGGGAACTTAATACTGGGGGGTTTCGTGTCAGACTGACCACCTGATCGGAACATCTGCTCATGCACCTCAGGGCCCAAGGTCACGTGCACTGAGTTGGGCACAGTAGGACTTGTCCCTCATGGGATGTCGCGCCACTGAGTTAAGTTAATACAAGTAATGTTTTTACATTCCCTATTCCCCTCCCTCCTTTCATGTTTGAATATTTTTGTAATGACATGTAATAAATTAAAATTTATTCTAATTTTTTAAAAAATAAAACATAAAAAACTAAAAAATTTTCATAGGCACAGTTTTATTAAAACTGGTATGAATATTTTACATTTAATATTGTATTAAGAGTACAAAAAAATTGCTAATAAAAACTAACTTAGACACATAAAACTCACTGAGAATAAATTTCTTATAATTAATTTTTCTCTGTATTTGTTTTAGCTAAAAATAGTCAATATTTAATAAAAATCTAAGAAAAGACATGGAAGTTACAAAGCTATTGTCTCTTAAAATGAATTTTGTACAAGAAGAAAGGAAACACTGAGAAAAGTAGAAAAAGAAGTAATGGAATATAAAGGCTTTTTTCAAAAACACAAATAAAAGTTTCCATTCAACAATTCAATAACAGGTAAATATAATGGCCCACATGTGTAAACCTAAGATCAGAGGTGTTGAAACTTTTGGTTCCTTGAATTACAGGGAAAGAAGACAAATTGTTTGGAACCTTACAAAATGTAACTAGCTAACAATAGCTGATGAGCAAAATAAAATAAATATACAGAAATATATATTTTGGCAATTTAAAACATAACAATTTAACTGACTACTAACTATCAAGGACAAAATTAGGGGCCCTTTTTGACAAGTTTTGCAAGGCTCTAATTACATTTTACCCATTTCTTTCAATGAAGAGCCAGCACCTTATAAAAAAATTATTCTTATGTAATTAAAACTATAGCTTGTGAATAACCTATAAAATTAATAATAAAAATAAAACCTATCAACAATTGTTTTTAATGTTATAAAATATTCTTAGTACAATAAATAGATAAAATTTACACAGTGCAGATTTCAAAATCCTTAATTCCTAAGAGTGAAAAACATTAAGTATTCAAAACAGTTTTCAATTCTACACAGATCTTAAGCTATAGGAACATGAATTTTTCTAGAAATAATACTTTCTAAAAGACAATAAACGTCATTATTACATAAAATATATAACATTCTACACTAAATTTTGGGCAGGAGAAATATTAGATTACTTAGACTTACAAGGGGAGGGTACGACTAAGGAAATTCATTTGGAGTCGAGACTTGGTGTAATAGTAGTACTCCTTTAGGATGTTCAACCCTCAATGTAATTCCACCGAATGGCCAATCAATTCGGAGAAAATAGGCTTCGAAATTCATGCTTAGCATTTATACAATTAAGTTTCAATTTCCTCCAATGATTCTGTAGCTTGGTTGGATTATTGTCTGCATACTATGTGCAAGGTCAGGGTTCGATTCATTGATCGACTTGTTTTTTCATTTCATTTAATTATTTCTAAAATTAAGTAAATTTATTTTTGAAAGGTTTATTTGATATTAAATTATATTTTATATAATTAATTTGTATTTTATTGAGTACAAAAAATTAAATAAATTTATTATTGAAATTATTTTAAATTATTATTAATTAAGATTATTTAAAATTATTAATAATTAAAATTATTATTAAAAAGAATTATTACTTTATGATTAAAATTATTTTTAATTTATTATTGAAATTATTATTAATTTATTATTAAAACTATTTAAATTTATTTAAAAAGGACTTATTAAATATTTTATAAAATTATAAAATAATTAAATTAATAATATATAAAAAAACATATTTTTTATTTATATTCATTATAAAATAACTAATTTAATAATACACTTTAAAAATTATTATATATAATATTTTATTTAAAGTATATTGTATTTCACATCATAAAACTATTTGTAACTAATTTTTACATATAATATCATTTAATATTTATTATAAATATTATTTATTATTATAAAAATATGTTTATAAAATTTAATATAAATATTTATATAACTACAGTATTTTTTTAATTTATAAAATACTAGCCGCACGTTACCCACCCGCTTCACTGGGTATTTCACAATCTTGCATAAATATATACATATACTAGCCGTTACCCACCCGCTTCCCTGGGTATTTCACGATGTTGTATATATGTATACTCTTTACATATATATGAATTATTGATATCTAGCACTAAGAATTCGATTCTATTGAAAAATATATTTATAGCTGTTACTCTCGCCCCTTGCTATTAAAAGAACATAAATTATAATATCTAATTTCTATTTATATCTAAAATAGAAGTAGAAAGATTTTTTTCGCTCACTTAACCTAATAATCAAGTGGATTTCCACCAAAGCAACTTTCAGTGGATCTCTACTCCATAAAATAAACATGCGTGCTAAATTTCAAGTCTAAATCTAACAGAGCAAAAACGGAATTTCTATCATCAATACCTCATTGATAGAATTCTTAGTGGATTCCAATTCAACAAAAGAAGCATGCAAACCAAATTTTATTATTATAGTCTTAGCAGTACAAAAGCGGGAATTTTTTGTCTATCAATACACCCCAATAGCTCTCCCCGCTTCCCCCTGGAGTTGATTTCCGTAAAATCCATTCTTAGTGGAACTCTATTCAACTAAAGAAAAAAGTGCTCAACAAATTTCAAGTAAATGAGTTAAATTCAAAAACAGGAATTTTTCTATAACACGCCTTAATCCCTCGCAACCTCACTCCTTTGGGGGTCCGTTTTCGCAAAAATCTTTGTAAAAGGAATCTTATTCCATGAACGGAACATATCTTCTAATTTTCAAGCAGGTGGTTCTATTAGTTGAAAAGTGGAAATATTTATCTATTACGTCCCTTAATCCCCCTCAGTGACCCTTGGGGATCAATTTTCCCCAAAACTATTTTGTAGCGGATCTCTACACCATGAAAGGAATTCACTTACCAAATTTTAAGACTGTACATCTAATAGTTTAAAAATGGAAATAATTATCTATAACGCCTCTTAAGCCCCCACAACGCCACTTAGGAAACGATTTTCACAAAACCCATCTTATGACAGATCACTACTCAGTGAATGGAATCTGCTTACTCAATTTCAAGATTTTACGTCCAATAGTTTAAAAAAGGAGTTAATTGCCTATAACGCCCCTTAATTCTCCACAACGCCACTTGGGGTTGATTTTCACAAAACCCATTCTGTAGGGGATCTGTACTCTGTGAAAGGAATCCACTTATCAAATTTCACAACTGTTCGTCTAATAGTTTAAAAATGGAAATAATTGTCTATAACACCCCTTAAGCCGCCGCAATGCCACTAAGGAAGCGATTTTCACAAAACCCATCTTATAGCGGATCTCTACTAAATGAATGGAATCCACTTACTCAATTTCAAAATTTTATGTCTAATAATTTTATATATAAAAAAGGAGATAATTACCTATAACGCCCCTTGATTCTTCGCAATGCCACTTGAGGGTCGATTTTCACAAAACCCATTTTGCAGCGGAACTCTACTCCAGGAAAGGAATACATTTACGAAATTTCAAGACTGTCCGTCAAATAATTTAAAACCGGAAATGATTATCTATAACGCCCCTTAACAACGCCACTTGGGATTCAATTTTCTCAAAACTCATTTTCTAGAGGATCTCTATTCTATGAAAGGGGAGTCCGCTTACAAAATTTAAATACTGTACATGTAATAGTTTAAAAATGAAAATAATTACGTGGAATGCCCCTTTGGCCCCCGCAACGCCACTTGGAAGTCAATTTTCTCAAAAACCAATTTTGTAGTGGATATCTACTCTATGAAAGGAACCCGCTTATATCAAATCTCATGACTGTACGTCCAATAGTTTAAAAATGGAAATACTCATGTATAACACCCCTTAAGCACCCTCAATGCCCCTTGGAGGTCGATTTTTGTAAAAATCATATTGTAGTGGATCTCTACTCTATGAATGCAATCTGTGTACCAGGTTTCAAGTCTGTACCTCTAATAGTTTAATAATGGAACTACTTATGTATAACGCCCTTTAACCTCCCGTAACGCCCCATGGGGTTTGATCTTAGCGAAATCTGTTCTCAGCTGATGTCTACTCCATTACTGGAGTAGGCTCGCTCATTCCCAAGAATACCCGTGTGTCTGCGAACAAATGCAAAATCTACCGAGATGTTTTTATCTTTTAGGCTTTTAAGTTGCTTTTGGATCTCTACGATTATATTGTTAGATGAAGAAATACATTTAAGAGAATCCAAGGAGGAAAGAGAGTCAGTACAGATGAGATATTCTGTGATGACACTATTTTGCTCAGTGATCCATTCAACGGCGAAATTTAAACATAAAAGTTCAACTACAAAAACTGTGTATTCATCCCGAATTCTAAATTGAAAGTGTGTTTGACTTCATTTTTCGTTATAAATTATCACACTATCTTAAATATTGTTATTGATTTTAATGTATTTTTTCATGCTGATTTCAAATATGTTTGTAGATTTCATCTAAAGTAAATAGTTTCATTGATATGTTGAAAAAACCTTGACAAGAAAGCATAAGGTCACTGTAAGAATGAGTGAGTGTGTTTTCCACCAATGAAATGTTCCTTTATTTCAACCAATCAGAGAGACGTAGCGATAAAGGGTTGAAAGAAAAAGGTGAAACGTGGTTTATTGTATTGAATGCAGTTGTGTGCTTGTGGAAAATAGTGTATTGAAAGCAATTTGAAGTGCGTTTGTGGAAAATATTGGAATTATGGCTAAATTTTCATATCTGCCCGAGAATAAAAGGTACAAAATAATACATTTGAAGGAAGAAGGTTATTCTATGTGCCAAATTGCTGCTAAAGTACCATGTGGCCTTTCTACTGTTGTGAGAACTTTGAAAAGATTTTCTGAAACAAATTTTATTGCGGACAGGGGGCGATCAGGACGACAAAGAAAAACATCTTTACGTGAAGACAGGTTATTTCTTTCAAACAGAAAGCTTAATTCCTCGCAAATTTTGAAACAATGGACTTTGACATCAAATGTGAGTGTGTGCCCAAGAACTGTTAGAGGAAGACTGCTGGAAATTGGGTTACGTGGTTGTAAAGCGCGCCCAAAACAATTACTGACTGAATTTCAACGCAAGAGGCGATTGACGTGGGCAAGGGAACATTCATTATGGACTATTAAAGACTGGGAAAAGGTAATATTTAGTGACGAGAGTCAGTTTTGTATTTCTGGCAACCAAAGTAGTGCCTATGTAAGACGACGCACTCATGAGGAATTCAGCCCTTAGTGTCTGAAGCCCACAGTAAAGTACCCGATAAAAGCGATGGTATGGGGTTGAATGTCTTCTCATAGTGTTGGAAGACTTCACATCGTTAGCGGAACAGTGAAAGCCATGGATTACATTGAAATACTACAAAATAAATTGCTACCAACTGAGAGAGACCTTTTGGGGAATCAGTCATGGATTTTTCAGGACGATAACGCCCCTTGCCATCGTGCAAAGGTAGTCCAGAAATGGTTGGAAGACCATACTGTGAATAGAATGAACTGGCCACAACAGTCTCCCGACCTTAATCCGATAGAGAGTTTATGGTTTAAAATTGGTTATGAAATTTCAAAGAAAAAAAATCTTCAAACAAACATGAATTAATTGAA
The DNA here is from genome assembly GCA_019973935.1 of Trichonephila clavipes. NCBI lineage: Eukaryota > Metazoa > Arthropoda > Arachnida > Araneae > Nephilidae > Trichonephila > Trichonephila clavipes. The sequence goes on from BMAU01021197.1 coordinate 822,427, forward strand.
GCTTTAATATTTTCCTTCAACCATATTGTCACAAAAGATCTTTTGAAATTGGTGCATTCCATGCTAAAAAGATGTAGAGCTGTAATTAAAGCAAATGGCTGGCCCATAAAATATTGATTTTCAAACATGTGACAACAATGTAATTTTCAAAATGCTTATATATTAAATATGCCGTATTTGTCAATTTCCGTGTTATTTTTCTTTGCATATTATGTTATTCTATATTGTTTTATTCTGCTCATAATTCACATTATTGTGTTCAGGCAGCTTTACTACAAAAAATATTTTAGTCATTAAGAAACTAGTAGTAGATCTGAAATCAGCATAAAAAATACATTAAAATCAATAACAATATTTAAGATAGTGCGATAATTTCACAACAAAAAAAAAAAAGTCAAACATAAAAATTACGCAAAAAAATTAGTGTGTTCAGGACTTTTTGCCACCACTGTATATAACTATATTTAGTTGATTGATTGATTGAATATTAATGTCGCACTGTTCAGCTACACGAGGGCTTTTGGCGACGGACCACGTAATTTTGAACCATGGTCAAGTGACGTGGATGACACCTGAGTTGGCAACCTCTTCTCCTAACTACCACACCACACCAACTTAGAAGGAATATTCTACCAATACATAGCAGGAATATTCTTTGAAATCCACTCTTCCAAGATATATGGCAGCACAGGTTAGTGGGGAAGGCGAATAGTTTTGTAGCAGACATTGCGTTTTCAACTGACGACGTTTTCAGCATATTTTTATAAAATACTCTGTGCAGCACTGATACATTAAAAGTATATCAGCTGAAGTGCCCGCTCTTTGCACGAGTTCACATTTATAAGAAAATAAAACATTATTGATATAATAGCTGAATTGTAAGGAGTGCAAAGCCAAATGTTCGACAATGTTTACAAAAATGTAAAATGATTTTTTTAAAAATGATTGCTCAAATTATAATTAGTTTTAAGCGAATGGTAATTTTAAGCTTCACAGAGTTAACATTTATATTTGATGTTAAATAATGAAAAATAATATAAAATTCCGATGAAGAATAACTGTATTATTTTTAATATTTAAAGCGAAAAGACTTCAACATGTTTTAGTGGTCTGTTGCCAAAAGCCCTCATGTAGCTGAACAGTGCGACGTTAATATTCAATCAATCAACATGTTTTAACCCGGGAGCAGGCGCGCATTCGATACGGTCGAGCGGGGTTATTGAGTCACCCTAATCTTTTTTTTTTTTTACATAAGTATTTTATTGTATACGATACAAATCGTGATTCCAGTGAATAATTTAATTAAGAGAAAGTTTCCTTACCTACTTACAAGGACTTTTAAATTTTTCTTTGGTAACAAATAAACAGTTTTGCCAGAATTAACGATTTCGTAATCTGTGCATCCCGCACGACCACTTCCGGGGAAAAAGTGTATTCATTATGATTATATGAAACTGTGTAAAACGTTTTTTGCATTATGCTTTATATGTATAGAATACTCGTAAAAATAAGTTTTGGCCAAGTAATTCTTCAAAGTGCTCTCTCCATGGTTTTCCAACTATCATAAAACTCTTTTGCATGGAGTGAGTGAGTGATTGATTATTAACATCGCACTGTTTAGCTACACGGGGGCTTTTGGCGATGTACCCCATAATTTTGAACCATGGTCAAGTGACGTGGACGACACCTGAGCTGGCACCCCCCTCTCCTAACTACAACACCACACCAACGGGAGGACCTTTCAGCTTTCCACAGATTTAACGTGCATCGCTGCCCTACACGGCGGGTCTTTAGTGGTACTGGGCTCGAACTCGTGACAAGGCAAGCCACGGTCCGATACCAATACCACTCGGCTACCGCAGCCAAACTATATTTAGTTATTAGTAACAGTGATAAGCTGAAATCAAACTCCCTTTCAAAACCCAATAATAATTTAGTGAAGGATGCAGACCTTCCATAGAATTTCTGATGTTTTGCCCTGAAACTGAAAATATCATCAATTTCAGTAAATAATGCCATTTATTAGCAGACTGACTTATGTTCAATTCATAAAAATACTATAAAATATTTTTAATTTTGCTTTTTCTTTTAATTCACTAGTGAACATTCAAAACGTTCAGAAATAACACAAAATGAATGTAATATCATTTAACAAGCAGAAGAAGAAATTGTTCAATCATTGCTGAAAGAATTTTTTTTCATGATTAATAATATTCATTTTTTAAATTATTTTCAATTTCAACTCACATCATTTAAAGAATGAAAACAATTAAGGAGTACATATTTTTAAAGTTATGTTTATTGATTAGATAAAATTGATGAATTTTTATAGCATATTCAAAAAAGGAAAAAAGAAATTCTTTCACAGTACACTGTAATTTTCAATTTAAACGTACTTTTGGGAAATACATACATATACTTACTTGACCCTTATTAAAAAAATTAGGAAGATATTTCATAGCATTTGATCTCAAACATGCAATATTTTCATACTTTCCAGGATTCTGTATGCGCAAAGCTTTGATTCGCTCTTGAACATAATCTGATACTTTTACACGTATTTCCAGACCTAACATTAATGCCTCAGGAAACAAAGATGATAGTTCAACTATATTTTTTTAAAAAAGAAATAAAGAACAATTATAACTATAAATTATGAACAACAAAATATTTCATTTCTTTTTTGTACATAACATGAAAGCTGTGAGACATATTCAAATGTTTTCCTATTCATTACTTTATATAAAATATATGAAACATACATTTCTTATTTTGCGCACAAAAAAAAATCTTTAAAAATTTATGTTTTGCATTTGAATATTTCTGATGAATTTTGAATTAACTTGAAAAGGAAAAAAAAAAAAAAAAAAAAAAAAAGGCATCCTTCCAAAAAATTACAAATAATAATAATATTTAAATGTTACAGATTATTGCTTTCAACATAAATAATAAATTTATAACCCTAAGTTTCCATCAGTTAAATTATTTAGTGATAGGGAAGAACATATTTGCGTCAGACTGACCACCTGACCAGAACATCTGCTAATGAGCCTCAGCGCCTAAGGTCACATATACTGATATGGGTACAGTAGGCCTTGGCCTTCATGGGTTGTTGCACCCCTCAGATTAGTTTAGTTAAGAACATTTTAAGAGCCTATGTTTATACCACTTAAAACTACACAAGATCATGTATGAAATATTATTCAAAGTCAGTGGCGCACACAGGAATTTTTCAAGGGGGGGGGGAGGGGTCCAGGGTCGAAAGTTCACCATTCTTGTATCATGCTCCTTTTGATTTTGTCGATTTTCGGGAACAAAACACAGTAAAAAACTAATTATTGAATAAATAATTAGCATTAATTAATAAAATTAATCATTAATAACAAATACTTAATTAAAGTTTACGTACTACGTACTTAGAATTATAATCAATCGGAAAAAAAATCAAGGGCTTTGGGGGGGTCCTCCCCCCCTTGTGTGCGCCACTGTTTAAAGTATTATAATAATATAAAAAAATTGCAAACTAGTGGCAAAATTACTTCATTTACTATGTCTTTCTCTTTGTATATTTATACAACACAAAACTAGTGATAATATACTTATAGTTAAACATAATAAATAAGCCTGTAGTTTTTAAAAATGAACATATATACATATACCACAGTATACACATTGTTTTATGAGGGGGATTATATTTTAAAAGACATGAAAATAAAAGTGTCATGGCAAAATCTTCATGTTAAAAATCTGTTGGAGCTCAAGCCCCTTTGTGTACACTACTGCACATAAATATATGTTTCTCAACAAAAATTAGCACAAGTATACAAAAATTTAATAAGAATTACATAACATGCTACTTTTTGTCAAAGCTTGGTATTTACATATTAATGTCACCATTGCCAAATTTGTACCATTTTTCACCAAAATCTGCCTGATTGGGATTTTTTTTTCAAATAAAACATGCAAGAAACGTTTTGTTGTTTTGATACTATGGTGTGCATCACCTGATGCAAATTTTGCTGCAGTGAGGCTAATATGTAACTACCCACAAATTATTTCCTCACCAAGTCAAAAACAGAAAAAGAAAAAAAATGACAATAACATATAGAGGTAAATACATAGCACAGAGAGCATCTGTTGAAACTAAAATGATTAATTAATATATAACATATAAAAAAGGTTTAAATAAAAATAGTTATGAATTAAATGCTTAAGTGTTAAAAAATACTTTCTTAATCCTTGATGTATATTATTTTCAGAAGTAAAAATTTACAGCATCAGATCTTTTAAATTATTCCAAATTTATGGTACACTTTCAAATCAATTTTTACCCAATAATCCACCATATCCACAGCCTACATCAGCAAACTCTACTTTGGCATTTGATTTGGATGCATCTTCACCAAAATATTTGGGGTACAGTGGAGCCCAATTCATGTGATCTGGAGTCAAAGGACTGGAAATAAGAATACGAAATATAATAATCAGCTTCACAAATTTTTAAAATTAGTTATTTCAAAGATGAGTTTTAAGTTTACAAAGGAATATTTAAATTATTTTTTGTAGGGTTGATTTGTAGAATAACATTGTGACAGAAATTAAGGTAAAAATTATTAAATAAGGAGGGGAGTAGTTTATCAATTTTGATTATGACTTAAAAGGACAGCAAAAGTTATCATTATTTATCCTAAGTATTCATCATTAGATATTAACACAAGTATTGTTGTATTTGATGTGTACCTGCTGGTTCACTTTAGCCATGAAAACAAAGGAAATTTAATAAATAAATATATTAATTTAACATAATTTAATAAATAAATATATTAATTTAACAGAAGGTACCAAAAAGAGTTAAAATGCATTTTTTCCCGCAACAAATTATTAAATCTTGGTTTTATAATCGATACATAATATATAAATCCTAAAATAAATCTTTTTCATACGTACTAATCAAAATTATGATCCGCTATGGGATTAGAATGAGCCCTTTGACGATAATATCGTTTTTGAGGTAAATGAACACTCTCCATGGATCAAACTGTTTTAACAAATTTCACAACCAGTTAAAACTATTAAGTAATAAGCATGAATTGATTGACGTTTTCAGAATATGGAACAAAAAAAGATATCCCCAGCAGCATGCATGTAACAGTAATTGATTGATTGAAAGGATGAAGGGGATATAGAGCAACACAGGCTATGTAACAGTAAATTAAATTGTTTACAAACAAATACAATATTCATATTGCCGTATCTCTGAACAGCAATAAAACTCAATTTATTAAAAATTCAGTGGCTCTCTCTACTTTTTGTCGAAAGGAATTAAAAATATTAATTGATAGAGCGGCTCTTAAACTGGACCCCTAGGAGTACGTAGTTTCTTTGTTGACTCTCTCCTGTAACGTTGAGATTACCCTCTTTATAAACTCTAAAAGGCCTCGTGGAAAAATTGAAAGATGTGCCATACTAAACTAGATCACTTAATTGTCTTCAACGAAAATCTCAACGAGAGCTTATATTTTGATCAAGAATATTAAGTCGGGGAGGAACATTCAAAATCTTGGGGGTCCACGATGTAACTTTGATACATAAAAGGGGACCTCGGTGATCGAAAGTTCAAGAGCTGCTGCTGTATGATATTTTCAATGACATTAAACAAATTAAATTCCATAAAATTAAAGGTTTTTTTGTTCAAAAATTGTTAAATAAGATTTTTGAAAAATATTGTGTTAGGGTAGTGTTTATATATAAAATGATAATGTTTTTCAATTATTGTTATTCCTTTAGTTTTTTGAGTGTGATATTTCTTATTTCATTTTGATACATCATAAAATTTCAAATTAATCAAAAAATCACTTCCCTTGGGAAGAATTCAGAGGAAGATTTTCCACTGAAAAGATCCTCTTTTCTAACTTAAGGTTGGTCACCAAGCCGTATCCTTGAGAGGAAGCAGTTTATGATAACTGTGTGTGGCCAAGGTAATGAACTCACGGCTTGCGTATCATGAGTTCGGGCTTAGTGCACCGCTGAAGATCCAATGTGTAGAGGAAGCTGATGCATGTTAAATTTGTCTAGGCTCTCTAACATCCTCTCATTGGTGTGGTGTGGAAGGAGAAGGGGTTTCGGCTCAGGGGGCGTCCTCGACACTTAAACTTGGTTCAAAATTATGAGGTGCGTCACCAGTAGCCCTTGTGCAGCTTTATAGTGCGATGTCAAAGAAACTCTTACTCTCACACACATAGTAACCGTGTCAGAAAACTCGCTCCCCATAATACTGCAGTCTCTTCTAGGCTTTCAGCGTTTCTAGAAGATGTTTTCAGGATATACTATCAGAGAAGGTTCGGTAACAATTTGCAAAATATAGAAAAGAGTACATTTTTCATTTTTAATTTCAAGATCAAATAAAATAAGCACCGATCCGAAATCCTCCAAGGAATGCATGCAGGTCCGTGTGACTACTGGGAGCGATATCTATTCAAACCATGATTCCAACACCATAATTCTGCGTCTTTCAACATAGTTGCATTGATTATATCTGGTGCGTCGTCCCCAACTAATCAGCAAACACCTTGAATTGCTCTCCAGTGGGAAACTAGACTCGCGCTTTGAAAGAGTACAGAAGGTCATTGCTATCTGGGTCAGGAAACGTGTTCCCTTACCCAACATAAGGGAGATATCTCTGTAAATGTCGAAGGAGACACACGTAACTGGTCTTCTCGCACATAGAGTATCATTGTGCAAACTTTTCCATCAAAACATAAATTATCATTCCTGATATGACCAAATGATCTGAGATACGTGCAGGGCCAATCCTAGCAGGTGTGCACCGGACGCGGGCGGCCGAAACAAGGGGGCGGCCACAAACCGCTTATAATTCTTTCGATCAAGCGAAATTTTTTGCTAATTTCTCAAGATAAAATTTATAGTAAGTTGAATAAAGATGCTGAATTTTAAATAGTTATTGAAAAATCAAAATAAGTCTCGATTTCCCAATAGCATAACATAGTTCGAGAAAAATAAGAATGGATTTCAAATTCTGAGGAATATCCTCCTCATCAAGGGTGTAGCCTGCTTATCAGGGGGCCAGTATCAATGTTACACCCCCTAGCTACAGGGGCCCGGACGTGTGTAAGCAAAAAGTCGTAAAAGGTTATTAATGGTCATATTAAGAGTTCCCTTCTACGTTCATAAGATAGTATGTCACTGGCTTCAAACGATATAAATTTTCCATTTGAATTCTGAATCTCAGGACCCACTATAAAAAAGTTTAAAAGCTGATAAAGTAACTCAAAATAATGAGAAAACAAGGAGTGGTACGTGGTCAGAAAGCAGGAACAATTTCTCATTCAAAGCGGTTCGACAAAAAGATCGTTTGAAGTGAAATACAGATAACACTTGGGATGGGAAAAATACATTCAGAATGTTATTTGCTTGTGAATGAAAATACCCCCTTCGTCTGCTGATTGATTGACCGTAATAAACGTCGCACTAAGAAGTTACAGAAGGCTTGGCAGTTGGAATTTTTTTTTTCAGAAGTGGTCCAGTGAAAGAGAATATTAGATTTTATTTATCCCGGGTCTCTTTTATTTCTGTAATAACCAAAAGACCGGATGTGCATACAGTCAGCAAGGGATCTGCTTCCCGTTCCGAGATTGATCTGGCCCATAAGCGCCAGAAATCTTCTGTCACCCTCCAAGTCTATAGTTAATTATTTTTTAACGAGTATTCATGAGTTCTCAACCCTGGTCCCATGGGGGAAGGGGGAGGGGGCGTTAAGGAAGAATGCCGACGCATCGGACAAAAGTAATGAAAAGCACGATCAAGATTTATGACATGCTTAAGGACGAATGAAAAGAAAGGGGCAGAATGATCCTCAGAAAAAAAAAGACCCCTTTTCGAAGAAAACTGAGGAAATTCTGCGTCAATTTGACTTCCAAACTAATTTCTTTTAGACAAGACAAACATCGGAACAACAAAAAGGTAACTATATTTTCACTTTCAAAATTCTCTTTTCGATTTTTAAGATTTAATGCCCAGGTGTTGTAATCATTGCATAAGATAAAGTGAAAAAAATATTTTGTTGCATTTGGGCTATAACTATTTTATTTATTTATTTATATAAATATTAATAACTATCATCAGTTTCTTAGAATACTTTCATGTTGATTAACATATTTAAGTGTATGTTTTCGTAGCTTGAATGCACCGTAATCTTCTTAAAACATTTTCAATTGGCATTGTTATTCAAAGGAAAGAATACATATATTATTTGCCTCTCGTATAAAAATAATTTCTTTAGTCACTCATGAAAAACGGTAGGAATTCATTTAAAATGAAAAACACTAATGAGTCTTTGAGTACATTCATTAATTATTTACAATCCTAACAATAGTTCGAAATTCAAATAAAACGTAGTTATATTTATTTTGATGATTTTGTTTGTAATCATAACGTATTACGATAATTTTGTTAAGTAATAAATGAAACAATCTATAATTTCTAAATATTTAATTTAAATTGCTTCAAACTGTGAAAAGAATTTTCGAAGAAATAAAGTATGTTAAGTTTACTTAAAGATACACACACATTTTTTTGTTCTTTTTATTGAGGTAACATGTGAAATAAACACATAATTTTTCTAATATACTCTAAGATTGCTAAGAGAACCATTATTTTGTAAGATTGAATTTGAAAAGCACAAATTATTTTTTCTTTTTGTATTTATTGCCATTTTCAGAGTGATTTGCACGATACCTCCTTGATTAAAATCTTTTGCCCAGAGAATTTGAAAGGATATTTAAAGCAAACTAATAATTAATTATGTGTATAATTAATTATAAAAATACTAAAAATCGTATAATTTCTTTAAAATATTGTATAGCATTCTGTATGCTTCTAATAAAGTTAATCAAAAAATTCATCTATAACAATCTATAACAATATTTAAAATCTTTAAAAAAGGCAATAATAAGAATGTCAGAACTATGGCAGAAATTTCGTATAAAAAGCATTTAATGAAAGGTATATTTTTTCAGAACAATAATAAATGTTGAAAAAAATATAGGTAATATTTTTAGTTGCTTCTAGTAGTATAAAACTATTTAATTAAAGTGATAGCAAAATGCATTACAGAAATAAAAATATGATAAACATAATTTATAAAATAGATAAGTGATTTCAAACAAAACAGAAATGTGAAAAGTTATTCAATAAGCAGTAAGGTTGTATAATCTTGAGTATTTTTAATGTAATTAAAATACAAATTTCGTTAAAAAATTTTAGATTTCTTTTGTGATATTGTGGCCTTTGTCAAAAAGTTTTGAGCTATCTTAGAAATTTCAAATTATTCCAGAAATGTTTTATTGTTCTGTTTAGTCTCAAAGTATTCAGATATTTGAAAAAACAAACAAGTATAATAATAATATTAATGTTTTATTAACCTATATTTAGAAACTTAAAAGGAAACTACAATTTCAGAGTATTGTGATTGTGTTCCTATTTTTTTTTAAAAAAACAACCTTAGAATTTTTGAAAGCTTTCTTTTGGTGGGGATATTTTAATAATTTTGAATAAGTAATCTGAGGAAGCTCCAAGATATGTTTTGTTCTAGAAATGAAACTAATATGTTTAAACAAGGAATTAATTAAACAAAATATGTTTGTATTAAGTCAGAAATTTCATAATTCAGTCAGAAAATTTGAAAAAATAATAAAATATCCTTTTTTGAGAGTTTGGGAAAAAAAGAGTTAAAAAGCTTAAGATTATTATTTTAATTTTCTAAATATTTCATGAAAAAAATTTACATTTTGCAATAATAAACAGAAAAATTTAAAAGGTTTGAACATTTAGATTCGATTAAAAAAGAATTTAGTTATTTTTTAATCCAAAATTTATAACTTTATTTTCAAGCATTCACGGAAATTTCTTCCACACTGCTACAGAGAAATAAATTTTATAACTCGGAATCGGAAATCATCCCTCGGCATCGAAGTTGCAAAAGAAATGGTCTCGACTTTCCCTAATGTAGCGATACTTTTAAAGTATTTTTAACTATACCGATATATACTGCTCAAAATAATTAAAGGATATTGCGGTTTTAGGTGGATCTTGTGGCTGGGAAACTTTTTATATATGGTCGACAGATTGATACATGGTCGACAGACGTAGTAGGTTATATGAAAATAAATTACACATGTTTGGCAGAAAAAAATGCATTTTATTGCGCATTTGTGTACAAAAGGAAAAAAACCCAATTTGTGCATATGAGAAAAAAAGAATAAGAAAAGGTGTTTTCTTCAAAGGAAATCATTTTCTGTAGGGGGTATGGTTTCCACGGACGTCCAGCAACGTTGAGCACCTCTGAGGCATGGAGTCAATGTGGCTATTAATCACGAGTTGGGGGATTCTGTCCCACTCTTCCAGAAGAGCTCTTTCCAGTTCTTGGAGAGTTTGAGGGGTAGTTGGCGGCCAGCAACTCGTCTTCCTAAAGCGTCCCAAACGTGCTCTATTGGATTCATGTCTGGAGAATACGCTGGCCATTCCATTCGTACGATTCCTTCCTCGAAAAAGAAATCCTCCACCAGGTTAGCCCGATGTGGCCTGCAGTTATCGTCCATTAAAATGAAGTTATCTCCGTTTGCTGCAGCGTAAGGGACTACAATAGGACTGAGGATCTCATCCCTATACCGTCGAGCAGTCAGAGGTCCATCTCGAATGATGTAGATGTCTGTGCGCCCGTCAATGGAGATGCCACCATACACCAACACTCCCCCACCGCCAAATCTGACACTTTCGTGCACGAACGCAGGATTATTCCTACTGCCACGGTCCCTCCAGATGAAATATGCCTATTATCTGGATGAACAGAAAAACAGGACTCGTCAGAAAAAAGAACATTGCTCCATTCATTTCTCCTCCATTTCACATGTTCTGTTGCCCACTCCCTGCGGTCGCGACGATGCCTTGATGTTAGTCTAACACATACCATCGGTCGGCGAGCATACAGACCTACACCATGGAGCTGGTTTCGGACAGTCTGAGTTGAAACCGTGGTGCCAGTAGCCGAGCGAAGGTGTTGTTGGAGAAGAGTAGCGTTCATATTTCGGTGTCTCCGAGTCGTTAACACTAAATAACGATCTTCATTGGGCATTGTTGCCCATCTACGACCTTGTCCTGGTCTTCGGCCTGCACTTCCAGTCTCCAAAAATGGTTCCAGATCCTGGAAATCACCCTTTGTGACACACCAATTGCTTGTGCTACTTCGGCTTGAGTTTGGCCCCCTTCTAACCTGCCAACACTTCTCCAAGCTTCTGAATCAGTTAAATGACTTCGCTGAGACATCGTACTCATCGAAACAAAGCAGTCACTGAATGCCGATCATCCTTGTCTTCATTTCAGTTGAAAGTCAAATTTCATTCGCTGCCGCTGAAGCGACGTTTTTGACGTCGAACTCAAAATTAGCATACTCCACAGTTTGAAAATCAGAAAAATTTGCATTTGTGATTCTCTTCTTCCATTTTCGGCAAAAAAAATTTCGGTTATATCTTTATTTTATATAAAACTTGCAATATCCTTTAATTGTTTTGAGCAGTGTAGAAGGCATCGGGTCAGAGATCTTTCTCAGTTTTAACCTGGCAGTTCCCACTCAGGGTAGCGATGCACGTTAAATCTATCGAGAACTGAAACGTCCTCCCGTAGGTGTGGTGTGGTAGTTAGGAGAGGGGGTGCCAGCTCAGGTGTCGTCCACGTCACTTGACCATGGTTCAAAATTACGTGGTCCGTCGCCCAAAGCCCTCGTGTAGCTGAACAGTGCGACGTTAACATTCAATCAATCAATCAATCAACCCGCTCAGGGTATGTCGTACCCACTGTCTACCTTTTTTTCAACGCTCCTTTGAAACCTTTTTTGGAAAATTGATAGGTTCTCGTGTAGCTGACTTTAAGGTCATATCCTTAGAGGGGCCTTTGCTTGTAGGCGAATTCCAAATATATATTTTTGGATACCGCCTCTTCGGGTATGTCATACGTTGCGCGTGAATCACCGTTACAGTTCTGAAAGCATGAGTACGTTTTAAATCTTCCTTATACTATGGCGTATTATTGTAGTTATGGTGAAGAAATGTGATATTTAGCCCTCTAGGTGGTTAGCTTCCTCCTGAAAAGTTATTACGAAAGCGTTTACTGTTATTTTGCCTTTCGCTTTAAAAATGCAACAGTCTTCTTTCCTTTCCCCCTTTTAAAACTTAGCAGGTCGAACGGGGACAATTTTATGACTTAGTTCGGTCCCTTTGTCAAGTAAGAACCAAGAGATCAATCGTTTATAGCTAGCTGTTAAGTTGCCTTGGGCAATGTTGTATGTCGGTCGTTTCCCCAATATGTTCAGTCACAGTAAAATTAAAACAAAATGAAGGGTAAAAAAAAGGAAAAAAATGAAATAAATAGTGTGTTAGAAGTTGAAAAATAATTATATTTTCTTCAAACAAAATTTATTTTTCTGTCATTTTTTAAAAATTAAAAAAAATATATATATTTTGGTATTGCGATTTGAACCGGAAAAAAGCATCCTGTATTCATTTTTGAATATGAGAGTAAGAAAACGCGCTCACTTTCCTGTTTTTAAAAAAGTAATGAGGTAAAAAGAGCAAAGGCCCTATCTCTTTTTTAAACAATAAGACAATAAATGGTGCATACGATTATATTTATGAAGTAAAACCGATCATTCTCTATTCAGTTATATTTTTAATTTAAAATAACATAAAAAAGGATTTCAATACTTTTAATTTATTTTAATTAAAATCATATAAATGATATTTTTATGTTAACTAAATATTTTTCGGAAAAAATCTAAATTTTCATTCCTAGTGTTCTCCTTTTCGAACTTCTTGTATTAAAAAAAAATTTCTTTTCTACATCGGCATTTGTGATGGACATAACACGCATTCAGTCAATAATTTTTAATTTTAATGGGGGATATACTTCTTCAAATGCGCGTGACAGTACTTCTAACGATTTTCTACTCAAGTTTAATTCCTTATCTTTCTGTTTCTTTTATTACAAGGAAAAATGTCACACATCGATAACTATATTTTCACACAATTCAGTCATTACAAATTTTATTGGGAGAAAAGTTCTCCCTAATTAATTTTGTCTTTCAAAACAGTACACTTAAAATAATTTTGTTCAGTGAAGTTAACCGACCGTTCCACAATGTATCCATACCAAATTTTAAAAACAATTTTAACATTTTGAAATGTATCCTGAATTTAATTTTTTGAGTATACACAAATATTTCCTGCTGAATGGAAGACTTAGTATGAGATGTGGGGTGTGCGGTTTTGAAAGAATGTTTTCGTACATGTAGACTATTTTTGAAAATTTAAATATCACTATATAACTGCAAATGAGCCTTATTTTAATGTGTGCTGGTATCAAAATAAAACACTTTACAATATTAAACAGCCTATGGGTTTATATTCAATATCAAACTATTAGCAAAATGGCTTACAACTTCTATTCAAATTGTAAAGAAACTGAAAAATAAATATATCTTACTGCAGTCAAAAATATTTATAATATGTAAATATCCTATTCCTCCACTTATTTCAGTACATTTTAAAAATTGTAGCTGAATGCAATTTTTTTATATTTATAAACGAGGCATAAAAGCTCACACAGTCGTAAAAATGTCTTTATCATTTTTAAATATACTACAATAAAATGTATATGGATTGTAAGATCAGTTCTAAAATCCTAAAAGCTTTTAGAGGAGCAAAAAACATGTAATTTTGGATTGATCAAAATTTTAATATAATACACAAATATACATGTTATTAAGCAAATACATTTGAAAAATCAAACTTCCTTCTGAAATAAACGTAATTGAAAGAAAAATGTTTAATTGCAAATGAGTGGAAATAAATGTTTATCTAAGGGGTATCCCCAAAGTGAGGCAATCCTCAAACTTAAAACTCAAACTCAGTGGCACAACAATCCATGAGGGCCAGGAACTACTATTCCCAACCCAATATGCGTGACCATTGGGCGCTGAGGTGCATGAACAGATATCCCGATTTGGTGGTCTGTCTGAAGAGAGACCTTCAGTGTTTAAGACCCCAAGCAAGCTTGGTACTCATTTATCGACCCAATGTAGCGGGGATGAAAGGCAGAGTCGACCTTGCGCAGCCCGTTAATAGAACCCCAGACCTGTGGTGTGGAAGCACGATACACTACCACTCGACCCTATTCGGTGAAGAATAAAACTTAATGTTAGAATCTTATATAATTCCCTAATGAATGAGGGAGTCCAAACTTTTTTTTTTCATGTAAACTGTTTAGACGGAAATGGTTAATTATGAACATTTCACAAGTTGCATAAATTAAAATTAACCGTTATAGTTCAGATAAATTTTTAAGAGTGCACAAGGTGTATTTTGGCTGCACGAATTAATTTTAAAAGGAATACGGTTACGAAAAAGTAGTACAAATCTATCTAAAGTAGGGTTGGTTACCTTAGATATTGTCAAACACAACAATGTATTGAAAGCCAATTCCACAATTCGTTGTTATAAAAATGTATGGAAAATTACAAGACTTATTTTTGCATTTGTAATTTATATATATATTTTTTTCCTGAGAACTTTAAAAGCTAGAGCGGCATCCATCAAAACCGCGGTTCCCTCTCTGTTTTTCCAGATCGCCCCTGACTAAGCCGGCTCTGCCATAGTAAGTGAAAATGCCGTATTTTGTTTGTCAAGATCATTTTATAGCAGACTGCATTTTTCATGTATTTTAGATGGTCGTTTAATATTTTCTACATCAATATCTTAATGTCTGAATTTAAAATTACATAAAATTCTTGACATTCGCATCAAGACCATTATAATTTTTATTAGTATATGAATGTGTCATCAAACGATTACATGACTATTATTAACATATTATTTTAACCATTTAATTAATATTAAGTATAACATACCGCACACAAATTTTCTGAACTTTAAAATAAATATTTCGAAAACTACTTCAGATATACTCAAAATTTTTCATTCCTTCGCTTTAGCTTCTCAGTTTTGCTTCTATGTAAAACTTAATTGTATATTCGTCAATTTTTTTAGTATATTTTTTGCTCTTAGCATGCAGTTTTCAACTGAATTGTATATGAAATCTTCGAAATATATTAAAAAATACCAAAGAAGCTATATAATAAAATTTGAAATTTATATTATACTCAAACAAATGCTAAAACTTATGGTAAATAATTTTTAACTGCGCGATGCATTCCTTTTTTCGAAATTTCAAATGGAATTTCTAACATAAAATTTCTAGCTTTATACGTTCGAGATTTCAAAAAATATCCAGATTTTAATTACTTATTCAGTTAGCCTTTAAAAAAAGATAAATGTTGAGGTATTTTGCATAAATAGATATTTTTGAAGAATAATTCGAATGTTTTTGAATAGCTCGAATTTAAAATTGATTTTTATGTTTATTTATGTAGGATTTTCCCTTTGAAACATTTTGTTAAAAGGTTGAGTCATATCCTTTTCAGAGGACCATAAATCTCAATTTTATTTATTACTGCATTCCGAAGCAGCGCCATCTAGTGAGCTTTCGTAGCTCCGGCTTGAATAATTTTTCGGCAGAGGCCTACTAACCACTGCTTGTTCAACACGTCACGTCTTTACCGCATTTTCGCGCCCTGCGTGGTTCTACCAGTCCTAACGTCCAAGAATGAGAAAAGTAGTTAAATTTCCCCGTCTTCTAAAGGTATACCTCAACTTTTAATTAACCTAATTCCTGCATGTCTTTCTCTTTGTAAATATCCCCTTTTGTAAATATTTCCCTTTAACTTTAAATAAATTCTTTTTTACTTAAATGAAGTATCTGTGTTTAAATGACTTTGATTCAATTAATTCATCACTCACCCTTAAATACTTACCCCTAGACAACCCACCTCGCCAATCTAAAATCCCGCCTTCTGAAGAGTCTGATTTTTATTCGAAGATTTATTCGGACTCCCACATTTATATGCATAAATGTCTACTGTAAATGTTTCCGTATATTTTTGATTACCATTTATTCAAACATTCAAGTTATAAAAAAAATGTGGGAAAATCTTCATTCATGTTGTCTTTGATGTAAACTGAAGTTCAAGCACTTAAAATTCAAATATATTCGGTGTATTTTAACAATATATAACCAGGCACTGTACTTAAACTTCCCTGAACACTTAGGCTTTGAAATCTAAAAAAAAAAAACTAATAAATCTTAATTAGTTTTTTTTCGTTATTATTTTTATCAAAGTGGAAGAAAATGTTTCAAATGATTTGATGAAGTTTAAATTTATTCATTTTTAGTGGTTGGAAAGTTGAAAAGGTTGCAAATTTTAAAGTGTTTGGTGTTTTATTAATTTTTTTTGGGCATCTTATAATGAAATAATCATGTTTCAAAAACTGAAAGCATTGATTAAGATAAGAAAAATGAAGCGAAAGAATATACTTAAAAAAAGATAATTTGTCTAACTATATAAAATAGCAGATTAACCTGACACGCCCCAACTTGTTACAGTTTCAAATTAATATGAAACCAAAAGGGAATTGTAACATATTTTAC
Source organism: Trichonephila clavipes (assembly GCA_019973935.1). Lineage (NCBI taxonomy): Eukaryota > Metazoa > Arthropoda > Arachnida > Araneae > Nephilidae > Trichonephila > Trichonephila clavipes. Next base: position 839,038 of record BMAU01021197.1, read on the forward strand.
TTATACATTGGGACTTTTCAAAACTTTTAAAATACAAGCTAACAAACAAACACTTCCTGGGGTCTAAAGAAATTTCCCCCGATTTTTTACGATTGCTCCAGGGTCAAAACACTGGGTTCCCTGGGAGCCATAAAACTTCCTATCAGTGTCCTGCTGTGTTGCTTCCACCGTCCCTAATTATCTTTCAAGATGTTAAATCTTTAAAAGGGAGAAAGGATTTCAGAAAAGTACGGCTCAACCGCTTTTGAAAATGTTACTCAAAGGCAAAAAAAAAAAAAAAAAAAAAAACCCGTGCAGTGCATTTTCGAAGCATCTTTACAATGACGGAATTTTCCGTGCTAACCGCTTGGAGGGTTAAGTAATTTAATAGATACGGTATTTAACCGATATAGTACAACAGTGTTTTCGGATGAAGAAATTATGTCCGTGATTATGATGAGGAAGAATCAAATAATGAAGAGTATAACAGCAAGTAAGATTCTTCCTCCACTGAAATCGATCCAGATTTAGAAGAGGGAGACACGTTTAGAAATAAATGGGTTTTTTTGTATAGACACATAAACATTTGGGAAGAACATGACTTTAAAGGAGACAACTGGTACACATCCACTTTCAGATGAATTTTTGAAAGGTCTTTTTATTCCCTGTTTTCCCAATTTCACTCTAGAATTAAGAATTTTTTTAACCTAACCTGTTTCTGTGGCTTCCGATGAAAATTAAAAATACTTGAGAAATAATATGACACAACAAAGGCTTTCAGATTTTGCTGTAGTCTCAATTGAATCCGAAATTTCAGAAAAAACTGATTTAACCGAAACAATTAACAAATTTGCTTCTCAGAAAGCCAGAAAAGTTATTTTATAGTTACAGTAAAATCTGGCGTTTAACGTGTCCCTACAGATATTCACCATATAACACGCACACCCTTTTTTACGAAGAAATCTGAAATGCATGTGCGCAATGATCTTGTATTTTGAAGTCCTTCATTCGATTATTCCAAGCTTTAGTAAAAAATAGCGTACTTTCAGAATTACAACCCTTTAAGTTCATAAGGAATGTTGTTTCTTTCACAGAAACAGTATTTCGATATATGTAAAAGTCTGATCTTTATCTATGCTAATCTTTTTGTATTTTTAAGGTTCTCATTTTTATACCCGGCGTATAACGTGCAACCGTAAATTTCGTTCTTATTTTTTGAGTTAAAAGTGCGCGTTCTACACCGGATTTTACGGTATAGTTTATTACTTAGTCTTAGTAGAAGGACTGATTTATATACTTCTCATTTCACGAGATTTGTGCCTTAATATTTATTTTTATTGGATTGTATTTTTAGATTAAATTCTGTTGTGTGTGTGTTTTTTGCATTTATAATTATAAAATGTTTACTTTTATTTTAAAGGTTATATTTTTGTTAGTTTATTATTTTGTTAAAGCATTTTGTCGCTATTATAACTCATTACCTGTGTTTTACTTTTTATTCTTATATAAGTAGAAGATTTTTTAACGTCAACGTTAAGTGCTAGTCAAAGTATTAAAAGTTCTCTAGGGGGCGACACATTAGGTGTTTGCACGAGGGCGGCCGATACCCTAGGATCGGCCCTGGATACGAGCTTCCCCTCCTTCGGCCCAAAAGAGTTAAAAAATGGTCTCCCGCAAGTGTTTTAGCTGGTGGGTTACCTGAAACATGTCTTCTAGAAACATAATGATAAATTAAAGATCCTGCAGACGTTGGATCGCATTGCGCTACACATTGAGATGTACTACTAATATCAGCTGAAAACATTTCCTTTTCCATGCATCCAAACGCTCGGCAACTTATCGAATTAGGTAAACGACTTCTATACATTGTTATAGACTATCCAGGGTAATTTCAACAAAATTATCAGCAATTATTGAAGATCACTAACCATGCACAAAATAAACACACTAAGTTACAGAAGTTTAACTTTTGCACGTTTCTTCTCACTCACTTATAAATGACCATTTCTGTAAAATAAAAGTCCTGGTTATCGTTTTCATGCATCAGATTTCTTGAAATTCATACAAAAAAAGGAATTTTTTTAATTTTTCTGACATTTTATTTTAATGTTGAGCTTCTTCGAAGAACATGTTGTACCTTAATTTTTGGAGGCCAATATATATTGATATGAGGATAATACTGTTTTGGATTTTTGAGTAATTTAATTGTATTGAAATACTTCATTTTTATTTATTGTAGTTAGTAAAATATTTAATATGCTACGTGATTAAAAAATAATGAGACACATTCCGCTAATTTGCCTCGGACATAATGTGGAAGCTTTAGATTACTTCAATTTTTATCTTCTTTGTATACCCCGTTTTGATACGATTATGCTACATTAAAAAAAGTACTGTATCTTACATATATACACTGCTGGCTACACAAAAGGCAACACCAAGAAGGACCCGAGATCAGTGCCGATTTAAGCTCATTTCGAGCGGCGCCATGATCTACAGGCCCCTTTAGCACTGGAGGATCTAAATTTATAACCAGAAAATATGGTTAAGTCTAACTTATCCGGGCCCCTGGGCACCCACCCCTAGCACCCAATGGATAAACCGGCACTGACAAAGATATCGCAGTGAAACTTATTTGGCAGATTATATGTTGCACAAAGATCAAACTATTAAAACTACAGCCTCTTGTGACGTGTGGATAATGACAAAAATAGCAGTTAGTGTAGCCGCTATTTTTGACTATAACTGCTACCACACGTCTCGGCATAGAATCAAAGAGGCTTTGGATGTATCCTTAAAGTTCAGCAATCCGTGAAACTTTCACATATTTCCAAATTTTAATCTGGTGTAGAAGCGGGTGGTGTATCCCGGGCCAGTCGTTGTGTAAGCATGGACCATGAGTTTTCAATTGGCGATAGATCGGGAGAACAAGCAGGACGAGGAAGCAATTCAATCTGATGGGTAAAGAACTGTTAAACATTGAGTTCCACGAGTGGTCGTGCATTATCCTGTTGGAATATGACTGTTGGCAAGCGCTGAATGTATGGGAGGACCACGGGCTCCAACACCTCACAGATGTACACTGGTGTGCAAAAATTAAGGACGAGACGGTTTTTTCAATATAACTTTGTACAAAAGCTTTCCAAATCAACACTTTTAATACCGTAAGATCCCCAATACGTAAGGACATGTGTAATGTAAGCAACACTTACTAAAAGAGAAATCAGAGGGATAAAAAGAAGCTTGATTGAAAAAGTAGCATGGAGCGCAATGCGACTGAAGGCCGAAACATCCCTGTGATGGGTGTCCAGCAAGAAACATCCGGTCTTTAGTAGGGGATATGATCTCCCCTGACTGCTAGGCAGGTTTCACAGCGTCTGCCCATGCTGAGAATGAGGGTGTCAATGAGTTGTGGAGGCATTGCTGCCCATTCGTCTTGCAGCGCCAATCGAAGCTCCCGAATCGTTACTGGTGGTAAGGTACGAGCTGCCAAGCGTCTGCCTAGAAAATCCCATACATGCCCGATGGGATTGAGATCCGGAGATCATGCCGGTCAATCCATACGTTCAATATCCTCACTCTCTAAGAGCTGTTCGGCAGCTACTGTGCGATGACATAGTGCATTGTCGTCCATGAAAAGGAACTGCAGACCCATAGCGCCTCTAAAAAGACGCACATATGGAAGAAGAATCTCGTTACAATAACAGGTCCCGTTGATTGAACCAGCGTCAAAGATCTGAAGGTCTGTACGACTACCAAGCATGATGCCTCCCCAAACGAGAACACCGCGACCTCCCTACCTGTCCCTTTCAATGATGTTCGAGGGATGATTGCGGCTTCCCCGCTCTCTCCAGATGAGTATACGATGTGAATCGCTACTCAAACTGAATCTACTCTCATCTGTAAAGAGTACTCGTCCCCATTCATTGTCTCTGCAATTCCGGTGTTCCCGGCACCACAGAGAACGCCTTCTCCGATGGGCAGGCGTTAAAGGTACACACCGTACAGGGCGTCGTGCAAACAGACCACCACCGTGCAGTCTTCTGGCCACGGTAAAACGCGATATCGGTCGTCCAGTCGCCTGTGTCGTGTGTCTAGCGATTTCTCCCGCTGTCTTCCGTCTGTTTCTTTTGGCCTGTAAGACAATGTACCGGTCATCAGCGGGTGTGGTTCCTCGTGGATGACCACTACTGAACCCCCGGATAGCTGTTCCTGTAGTTTGAAATTGTCTCCAAAGTCGTGAAACGATGCTGTGAGCAATTCCGAACTCTGCAGCCACACTTGTCACACTGCGGCCTTCCTCCAACTTCCCAATGATTCGACCTCGGGTAAAAGCATCCAGATGTCGTCTAACAGATTGATTATTCGCCATTTCTCGCTCAGGCAGCAACTCGGTGTGATTTTAACTGCTATACGGCGTGCAATCTCTTTGCCAGAAATACTGATCTTACACCGACAACATGCTTTATACTACTCAGACACTCCCCCATTACGTCTACCTGCATATCTGCGCATGTGCTACCGTACATCACCTTACTTAATCTCCTGATTGGTCTTTCTGTCCGCTCTGCCTCTTCGTTCAGCTGATTCAGAGCCGGACCGTGACCTTTTGGGGCCCTGGGCTAACAATATCTAGGGGGCCCCTAAATAGTTAAAATTTTTGCCTTTTTTTTACAAAAAAAATTGTGCGGGAAAATATAAAACATATGAAACTGAAGGGTTTTTTATTTCATACAATCTAAATATCTTATAAACAATAACATAATTTACAAAAAAAAACTTTTCTACACTTTTGTGCTGCAAATTCTTTTATTTGCTCATCACATTTTAAGTCTTTAGTGAGATCAGTATTAACAGAAAGAAGTATATTAAGCCTAGTATTTGTCCTCTTGTTGTCCTTTTTTTGTTTTTCTATACAGATCATTTTAGAGAAAGCACGCTCTGCTTCACAACTAGTAATGTAGTGCGTTAGAAAAATCTTTATAAAATGGTTTACATATTTGGTAAAATGTCAACAAGTTTCTTTTCAAAAATCAAATTGAACATATTGCTACAAGTATAGGACTCTAACTCAGTTTGTTTTAGAAAAGCTTTGAACTCAACACCTTTATTTATTAAATGCTGGTCTACGTCATCTGAATAGTAATCAATAGCGCGCACACTCTCCAGGTCAACGTTCTCCTTACTTTGTGTGTGATCGCGCAAATCCATCAAAAATTTAAATTTCTTACTATATTCTGCAGATATTTGATTTCTATTTAAATCAAGGATTAGCTTATCTAACGCAACAATAAGAGTTATCTGTTTCAAATTTTTCTGTCCCGTACACAGCTTTTTCTGTGGATTTATCTGCAAATTTTGAAATAATTCGTCTCTTGTCCACATCGCTATGTTGTTTTCCTACTCTAGGACTTAATTTTTTGGCTGCTTCTTGATACTCCTTTAGTTTTTGATCTGATTCATGTCGTACTTTGCTTATAAACGTTTTTAATGACATAATTAACTTATTCCCTCCACAAATGCCCAAACCAGGTATCTGTAATTTTTTTGTTAACTGAATTAAATATTTCTAAAATTTCTTCCTAAAATATAATTAAAATGGCAATTTCGAGTTTTGTTAATTTATTAAATAAATTTACTGCCTCTTTTCGAAAATCAATCTTCTCATTTTGATTGTAACTAAATGTGTAAAGAATATTCATGATATTACCATAATTATCTTTAAAGACTTCAACAGCATCGTAGTGACAAGACCATCCGGTCTGATTTAAACTTTTAAAGGTAAATTTTAGTTTAATTTCCCGATTTAGAAGTTACCACCTATGGTTTGAAGCAGAAAAGAAAATGTATACTTGTTACACTAAACCAAAGAAGCTCAGTTGCAACCTTAACTAATTCAGCAGCAACCATATTAAGAGAATGTACAGCACACGGCGCATAATTAGAGAGAGATAGAGAGTGTGCATGTGTGAATTTATTTTTTTTCTTTTAGAAGAGCTTGCACACCATTATATCGACCGTATATATTAGCAGCGTTGTCAAATGACTGTCCCCTACAATTATCCAATAGCAGTCCAATTGTTTCTAAAAATTCTTGTAGAGAATTAAATCAGCACATAAGCCAGTGTGACTTCTAATCTTAATTAATGAGACTCATCTTTCATGCCCTTTTCCCCGAAAACAATACCCTAGTACAATAGCAAGTTGATCATTGTAGGACAAATCTGGTGTTGAATCCATCCCAATTGAATAGTACTTCGTGTCACTGTTTTTTTATATGAGTTGTAATTGTTTCAATGATTTGCTTGCCCTTGATCTCAATCATTTGCTCATATATTGTTTTTGATAAGTACGATATTAACGATTCTGGTAGTAATTCTCGCTGTTCAACATGTTCACGAATGAATGGATCGAACTCTGCTAGCAATTCCTGGGTACCCCTAAAATTTTCATTATGAGGAGAACCCAATACTTTCTCGGTCCCTTTCATTGCTTCTAGACGAATGCTTTACCCTTTAATGAAATAACCCTTTTGAGGACAGTGTGATGATATCTTTTCTCAGTGGATCCTGTAACTGTTGATCTAAAACAGACTTATTTTAATTCATATCAACCAAAGATTGCCTTTTTATGTTCAAAAGAATTTTTATAATTTTCTAAACAGCTGTTTCTAATCACTTTTACGTGTTTCCCAACAGAAAAATCGGCTGTGCATTGAGAATTTGTTTTAGAAAAAAGTTTGCAGGTCCTACAAATAGTAGTCGAATAACATAGCCAAGATCTTTTCAGCACTCGGCCATTTTTAATTAAATGATCTCTTTTGTTCTTTGTATATGTATTGTTTGGATCTGAAAATAACTCATTTCATGTGAAAGGATAAAATAGATTTGGCCACAAACCCACGTCAATGTATTTCTCAAACAAAAACCCAACATTTTCTAAACACTTGTGGCGGTATGATATCTATTTAAAACTAGTATCAAACATCCCACGAAGACGATCGTTTGGCATGGTCGATAAAGTACTCGCGTTCAAAACGGACGATACCTAGATCGAATCTTCCTTCTTTCACACTTTTCGGTTGGGGCATTACTGACGTCCTCTGGCTGAACAGCATCTTTTTCAGAAGGTTATCGAGACCTTGCATATTTTCATCATTAATATTTGCTTGTTGTGTTTCTCATTTTTCTTTGGGTAAGTTTGTTTCCCTTTCGCTTGTTAATGTATCTGCGTTTGTTATATTCTTGTAATTCCATTGTAATCAAAGTTAAAATCTTGACACATTTAATTTGTTCTTTTTCTCGATTCAACAGTAATTTTCGTTTTACTCTTTTATATTTTCTGCCAGAAATATTTGTTTTGTTAACTAAGTACTTAGATTTTCCAGAAAATAAATTAAAAAGTTTAGGTCATAAAATTACGATAACACAAAAGACTGTGCTTAATAAACTTAAATATTCTAACAATTTTTTACAAAACAATATAGTATATTTCTGAGATAATTAAAAAAAAGTACCTAGTTAATTTTATAAAAAATCCTTGTCAATACTCGTTAAAATCTAAAACGCTTATTATTATTATTTATTGGCCGGCCCATCAGTTTAAAGAGAACTTTATAAAAATGAACTTTAGAATTATTTTTGCCCCACTTTAAATAAATATTGTTTTTCCGTTGTCATCCATTGCTTGTGGTTACTCCCTATACTTAAAAAAAGTATGGGGGCTTATGCCCACATGACAGAAGAGATAACTTCAAATTTTGTAATGTTATTTCAGGGGTTATTTAGGTGAATAAAAAACAAAATGTTAGTATTGTCCTATAAAATTATTAATTCATATGTCTGTATTCATAAAGTAATATTTTTGTGCGAAATATACAATTGTATTTGGGAATTAATTATATTCTATGAAAGAAACAATAGGTTTAGGGTAGCTGAGAAATAGGTTATAAATCCTTAAGATTCAAAATTTTACATAAATATCTATTAAAAAAACTCCCTCAAGCGTTGATACGTACTTCCTCGTGCTTCATTTGGATCATTTGACATAATTAAATTGAATTTTGATTTAAAAAAATCAACTAAAGGTTTTAATTTGTCTTTTGAAAACTCTACTTTAACATTCCCACTTAAAATCATAAGTAATTTGTTCAGAAAACCCGATCTGGCTTTGTGAATTTTGGTTGTAATTTAACAATATTTAATTCTATACATGAATTAATTTATACAAAGGGATAGATAGTATACAGGTAGTTGATTGGGAAGAGAGGAATCTTGTTCGAAACCTTTAGAAAAGGATTTAATCAGAAGATTTATATCACACTAGCAGTCCCGACAGACTTTTTCCTGTACACACGTCTTAAGTCCGAAAATTACACACTTTTTTTGAATAATTTGTAATAATCTGGACCGCTTTGATGGATTTTTTTTATAAAGAAAGTTATTACAATCCTTGACATCATCACATGTACAGTTACCACAATTCGACCTATCGATTACGTGTGAGTATGTATTTACTATGAACTAAATTGAATATAGAAGCTATTTTCTCAATAGAAACTCGAATGTGTTTGGATTAAAGGGTAAAAAAGATAAAACTCGAGCTATTTTCATAACAGGTATATTTTTTTAATGCACAAAAAATAAATTTGTCGTAATGCCATTGAATGTACAGTGTTTTTGGTTAATCCTTGATGGGTATAAACAAACAAATGCAATGGTTTGCCAAACCTCTGACACGCAACATATAATTGGCCGTGCGAAGAGCAAGGGATTCTAAATCTAAGCCACAAATTGTCATTGTTTGATTTATTAATGGTCATAGCAAATGATAAGCGAATTGTAAATTGCAAACATTTAAATGGGTAGGTGAGTCTGAAAGAATCATTGGGATCCGTGGTAGAAGTACAATCGGATCAAATTGTGAATCTAAACCATTCTCAAATCCATTTGAACCCACACAAAAAATATCATCCAAATCAGTCCAACCATTTAGGAGGAGTTCAGTCACATACACACGCACAAAAGAATTACATATGTAAAGATATATGCCGTATCGTGGCGAAATGAATAATCTTTCCGATTCTGTATTTATTTTTTCTCTGAAATTGAAAGAAAAATGACAAATGAGTAAAACAATTGTGCGTTTGAAGGTTTTTTATTAATATATTTTTAACTAATTGCGATATTGGACCGAATTGTGAATCTAAACCCTTCTCGAATCCACTTGAACCCACACAAAAAATGTCATCAAAATCGGTCCAGCCGCTTAGGAGGAGCTCAGTCACATACACACGCACAGAAGAATTATATATAAAGATTATTTGAAAAGATATTAATTAAAAAAGCTAAAAAGCATGATTCTTCTGCATTTTTGTAACAACAAAGACTCTGTTTGGCCAGTTTGGCTGAAAATCAATTTTCGACGTCAACTTATGTCATTTTTATAACAATAATGCTGTTGCAACAATGAGGTGAATATTGTGAGTTGAATGTTTTTAATTAATATCTTTTTAACTAATTGCGCGATATCAAACTGGATTGTGAATCTAAACCATTCTCGAATCCATTTGAACACAAACAAAAAATTTCATTAAAATTGGACTAGCCGTTTAGGAGGATTTTAGTCACATACACACGCACAGAAGATTTTTATGTATAAAGATAATCTCTGGCTTATACTAGCTCTTTTGTCATTTTATGGGAGTTTTGTACAAATATATTTATTTAGTTCTATAAAAATTTGTCCCTCTACATTTTATGTTTAATTTTAGTGTAGGATTTCTTTTTCTCTCTAAGCCTATTTTTTAAAAATATTGCGTTTCATTTTCATGTTTCAACTAGAATTAGAAAGAATCCCGCATTCACATTCTCCTAGAACAGGGGTGTCCAACTCGTGGCCCGGGAGCCGCATGTGGCCCGCCTTGACTAATTTTGCGGCCCGCGAGATTCTTTACAACTTTAAAAAATTCAACTGTTTTGTACAATATTTTTTGTTTATAAAAAGTTTTTTTTCTTTCTTTTTTGTAAAAAATAAATCTCATAACTGTTATTATTATATCACGTTGCTTCTGTTACTGCGAATTTCTTTTTTTTTTCAAAATTGAAATTTAACAAACATAAATTGTGGTCAAGCTTAACACACGAAAATCTGCAACACTAATTACGATACGCAAATACACATGCATTGAGATCGACTTATAAAAACTAAGTGAAAGAGTTGAGAAACAGTTATCTCAGAAATTAAATAAATCAATCATTATTTGATCATTGCATAATTATTATTATTATACTATCTATGTTTGTATACATGAAAAGCAATGAAAACAATAATAATATATCAGTCTGTTTTAAATTTTCACTCCATCAAATGTTTGTAATGGATCCAAATCTAATATAAAGATACATATTTTATATGCAGCCCGCGGGATTGTAAAGTTTTTCTGGAGTGGCTCGTGAGGTCATTTGGGTTGGCCACCCCTGCCCTAGAAGGAGGTGAGGGGAGGGGAGCCCCACTTAGATTGAAACTAGGAACTTTACTTTTGCAGCGTATTGGTGGTGGTGGGGGGACAAACTACCTCGTTTCGGAGTGGTGGGGAGAAACGTCCCTCCTTTCCTTTTTAGGGGTGTGTATATCCAACTGGACAAAAGAAGCCGAATGAGCGTTACATTCCCGAGCGTGACGTTCATTCAAGTTTACTCCCCAGCAAATCGCGCCAATAGAAGTTATCACTTCAAAAAGAATTTATTACGAAAATCAAGATCACTTTACATTTATCCATAACATTCGCGGGAAATCTCCGTAATCCACATAAAAAGATGATTTTTTTCATTTTATAGAAGTAATTAAGTTACTCATCTCAAATTTTAAGACATACATATTTATGGGAAATCCTGATGTTTTCAATTCTTGAAAAATTGAAAATACAAAGAAAATACTTAATCATGACATCAATATCTTCCTACTTCAATAATTTAGAAATGTGTATTGGTATTTACTTGAATAAACAGGTACCTAAGTATGTTTTATTTGCAGGTAATATGCACAGCACCAACTCAGTATATTATTGTAACTTAGAATTATTATTGCACAAAAATAAATGGATACAGAAACAGTGCCACTACGTTTGTATAAATGCTGGATGCTCGCCGGTGCCGCTTTATGATAGAGTCTCTGTCTATTAATTATTAATTTCCGCGTATTCGATGGTAGGGCGGAAGAACAAAAGTAAATTGTTCTCAAAAATAAATTTGATATAGTATTTTGGGTATTTTATTTTTGATTTGTATTCTTTTATTACTATTTTGATTGTAAGCATCTATTTTCTGTTTGTTATCTTCAAAGGGAAACGGGGCAGCAGCCCCTACATAGATCCGGCGGCGATGCGTAACGCAGCAGCCTCTCACTATGGTGTCGAATCTGACCCTTGGGATGTGGCAAGCAGAAGCAGGATTCCTCAGTTGACACAATGTCGCTCTATTCCACCTCTGCCTGCGGTTTCCAGTCAAGAGTAAACGAAGCGATGCGAACATTCCTCTCCGCTCGAAGGATACGAACGGACACCGAATTATGGGACTGCGTGATCCATCATTGCCATCCCGAGCAGTGGTGCAACACCGTCGGTCCCTCCTCCATCCAGCAATGACGAATCCGCATCGCATTTGCTTGGTTTCATCGACTCCGAAGGAAGATCCCTGCAGTCTACTATTCTTCCTCGGTCGAATTCAGAAACTGGGTCGATAGACGCTCGCTGTCTTCCACGAGGTATAGGCAAACAGCTCCCATAAAAAAACGCACGAAAAACAACTGCCGTACTTCAAGTCGCCAATCTGTTCTCCCTATATACTGGGTGTATCTAAAGTCTGCGGCAAAACTTTAAGGGGTGATAGACAGATAAGGGGAAATCAAGACAAACAATAGTAAATAGTAGGAAACTTAGGGTCCCAAGCGTCTTCCGAAGGAGATAGGTGCCATTAGAGTCCGAAATTTCAAATGATACTAAAAAACAGAAAAATGGATCGATTCGTTAGCAGTTTTCGCTAAAATTATTTTTTTTGTCAGTATTTTCTTGAAAAATAAATTTTAAAAGTAAAGCTAAAAAAATGTCAATAGATGGCGCTTTAGACTTTGGAGTAACGAAAAACTATTTTTTACTGTTATTTTTTGTATCACATTAAAAGCTTTCAAAAGCTTAGACTTAAACTTATATTAATATATAAAGGAGGAAAAAGCGACTCACTCATTCATTCATCATGATATCTCTGGAACTAGAAATTCTACAGATTTGAAATTTGATAGGCATGTTCCTTTCTCATACAATAGAGATCCGCTAAGAACAGATTTTGTGAAAATCAAACCCCAAGGGGCATGGAGGATTAAGGGGCGTATTCAGTGATAGTTTCCATTTTTAAACTACTGGACATACAGTCTTGAAATTTGGTAAGCAGATTCCTTTCATGGAGTAGAGATCCGCTGCAAAATGGGTTTTGCGAAAACTGATCGCCAAGGGGCATTACAAGGAATTAAGGGGAGTAATAGATAAATATTTCTGTTTTTAAACTATTAGACCTACCTGCCTGAGAATTGGTAGGCATGTTTCTTTCTTTGAATACAGTTCCTCTACCAAAGAATTTTGCGAAAATTAACTCCAAAGGAGGGTTGTGAGGGGGGGGGGTCAAGAAGAGTTTAGAAAAAATTCCAGTTTTTGAATTGTTAGACCCACATACTTGAAATTTGTTAAGCATGTTTCTTTAGTTGAAATGAAATTCGCTAAGAACGGTTCTTTTGGTAATCGACTCTCAACGGGGTTACGGGGCGTATTGATAATAAAAATTTCGGTTCGACTTTCTTAGATTTAGACTTGAAATTTGGCATGCATGTTTATTTAAGGAGTAGAGATCCGATGAAAATTGGTTTTGCGGAAATCCACTTGGTTAGTGGGTTACAAGAGCGCAAAAAATCATTCTATTTGAACTTTAAAAATTATTAGAAATGATTAATTACAGGTATAAGTATGTTTTTCAATACAATCGATTTCTTAATGGTAAGACTTAGACAGTGGCGTAACTGAGAACACTTGCACCCCCAAGTCAGATTTTGCAAGGGGTAGGTACTTGGTTGCAGTCAGGCTTTGGGCCTCCTAGAACTCTGAGCCCCCACGATGTGAATGTGTACGTTACGCCCCTGGATTTAGTTATGAATAATTTATGTAAATATAAACTTTATATATGTATATAACATCATGAAATACCCAGCAAAGCGGGTGGGTAACGGCTAGTCCTATATATAATTTTTAATTTACCCGTTTTGAGAAACCAAATGATTTGTATACTAAAGATCAAAACAGATAATTGAAAAACAATAAAGTGATGGATGTTGCAGTAAGTATAAACATTTCAGATTGAGCCCTGCTTATTAAAAAGCGACGTTTGACGAGTTTTATGACTGACCAGCCCTTTTACTTTTTGTTTATATAACTGAGCAAAATCCTGGGGATTGTAATAGATGAAGCTCTAAATCCATTACTAATAAAAAGATTATATGTCCAAAAAAGTAATCGAAAATGTTCAGATTACGCTCAAATTAAAGAACTACAAACCTGTTATTGCCTGGTTCAGTGATCCAAATATGATAGGTAGTTAATTTCATAGAATTCATTTTTTTTTTTAAATTTACTGAAATAAGAGAAACTAGTTTAAGGATTTTAAAAATTCGCTTTTTAAATTTTATTTCTTAAGCTTTCTCATAAATTCGCAATATTCCAAGCATCTCCATTTGATGCCAAATTAACATAATAATTTATAATATTACTAGTAATAAAGTTTGATGTTCTATTGTATACATAACCAAAAGCGTCGTATCTTATATCAACTAATATAAATTCAAAGATCAAAACCGCAGTTTGAGGAAATTTTTTAGGGATGTGATACATTTTTATCCTGCTTGTTCCTTAAATCTCATGCTGTTTTGAAATCCCTCATAAACATCCGGAAACTTTTCGATAGAATAATTTCTGGAAATGTTTACGCTTGTCATTTTTTTTTCTTTTTTGCTGATTTCGAAACAATAACAATCAAAATAACAAATAGCGTAAATAACAATACAAAGAAAACGACATATAAAATGTTTCACTTATTAATGCCAACGCATAGGAGTTGTAAAATAAATGTATAACAGCAATAAAAAAAGGAATAAAAAGGTAAATTCAATATAAAAATGTGCGCAATTTTTTTAAAATTTTAGAATTTTTTTAACTTTAAAAAAAATCGATTTTTATGTTAAATTTCATTTATAATTTCAATTATTCTTGTTTCAAATGATATATGATGCTGATGATACAAATATGGAAAGATTTTTATTATTTTTTTTTAAAAATAGAGCAACTCCTTGACGAGCATCGGTAGAATAGCTATGCTAAGAACACTTGTGTTTCATTCTGCGTAAGTTTCGATGACGGCATGTTAAAAATTAGTATGCGTTAGACACCTCGAAAAGCAAATGGGTACACTCGTATTAGATTTCAATAGCCAAATCCGAGGATAAAAATTTTTAAGCGAACTAAAAAAAGCCGCAGATATCAATTTCTTGAGGTTTTTAACACAAAAATTGAATGCTATGGTTAGGCTACTGGAATGAATACCAATGAGATTGAAGAGTATGAAAACTGTTGCTTGTTTTCATCTTGTCTTTAGGCAAACATTTTTAATATCCTACAGGTGCAAACTCCTGGTGTAAGTTTTTAAAGGTAGAAGGTATATAAAAATAAGCCGTGACCATATGCGTGTGAGAGATGTACACTGCAGTGAACCAGGTATTTATTTGAGAATCGTTTGGGGCACTGAAATAACTCTCATCCGTCTCATAGTTCCATAAATAAGATGTCCATTTTTTGTGCTCCTGACGCCACTCTAAGCGATGCCGCCAATGGTCAACTTTCAAAGGGATGCAGCGTTCAGGAGGCCGAGCGAATCTTTATGAAGACGTGTGGTCAAAGTAAACCGCTGTCACCCTGTTGCTGAGCCATGACGCTTGCTGATTGGTATGGGGCTCTTCGCCTGCAGGATGATGTATTGGTCATCCATTGCAGTTGTTTTCCTAAGGCACCCAACACCAACCT
Organism: Trichonephila clavipes; assembly: GCA_019973935.1. Taxonomy (NCBI): domain Eukaryota; kingdom Metazoa; phylum Arthropoda; class Arachnida; order Araneae; family Nephilidae; genus Trichonephila; species Trichonephila clavipes. The sequence goes on from BMAU01021197.1 coordinate 854,132, forward strand.
TTCAAACAGCCGTACCTATGGGTTGGAAGGCTTTCCAAGACACTTTGGGTCCAACTACGCCCCGCTTTCCGATCATTCTTCTATGTGTTAATTCATCCAGGGGATTTCTTCTAGTCGTATTTCCCGAAAATAAAATCACTTGCACTTGCAGCGAATGTCTTTAGTTGCGTCTCCCTTTTATGGAAGTCTTGAGCTGCGCACGCGTTTTACGCACATTCCCGTGGCCTATGACGTTTTGTTCCTGATATTTGCAAACGCATCGCCTTTCTACTGAATTGCGGGTTCATTGCACTGATCGTAATTATCCATTTTCTGTAATTTCATGGCTATCTGCTTAACATTTATTGAGCATTGTTGTGCTTAAGTTTTGAACATCAGTGTAGTTAATCCTATTTTGTTAGAAAAATGTTTATACGTAAATATTCACAACTCAAATAAGTCAGTTAACAATATCTCATGTTCAGTGATTCTAAAATAACTACTTGTTACACATGAATCTCAAATTTTATTTATGTATTTTTTAATAAGCTAGCATGCTTCAACAGAGGGGATAAGGTGTATCTCTAGCAATGTGCTAGAGATACACCTTATTGAAATAAAACTTTTTTAATCTAAATTTCAGGAGAAAAAATAGACATGATTTAAAAAATCCGTACTTGTTTTAATGTTTAGCAAAGACGAAGATCCTTTACTGAAGGGTTATTAATAGTACACATAATTTACTGTAAAAAGTTATTCATTTCTGAGGAAAAGTTACATAAACTATGAGCATACTATAAACTATGAGTTACATAAACTATGAGCTTCTATGAACGTGCCAGACCTTTTTAAAGTGTGGATTTTTAATAAACATGAAAAATCCAGGCTGAATATGAGATAAAAATTTATTTAATTGAGAAATTATGTGTTTGAATTATGCATTAACATATGGACTTTAAAATTTTATTTTCTAGCAAGGTGTGTGTATTCATTATATCATAAAAGGAAATTATTTTTCATTTTCTTCATATTTTTATCGCATTTTATTATAAATTTACTTTAAGCTCACAATTACTTTCCTTTTGACTGGAGATATAGATTTATGTTCTCTTTAGAAAGCAGAGAGTGTTTCGGGTTTATATAAATTTAAAAGTTTTACATTTTTTTTTAATGCAACATAAAAGTTTTAGATTTCAAAATTATTTCTCAAGAGCATTGTGTATGATAACAATTGAAAATAAATTATTAAACTGTGGTAAATATTAATGTAATTCTTTAACGCTAAATATGTATTCTCAACAATTCATTTTATGAAAATAAACTCAAGAATTACTAAAAAAATTAATTTTCTTTCACGAAAATTTTTTTTAACGTTGAGAAATATGTTTCACCCTATTACAAGTAATGTCAGATTACATATTAATTATAAGCCTCATTATGAATGCAATGGGCAATGATGGGCAACGGGCGAAATTACGAGAAGGCTCCTATTTTATTTTTTAAAAAAATCTTAGTCAATACGTAAATAAGTTTACAATAATGTGAAGTATTTTTATTACTTAAATTTATATTTCTGTCAAAATTACAGCCAATAGAGCAAAAAAACATTTAGAAAAGCTTACAATGCGAAAAAACGTGATTAGAATTAAATGTTCGGCTAAATCTCGGCTGCTGCTGAGTTTGATTGGCAGAAATAACAGGAACAATTAAGGGCACGTGTCCCCAATAATATAACATTATATAAGCTAATATTTTACAAATACAGATTATAAAATTAAGCCCATGAGCAATATTGAAAATAATTGAATGCTTTTTCTTCTATTGGAAGACCAAGAAGGAAACTTAATAATTAAATAGTCACTTGACAAAACTCATGCCATTAGATCCTTCTTCTTCTTTTTTTTTAAAATCGTTTCTTGGGCTCCAGTGTAAAATATACAAATCAAAAGAAATTGAAGAATAATTAAACTAGCAAAAAAATTTTGACGACTTTACACTATTTTTCAGATTTATAATTAAGATTTTATTTTAAACTCTTCCAATTTATAAAACAAACATGTGTGAAGGCAAATCGTCATATATATCACATAATTGATTTTTCTAAATGATAAGCAAATTCATAATCAATTATTCGTTTAGTTACAAATGGTCATCCGATCGTAATGAGAAGTTTGCATCATCTATTTCTAGTGTTTCTTGAAATGTATTTTAAAATGAAAATTTCAAGCGAGCATTTATGGAAGACCCTCAAGGGGAGGGGCTCTTATTATCAAGGAGATGAAGGTATTTAAACCACCATTTTTAGACTTAAAGGGGGGACATAATAAAAATCTTTCTGACTAGATGGCAGAAAAACTTTCTGACTTGCTCCAGATGTTATTCACAGCGCAAGTCTTTCCCTATCATCTTTTGACAGGTACGGGCTTCGATAGGTCAGAGAGACAATTATTACTCCTCCCCTCTCATAGGATTTTTTGGACTCAAGAACTCGATCTAGCCTTCATCCGGACCCTAAGAAATAAGGCACACCACGTGATTTAGAAGATGAGTTTACACAGACTTTGTTGAAGAAATACAAAGACAGGTCAAACGTGGTCTTTGTCGTAGAACTTTGATGAAATATCGAATGGTGAAGTATCGTCATTACAAAAAAGTAAAATTCGTAGTTTTCATCCTAGCTAGACAGTATCGTTTCTAAATGTTGAGGCGGGAAATGACGTCAATACATAAATTGGTTGATTGACTTGTTAAAATAAACTTTTTCAAGCACAGTTTCCTCTAGATGTCGATTGGTACATGCATCTGATTTCCCATCACCAAGAAACCTCAATTTTAAATTTCATAAAATTCTGCTTCTCGGGCACGAGAAAATGAAAGATTTTTTAAAAACATTATCAAATACCTAAAATTAAATCGAAACAATGTGAGATAATAAAAAATACATATTTACACTTATAAATGTATTCACCATGTATTTTATAATTAATCCTAACGATACTAAATTCAGAACAATGACCCCCTGGGCTTTTCATCCAGACTTAATACTTATCTTGATAATTTTCTAATGAATCCTTTAGCTGCCACCGTTTTCCACGCAGACTAGTGTAGGGATGAGGGGGGAGAAATAAGTAAATCCTTCTCAAACACTGTCTAATGCATTCCAAAGCCTTCGGAATAATTTTATGCATACAAGTTCACACAAAAGATCATAATTCCGAAAGACGTATATATACGTCGGGGCAATGATCGTTTGAGTTGAGCGAGACGTTTATATACGTCGGTGGCGCTTAAGATGTTCAAGTCGTGCTGTTGCTTTAGAATCAAAGTATTGTGTTATTAAATTCAAAACATTGTTATAGTATGGAAGGGGGGCGTGATGAAAATTATGATTCAATTTTGGGTCGCAGATAGTGAAAGTTTGAGAAACACTGGTTTAGATGTTTAAATTAAGAGGGTCTGAAAAGGGTTACCCCCTCCTTTCAACTATTATGTATAATTGTTTCAAGTATTTGACGATTAAAATTTTCTACTCGATGTTTTTTAAAACTTTTTACTTTAAGCACTGCTTTTTTTATTTTCGGGGCATAAAATAAATTTTAATATGAAACATATGAATTATTAAAAGCAGTTGCCACGAAAACGTTAATTATAGCATGCAGTACTTCTTGCAAACTTAGATTTCTCATTTAATGAAACCTTTAAATCTAAAATGATGCATAATTTCCTGTAATGGTTCAGCAAATATGAAAGCGGTGACAATTGTTCCCAGTAGTCGCAATTGGAGTATTCGTTAGGAGAGCCAGAAATTGTGGAGTCTAAATGTCTGCCTATTAATTTATAAATCTCAATTATCAATCATCTTATCACGTGGTTTTGAAATCGATGAAAAAAGTTATGAATTGCACTTGGATGGAAATAATATAGCTCATAAACACTAAGGCAGTGGTTCTTAAACTGTGGTCCGGGGACCCCTGGGGGTCCGTGAAAACAGGATCGTTTTTAACCTCCCGGCTCCCTAGGCACTTCAAATTATTACGCTCACTTCCTCCCACTATTTTCAGGGCATTCCCCTACTTCAGTTCTTACCTTGTCAGTTTGGGTTCGGGGTGATTCTTGGTTCTTTGGTTCTTTTTCTTTTCCCGTACTTTGTTTTTGTTCTTTGGAGAATCTTTTCATTATCCACCACCTATGGACCCGCCATATCACAGACAGGCAACTGGCAACAAAAAGGAAAGGATAGGGGCATGGTTTGGCCACTCTTGTTCATTTCTTATGTTACATTATGGTAAATCACCCACCCTTTTGTAAATTAGTATACTAAAAATTAATGAAATAGTTTGCAATTACAGTTCATAGGATACGTTATGTATTTACTGTTTTCAAATTTTTAATTATCATCTTTTTCATCGTTTATCGCTTTACTATCTTCGTAGCGGTGTGGTACGTTTTTGCTGCAACTTTAAATGTTCTCTTTTGTTGCCCTCCAATTTTTAGCGCCCAAGGCACGTAACTAGCGTGCCTCAGTCTAAAAGCGGTCCTGCGCGAAAGTCTTTCATCTAATGTTCCCTCTCTTTAACAGACTCTGAAGGACCTCATGGAAAAAGTGAAAGACATTTCATCCCAGACTAGATTACTAAATTGTCTTCCCCAAAATATATTTACTAGAGTTTGTATTTTTATGAAGAATATTAAGTTTTTGTTATTGTTCGCAAATACATAGCCCCATTATTAATAAAACATATTTTCAGACATATAGTATAAACACAAATGCAAAGATTAAAAACTCAATTCACTCTGCTAAATTTATAAGACATAAATTCACAGGACAATAACGATTGCATCCATCTTGATTTCCTAATCCTGTTGGGTCTGTATTAATTATTTATTTGATCCTACATTATCTATTTATTTGAAACTAGTATTTTGTAATATTTTTACAGACATTTAGATGCTTACTGTTTTCTTTAGGAAAAAAAATTGTTGAAAAAATCTCTATAAATAGCAGAGGCATTCTTAGGACTATTGAGGAACCTTTAAATCACTCAGTCGTATGTTGGGAGTCAGGTGAGGGGGCGCAAACTCTCTTTGGGGCCGCGATAACAGGCTGAGGCCCAAAGGGAGTCCGCGATGATGGAAACCATTCACTTAGGATGTTTATTGTTTTTTCACGAACTAATAATTGAATTCCAATGGAATTTAGAACCTAAACTCTTTAAGTCCTTTTCTCCTTTTCTGCCTGATTCTTTAAATAAATCATGGGTTCTGTATTGGAAAAAATATGTTTAAAACTTAATTAACCATAAATAAACATCGCAATTTCTAATTGCCTTTAAATTATTAACAATGATGAGAATTTTGTCGTGCGGTGAAGAAAATTGCAAACGTTATTATGAAACAACTATTCTTTAGAGGAGAGGGGAGGTGACTGAGCATCATTCCTGATGATCGGAGATTAATATAAAAAAAGCATATAAAAATAACAATACTGTCGTATTTAAATCAGCAAATAGCATCGAATGAAGCTTTTAAATATATGTATAAATAAATAGATAAAGCAGTTTTCTAAGACGTCATAACGCTTTGATATGCCTAGAGTTACTTCATCGCATATATTCCATTGAAAAATCATCCGATTTCCGGGAATACTTTTATTTTCCCAGTCACTCCAGGAATTAGCTTTATATGGTTATAAAAAGCACAGACCGTCTTTACGGATTTCATTTCGCATACTTTGAAAGGATTTCATTGAAAATGGGTAAGTGCTAAATATTCATACATTTATTAAGTTGGCGATATTTTTTGTTGTTGTTGATAAATATTTTAAGCATATCCAAGATGTCTCACAAATGCATATATTTTTATTGGATGTTTGTATTTTTAGAACTTATTTTTATATAGTTAAGCTTAAGATATATAGAGTCAGTTTTAAGTGTTATTTTCTGAGACTATTTTTCTTCCCATTTTTGAGCAAAATTTTGTTAACTTTCCTTTTTTTCTAAGAAAAAAAATTGTTAACTCTATCTTGAAATCACATTTAAATTAAGTTAAAAAATTTTGAATTTTGAGACATGTATATGTTCTAAACAAAATGTTTTACATTTCTAAATCTTTTACGAAAATTCATTATTTTGTTATTTATTTGTAATGAATGAAAAATGAAACATTTCTATTTGAAAGTCGAATGCAGTTGGATGTTTCGTGAATCACATTTCAGGATTCAACGAACCATATAAAATGAAATGAAAAAATAGAATATAGCAATGAATGGAAAAAATAGGAAATGAAATAAATTATTTAAATTTAATATTCTTTCCATATACATTTAAAGATTTTACTAGTATGTGCTTCTATTATATTTTAATATAATATGCTACAGTTATTTAACTACACACAGGGATTTTTAAGCTTTTCACGGTGATGACACGCTTTCATAAGCTTCACTTGTATGTAACGCAATCTTTGATTCGATTTTTACCTCCTTTAAAAGGTCCGATTAATTCGAAACTTTGTACACTTATCAGGGACCGATGACAATACAATCATTTCATAATTTTGTTCCCGATCAGGATCATCAGGAATAACGATTTCCAGAGACTAAAAACGAAAACGTGCATCAGCATAATGTCAACGATTGTTGAGAAATGAAAAAAAAAAAAGACTCGTGGGCCGCACTCGTAAGGCGCCATTCTGAAGAATTTCATCCGATATAGAGATAATGAATTCTATTCCACTGTTCACTTAAAATAAATCCTTTTCTAAGGTCTTCATTAACATACAAAAACATTTTGACATCCACTACTTTTTCGGAACAAAAATGACAATCTTCGCAATCCGCTAAAAACGCAATTTCTGCTATGAAACTATTTGCCTTCCCCGCTAAAATTAGGGATTGCAATATCGGGCTAAAAGTTCAATACCGGTATTCGGTATTTTTTACATCTTAAGACCGGGATACCAGTTTTAATACCGGGAGCAGAAATTTTGAAAAATGAAAGAAAACACAGGTGCTTATTTGTATTATTTTTCCAGTTTTATTAGAGTGTAAATATCCCAAAAAGTAATTTGTAACTTATAAATTACAACAGTATATATATAATCACAAAAAAAGGAACATCTTATTTATTTAAATCACAAAAAGTGTAAATATCACTATTGAACCTGTGGTACTATTACAAATTTTTGAAATGGAATCTTAAACGATGTAATGCATCATTTGTACTGTATGATATGAATTGACTGTATCAACAGTGAATAACAAACTCGCCAATTTAAAGGCATCAAAATATTACGCACTTTCTTCACAACTACAACCTTGTTTTCTTAGATACGAATAACAAACTACGATTCCTACGCGTGTGCAATATCGCTCTCAGCTGTAATGGGATAGTTTTGGTCTGTCTCCTTGGTTGATTCATATATTTTATCACTTCTCTTGATTGTGCGATGTAACTTCATATTCGCAGTCTAATTAATTTTGCCCGTTAGGGAGGCATAAAAACAAAAATGTATATTATTTTGCCATGTGGGTAGTGCCTAAGCATATAGGGGATATAATTAAAAAAATTCCTAATAAATACCGAAAAAACAGTATTCAAACTTGTGAATACTGATATTACAAAACTATACAAATGGCTTAAAATACCGGTATTTGGTATCCCGGTAAATTGGTATTGCAATCCCTAGCTAAAATACTCATCATTGAACCCGTGCTGCCATATGTCTTGGAAGAGTGGATTGAAAAGAATATTCCTGATAAGTATCGTTAGAGTATTCGTAAAAATGGTTATTTTATGTAATTTTAAAGTGAGTGGTACTTATAAGTACCGTCGGTAGATAAAGGGTTTAAAAAATTAAAAAACACGTTTTTATGGTTCATTGAACTAAAAAGTAAAAAAAAAAATCGTTATATTACATTTTATTTTAATTATTACATTATAATAATTCTTTTTACTACATTTTTACACTAACTCGGCATTTTGGAATAGAACTAGTAAGAAATTATAACACACACACACACAATTGAAATACAACACCCCACGCTTTTACCCCCAATGCAATTAATTATCTCGTTAATCATTTTATTCTTATATAAAGAATTAATTTTTAGCTCAATTAACCATAAAAGTGTGTTTTTTAGTTTAGTTAAACTATAATTTATTTGTAGAAAACTTTCGTATGACCCCATAAGCACTGCGCAGAGTTTACACACGCATAGGTACTTCTATATGTGCTTTATTTGTAGTATATTATTGCTTTGCAGGATTAAACATTCGCAATAAGTTTTTACCTTCAATATAACGATGTAGAGAAATTTTAAATAACAAAATAAAAAAAAAACATTATATTATGTAATTACAAGGGCAAATTACTCATAAACACTATGCTCTATTTATTAAGTGTCTGAGTTCACTTCTGAGATCATCACCTTTTAACAACATATGCATGGTTAGCATCAATGGGAAGTATGGGATTGATTATTTTTAATTATGCTATTAAATACATATACGACATAACTGGACGAAGTTCTTCATCAATATTCTTCAGATTTGATCTATACTTTGATATTATGGTTGTTAAAGACGAAAATGTCACTTCACATAAATAAGTTGTAGAAAAAGGTAAAAGAAATTGTATTGCAGTTTCGGAAATTGTTGGAAATTCTCTTTCAACTCACAACCAAAAACTCTTGTAAAATATTCTTGTGTCCTCAACATATACAAAAGAAAACAAAATAGTTTTATTATAATTTAAGTAAAAAAGTTCATTCTATATATTTTCTTATCTTGATTATATTTCAGGCACAATATAATAAACTATTTATTAATGGCGAACTAGTTGTTTCATTCGAAAAGATATACAAAAAAATCCTAAAATTTTTGTCGATCCCTAATTAAGGAACACTGCCTATTGAAATGCTTTTGTGAGAAAAATTATAAGAAATAGAGAGGGATTTTTTTAAAAAACATTAAAAATGAACATACACAGTGCTTATGAGTAAAACGAAATTCAAATTTAAAGATTCAGATTTTGAAACTCTCAAAGAATTTAAATTGTCAGTTATTGGGTTAATTATGTAAAACGTATGTACTTTCCTATTCCATAAATATCTGAAATTATTACATTTATAATACGTTTAAATGAGAAGTAACGCATTGTGTGAATTTCATTTCCATACATTTTATAATGTGAAATACTTTTAAAAAATCTAACTAGAAAATGATGTGACGGAAGCGGATGCTACTCAAGAGAAAGATTAACTTGCATTTTTCAATCGGAATACTTTGCAGGTATTTCCCTTATGATGCTGCTGGGTCTCTCACAACTGGTCAATGGGCAGAATTCAGAGAGCAGGTCGATGTGTCCACCTACCAGCGTGGACTGCTCTTGCGTGGGAGAAGATGGGAATGATTTCATAATACAGATGGATGTTACCACGTAAGTTATATCCCGTTTTAATAACTGCGGAATATTTCTAACGAATTTCAAAATGCGAGCCACTAATACATATGTTGGAAAAGATGTGGCAAGCATAAATATACATAGTGAATCAAGTAAATTCGACTTTCGATAACATCCAGACGTTGACTAGGAGTAGAAATAATCAGATCATGTACAAGATATTTTTTTGAGGATTATTGGGACGCATATTATAATCAACAGTTCCTACATTACTACGATTTATGTGCATTTTGCAGTGGAATAGTTATTCAGTTATTAGTAATAGTGCTAAATAAAAACTTAATTATTCATACTTATATTTACCAAGTAATTAATTTCCTGCATTAATGTCTGTATACTTTGAATTATAATGAAAGCTTTTCTTGCTTTTCTTTAATTACTTTGTTTTAAGGGGTGTTGGAAGACCTAAAATCTTCTTAATCTGACATTTTTGAGATTTTTACATTTTCAAATAGTATAGATTTTAACCTTTCTAAAAATACCTTACTTTAACCAATAGGGTAATTAGAAGCCCTTAAAACTTATTTTTAAATAATCATTGAAACTGGGCCACTCCCATTTAAATGGCGAAAAATGTAAGCAAAGTATGTTGTTTTTGCTTAAAAGAATGCATGATGGAAATGAAAGCATTGAATCCAGAATTGCTAAAAAAATGGAGATACACAAAATCCCAATGAAAGTGTAAACATCGTCTCGTGCACCAAAGAAAATATTTGCATAAATAGAAGTATTATCCTTGGGTACATAGGATACAAATTCATCATTTAATATGGAAAATGTATCAAAACCGGAAAATTTACTATTGAGCCTGGTGATTACACGGCACAGGCAATGCAGCGCCTCGACAAACAGGGGCTGTTAAAGGCTAAATACTCATGTTTACAAAAAGCAAAGGAAGTTAAGAAAGAAAAGACTTAAAAGGAAGAGAGAGGATGATGAGATCTAAAAACATTAGATCATTTGGAGTATGTGGAGGAATATTTAAATAAAAAAGTAATTATACATTAAAGTTCATTTATCTCATAATGTAAATTTTTGTATCTTTTCTGGGAAAATAATGTTGACAGGTATGTAAGTTTTTTTATGACATATTTATAATGATGGCTAATATATACTGATGAGCTTTTTGTAAAAAACTCAACAATTTATTTTTTACAAATTTTTTATGTGAAAAATGGGTCAAAAATTTCTCTATGTTTGATAAAATATTTTATAAATTATTAAAAAATTCAAAATTAGCTAAAAGCTCATTTCAGTATAATGAGAAAGGTGTATTCTAATTGTATGAAAATTTTCAAGCATGCACATGTTGAGAAAAGGTCAACTTAACATTGTCGGTAGAGAGGTTCCCTTAATTGACAAACATTCATTGAAATAAGAACCAAGAGGAATGAATTGTCAATTTTCCTGATGGATTAGAAAACAGTTGGGATATTAAAATCAGCATCTTGTTATTCAATTTAACGCGATTTCAGAGGCATTGAGAGAAAAAGCCTTGCATATTACATTCTATTTTACTATAGTTGTTACTAAACTTTGACGTGAAGGAATTTCAGAAATATCATACCTCCATCAAAGGATTCCCTCAAAAGTTTCATATCAAATGAAATGGTTATTATACAAATTTATTAGCTAGTTAACTAAAAAAATGCTGATTGTAAAAGCAAGCTGTTTTTTTAAACCTTTTTGTGATGTAAAACTTTCAGTAGCATAATAGCCATTTGCAAATTACCGAATGGCAACATAAAATCGATTATAATGCATTTAATATGCGAAGAAAATGAAATAGGTTAAATATGTAAGCAAATTTATGCCAGTTTATAACAAATATGTTACGACAACACATATTACAAATACTGTTTAAAAGCGATTAAAAATATTAGCAAACATTATCGATATCGCATTACAACAAATTTGAAAGTATTGTTTAAAATAAAAGTGACAAATATTTTTTGATTAGCCTTAGCTTATCTAAAATCAAAATTTTTGACGAGATGTTGTCATAAAAAAAATTAACACTTTAATAATATCCACAAATCGAAATAAAATTAACATCAATATAAGTAACTCAAAGAAAACAGAATTATGTTTTCTTCCTTTTCTAACAAAGTGGGAAAAAGAGGATTATTAATTACGAAAAGTATGATTTTTGAAAAACAGTTCCATAGAAAATGGGAATTGTAACATACAAATTTTCTATATATTTGGCATATCTTCAAGTCCTTGTATCTAAAGTTTGAGACACGTTTCTCCAATACTTGAGGAAAAATTCGAGGTCCTGCCTTAAGATCGTACATCACTTAAGGGGACATCAATTGCGGTTAATATAAAAATTGTAATTATTTCCAAATCACATATGACTCAGATTCTGTAGTATACGGCGGGCAGTTTTTTCTTGCACATCTCCAGAACTAAAGATGAAATTTGTGACATTGGAAGACCATTTTCCGTCTAGCTCTGCAACAAAAATTGAGTTCCCTAATGAAAAGAATTATATTAACAAGTGAACTAATTATATTAATTAAGCTATTTTATTAATGTATTAACAATATTTCTAGCTGAAATAAAAATTGTGAGAGATTCTTTTGCTCGACGATTCAACAATTTCTTGTGTTATTGATATTAATGATATCTTATAATTTCTCTCTTTTTTTTACACTTATTTCAAAAATAACTTTAAGGCATACTGTTTTCCAACACGTAGCTTCAACGACTATTTTACTTTAATGACGGGCTTTTTGTAGGAGTCTTTGTATATGCGTATATTTTTGTAACATATTATGTATGTTAAACAGGCATTCAGATGTATGCAATATATTTTGCAGATAACATTATAAATATTTACTCCTTCTCCTCAAACTATGTCCACAACAATAAATAAATTTAAAAAACTGCACTATTCTCTCCGGAACAAGGAACACATAATCTATTTTTCGCATTATAATCACTGATTACATGTACATCCATGAAACTTGTGTTTGATGTAAAACATTTTTCACCCGTTTAAACAAAAATAAAGTTGAAAAATATAAATACAACTTGTGACTTGTTAGCTGGAATGGATCTCAGTTGTTACCACGTACATACAAACTCATGCTTGTGAAACTTGCAACACCATGAAGGAATGACACGATGGAGCCGAAAGTTTAAGAAAATGCAAATCAGAGTTATTGCGCATGCGTGAACTGAACATCTGCTCGATCAGCGCAACCATACGGCTGTAGTGTATGGTTATCCTGTAGTGCAGGGGTGTCCAACACGCGGCCCGCCAGTACGTTGCGGCCCACCGACTCTTTAAAAAGAATTTTAAATATCAGGTTTTGAAAGTTTTTTCATTTTGAAATTTATATTTATATACATAAATCTAAAATGTATTTGCCTGTTACCTGTTCTTGTTTTAAAATAAATCCTTTTTGATAATAGAAATGTCCTTTAGATTAAAATAGATTTGTATTTTATCAAACAGTTACATTTGATTTTACTATGATAAAATACTTTTTTAATGAATTCCGCGAATTGTATTATGCATATCCTTTACTATGGATGGTACAGGATTCTCCTCTGTGTGCACGACTTTCATTTCTCCTCCTTTTTTGTTTGGAGTGCCCAAAAAAGCAAGAGGCTATCAGAGATGTTTTTTAAAGTTTAAAAAAAATATTCAGGACGGTTAAGATAAAGGACAATGTATACTTAATCGTTCGCGAATGACAGCACAATCAAATTTCAACAATGAGTAACGAAAGATCAATTCAAAAGGAACACCGTAATTTTCAAGAAAATGGCAACTGTAATATTTTGAACATTATTTGATCATTGCATTATTATATTATATAAACATTATTATATTATCTATGTCTGTATACATGAAAAATAATGAAAACAATAATAACTCATTCTATTTTAAATCCAATAAATGTTTGTTTCCAATTCTAATATAAAGGTACATATTTTTATGTGCGGCCCGCGAGATTGTAACATTTTTCCGAAGTGGCGCACAAGGTCATTTGAGTTGGACACTCCTGCTCTAGTGACAAACGGTGAGTGGCAACTACGCTTCTTCGACGTAACACAAGGTGAAATTCCAACAACTTATGGAGCTTGAACGGGGGAGAATCATTTGCCTTCGTGTGACGAAGAATCATCCTATCGTTCAAGTGGCAAGTGGCAAGTGGCATGTAATTTACGGAGTGCCTGCCCCGGAACGGGGCGTACCTCCTCATCAGAATTATAGAATTAAGGGCCGAAATAGTGATTTTACTTAAAAATAATTTTTAAAAGATATAATAAAAATGGGCAGAACAATTCTGCTGGAACGGCGACAGAGTGAATCTGTCGGCCGAAAAAGTCAGTCGCACCACTTTCCTGCGATCTGATTGGCCGAGGCCGTTCGCTCGCAGAGAAGTGGGCGTGGAAATGGAATTGGGTCGATCCGAAAATAAACGACCCGAGCAAAGGAGATCTTGAATTGAAATTCAAAGGATCTCATGCAAAAATGGGGGAGAAAACAAATTTTGAATAAAAATTTTAATGAACCAACTTGCACTCTTGCCGGGATAAAGGGGGGGGGGGGTGGGGGTAGGACTAAAAAGATAGAAAAATGAACATCGGTTTTATAGGAAAAATAATGACGCAATGAAGTCATATATGTGATACAATCATGAGTAATAATTGATAGATGTAGATATGGAATGTCCAGTTCTCAAAAATATAAGCGATCGTTCGAAGGAACGATTTAATTAATGATTGCTAAACGAATTTTAAGAGAGCACTAGATAGTACAGAATCGTGCCTCCATCTGGTGGCCGAAAAGGAAAGCTGAAGCGTGAACACCGCACAATTGAATCCAATGAGGTCACCCTCCTGGATTCCGACCGCGGTGTTCGCTGCTTCGGAAAACGTTAATTCCGCGACTCTCGGCGCGGAGCTAGAATTACTTGCTAAAATGAGAGTATTTAATCTTGAAGTAGGAAGTTTAAGTTAAAATTAAGTTATTTAAAATTTAAAATAAGTTCCCAATGGTCAATAATTTTAAACCCGAAGCCTTTTGGCTTGGGGGAAATTTATAAAGTCGTGCTCAAGAAGCGCTCTGGGGCGTTTTTGAGACGATGGCACTGCGGGATCGTATGCAGGCTGGTTTCTAATTAACTCATTGGGAACAGAAGGAAGTTTATCGAAGAACCTTTTAGAAAGGTTCTTTATGTGAGGTAAAAATGGTTTAATTTTTAAATCACGATAAATGACTTCATTGCGTACGAACCAAGGAGCATTAACGATTTGTCTCAAAAATGAGTTCGTCAGCGTGTGTAGCTTCTTTAAGTGGCACATGCCGGCGGATCCCCAAATTTGTGATCCGTACGACATGACCGGTCGGATTATAGATTTATAGAGCAAAACCTTATGCCGGATCGCAAGTTTACTCCTTCGGGAGATAAGCCGTTTGAGAACGGCATGAACAGCCTGCGCTTTTTTGCGAGTCTGTTCTATGTGGTGGGCAAAAGTTAATTTTGCGTCTAGAAACAACCCTAGGTACTTTGCAACACGTACCCAGGGGACGGGTTGGCCAAAAATTTGGACGGGGTTAAACCGACTGGTAGTCGGGGTCTACGCGTAAACATGAGGCAAGCACTTTTACTGGCATTAACTTTTATTTTCCAGTCTGTAAGCCAGAGTTCTAGCAAGGATACGTAGTGTTGCAGATTAGAGATCACAACGGAAAATCTCTTATTCTGTGTGATAATTGCAGTATCATCGGCAAACATTGCTAAATGCGATAGATCAGTTTGCGGCATATCATTTACGTACAGAGTAAATAACAGAGGCGAACTTAAACTTCCTTGCGGAAGGCCGCTTCTGATTGGTCGAGGCGAGGAGAGCGTTTTATCTACTCTCACTCGGAATGAACGATCGGAGAGAAAGCTATGAATGGACGTGAATCAACTCCGTTACTCTGAGCAGTTGATGAACTGTCGAGCACTTGGGTCGAAAACCGCACTGCTGAGGAATAATAAAATTAAAAGCAGCGCAGTGTTGATTCAGACGTTGCAAAAGCACGAACTCGTATACTTTGCTCAAACAAGAAAGTAATGAGATTGGACGGTAGTTAGAGGGTAAAGCCGAATCTTTATCCGGCTTTAGGATAGGAATGACCACGGCAGTTTTCCATGAATTTGGGAAATAATTATTTTTAAAAGTTGATTTATCAGCAGAGTGATAAATAGAAGGAATTTAAGGGGAGGTTTTTAATCATACGATTAGAAATCTGATCAAGTCCGGGGATTTCCTGGGCTTGAGTCTCTGTACGTAAGATAAGACTTCCGTTGGAGTGGTCGGTTCAATTTCTTGAACGTGGGGGTATTGATGAAGTTAGTAACTTCATCGTGTATGCGTTGGTCGAAAAGTTCTCGACCAGCGACGTGGTTGGGTTCGAATTGAACTTGCAAACTGTCTGCGATAACCTCCGCCTTTTCAATAGGGGTTATCGCGATACTGCCAAGAGCCCCTTTCAAGGGGGAATGGATTGAAAAGGCTTACGTAACAGAGAGGATTTCCTCCAAAGAGTGTTGTCAACGGGCGATAAAGCCTCAATGTGCTTTTCCCACTGTACGTGGGAATATGCTTGGATATCCTTTGCTATCTCACGACTGAGGGTACGGAATTGAGAATAAATACTAGGGCACCTAGTTCTTTGCCAAAATTTCCGTAACCTGTTTCGTTGATAAATTTTGAATTTAATCTCGGGGAGAGGATTTTCGGAGCATTATTAAATTTTGGTTTTGAGGCCTCAACGAAAGCCTCAGTGAAATTTTGATTGAGTTCAGAAATAGCTAACTCAATATTATCATTGCTGGTGAGCTCAACAGTGGGGAGGGGTTTCTTATTAAGAGCAAATTTAAAATTATACCAATTTGTTGAAAGATACTCTGGATTTTTAATAATTGAAGTATTTAAATTAATTTCAAGAATTACGGGGTAGTGATCAGAGCTGAGATCGTTAATAACTCTGACACTATGGTTGAAAGGAATGTGCTTGAACACCGCCAAGTCGATGACACTTCCGAACCGCTGACGCGATTGGAGGTGTGTGGCAGTCTGCGGTGCGACTAATTTCGCTCCCCGAAGGTCGCGAATTAGCTTATGCAGCGCTTGCCCGAAACGGGTCGACTTGGCATTGTGCCAACTCACATGAGCTGCGTTGTAGTCACCAGCGATGATACAATTACTGCCAGAATTGAAAATTTTCTTAAAATCCTCTACTGGGAAACTATGGCCTGCTCTTCTTCGAACGTAGGCCGAAACAACATTAATGGGAGGGAAATTATTAATTTTAATTTGCACCGCAGTGGCGTCCATTCCTTGTAAATTAGGAAGGGGGACCCTGTGGTGCACGATCTCATTTTTACAATAAATGGCTGTGCCGCCTCGCGTTGCGGTATGGGGAAATTCGATTCTATCGTCTTTAGTAAGACGATAGTTTGCGATCTGGGGTCGATACCCGGCTCAAGCCAGGTTTCCTGGACCAAAAACATGTCAAGGTTTTGCTCTGATACAAAATCGCGTACCTCATGGATTTTTACGCAAGGAACTTGCGTTCCAAAATCCAATCTTTAAAGAAGTACTCACGTGGGCGGGGAAAGTTAAACCTGGAGGGAGCGAAGCCTGCAGTAGGCTTCGAAAATTACGTACGTTTTATCTACGTCCGCAGATGCCGAGCGGAGCGCAGAAAGGGAGTTTTTAAACGCCCTGCAAAAAGTTTGCTTGTCGATAGAGGGAGATTCCTCTATCACTTCAAGCAAATCCTTTAAGAGGCCGGCATTTATGCTGGCATCTTTGCTAGGGGCCGATCGTAATTCGGATTTAGAGGTAGAAGGGGGCTAACATGCTCCTTGGGAATTTTGTTCTGGACTACTTTAGAGTAGTCCAGATTAGGCGAGACTTTTCTCGCCTTGGAAATGTCAGGACGAGGTGCCTGCGCAGGTTGTTTTTTATTTGCATTTTTAGCATTATTGCTATTAGTATTATTTGGCTTAGGGCCGTTTTTATTTTTAGCAAGGTTCTTCTTCTTGCTATTTTTGGGGTGCTTAGGGCACCGGCTCCAATTAGCCGCATGAGCGCCCGAACAATTGGCACACTTCATCGGGTCGTTGAAGTCAAGAGTGCAGTCCTTCGCCGCGTGGGGCCCTGCACATTTAACACAGCGGGGAGGGAGGTGGCACACCTCCGAGGAGTGAAACCACCCCTGACATCTCCAGCACTGATTGATTTTATTTCCGCGGTCGAAGGGCTTGACTTCGATGCGCGTGCCGAATAGTTCGGTAAAATCGTAAATTTTTGCCGCATCCGCGCCGTTCTGGATTTGAAGGTAGAACAAAGGCATAGGTGCCTTTGTTCTAAAGTTTTTCATTTGTGAGATCTTCAGTACTTGAAACCTTCGGTTTCGATCTCTGCTTTAATTTCCTCCGGCTCCGTATTGGAGGGAAGGCCTCTAATAACGACTTTCACGGGTCGGTCCTGCTTCAGCATGAAGCTTTTGAACTCGACCCCGGAAGATTCCAGCCATTTGCTAAGGGCCCTGTAGTCGACATCGTCGGCCACAGTGACCTTTAGGAATCTTCCCGACATTTGGGATTGAAAGGAGGGGGCGATTAGCTTAGCTAACGCCACCAACTGCCTCCAATCTCCCTTGGGAGAGACGAAGAACTCCTATCGTTCAATAGCCACTCGTGTGCAACTAACATCAGCACAGTGATGCATGTGTGGTAGCAGTAGATTGACGAGAATCGGACAACTCGGAAATCCGGAAGTGGATCCCGAAAGGTGACGTCAGTATTCGATGATAGACACCTGGTCCGAATGGCACTGACGGGTCGCACAGCTTTATCTAGAGAATTGGCAGCTCATTGGCTAACTGCTTCAGGAGTATCATTGGCTGCTTCATCAATTCGTCGATGCAACGCGGACTGCATGCAAGAAATCCTGTACACAGGATCTTAATTACGCAAAACAACCGATGCCTGTAAGTAACATTGGTGCATGATATAGTGATTGAGATGCTGATTGGCAGAAAGGGTTTTTTCTGACAAATTTCACTTTCATTCGCGGTACCAGGATGGTTGCATTTGTGTCAGACGCTATGTTGGAGAATGCCACCTTCCAGAGTGCATTATCGAATGTTATAGAGGCCGAATACCTAATCTTAACAATGACCGGGGTTCTAAGGCCCGAACCCTATTTTCTTCCTTCAAGTAATTCCAGGAGCAGTATTTCATCAGAACAACGGAATGTTCAAAACTACCTTTCATCGTAACAGACGCAGTGTCTTCCGTGTCCTGCCTATTCCCCGGATATGTCACCTTTTGAACATATGTGGTATTCTTCTCGTGATCTTGGTTCTACAGCTTCAACACATGAAATTTGGGTACGCTTACAAACATATGGAACACGTTTTAAACAATATGAAATGCTCTTCTCTGAGTGGACCTTCAAAATCTTTTTGATCCCACACAACGTCGTTTAGTAGCACTTTTTGTAGCGCGTGCTGACTATACCAAGTACTGACTTCAAGCACTTGAGATTGTTTTCTTGCTTTGAAATTTTGCTTATTTATTTGAACCAATACCAGTCAATAGAGTATTAAATAATTCCAATGGTTCCTTCATGGTGTTGCAATTTTCACTAACAAGAGTTTATAGCATAAACTTGCGACATATATAACGCAATAAAAGTTTCTTCTGCAAC
This sequence comes from Trichonephila clavipes, assembly GCA_019973935.1. Lineage (NCBI taxonomy): Eukaryota > Metazoa > Arthropoda > Arachnida > Araneae > Nephilidae > Trichonephila > Trichonephila clavipes. The sequence goes on from BMAU01021197.1 coordinate 873,305, forward strand.
TGAAGAAGACGCAAAATTAACTAAATTTAGAAAGGAAAATCGAATCAAAGACCGTTTATTTTGATTATATGTATTTTCTCCAGTTTTTTAAATAATTTTAATTATTTACTTAAATTCTCTCGCACACACTGTTAAAGAGTATTTCTGAATGTTTTTGAAAAAAATACCTTACATTGATCAATTTTTTTCCCCATTCTTATTAATCATTTAATTCCGAAATCCATTTGTAAAATTATTATTCTATGTTTAAATTTGAGCAGAAATTTTTCTGAAAACATAATTTGAATAAGTCACAAGGACAAATTTAAATTTATACGAAGGGAAAAATAAAAATAAAATATATGTATTCACTACTGGCCATTAAAATTGTTACACCAGGAAAAAGCCAGATAACAAGATGAAATTAATTGGACAAATGTATTATACTAGAAATAACAAGTAATTAAATTTTCAAGGAATTTGGGTGCATAGATCCTGAGAAATCGGTATCCAAAACAACCCCCTCAGGTAGCAATAACAGCGCTTATACGCCTGGGCATTGAGTCAAACAGCGATTGAAAGGCATGTACAGGTACAGGTACAGGTGCTCATGCAGGTTAAACACGATGAAACAGCTCATAAACCGTAGTGACTGGCGTATGGTGACGGCAACCGCGGCGTTTTCCGTTGGCGAGAGATCTGGGGAATGTGCAACAGCCAAACATTTTCCGTACAATATCGGCACTATGCTGTCGTGCATTTTCCTGCAGAAATGTAGGCTTCGCAGGGCTCGAATAAAGGGTAGAGCCACGGTCACAACACGCCAGAAATATAATGTGCACTGTTCCATCCATGTGAACAAGAGGTGACCAATAGCACCCCATACTATCAGGCAGAGGACACGAACGAATGCCACCCAACGCGAATGCGACCCTCTCGATACTCGCCCCTCGTGCGCCCAGGTTCGTGGTTCCGTAAAGAGGATGTCTGTGATACAGCGTCCAGGGGCTGTGAGAGCAACTGTTCAGGCTGCGTTGCAAACGATCTCAATTTTTGACTCCGGAGGTGGCTCCATTAAGGCCATATAGGTGACATGCCTGTCATCTCTGCTGCTAGTGAAAGATCCAGCCCGGCGTTCCGTATTACCGTCCTTAACCCATCGATTCCATATTCTGCTAATAATCATTAGATTTCGACCGGACAATACTGCCATACGATAAACCGCAATCTCGTTACGCTACAATTCCACCTTTATCAAAGTCAGAAACGTACTGGTACGGATTTTTGCTTCTTACATGAGGTATCACAACAATTTTTTACCATTCAAGTGCAATTTGTGTGTGTGTGAGAGAGAGAGAGAGAAACCAGCACTTTAAACACATTGTAGAAGTCGTTACCGGCTCCTGTTTTGTCTAAATGCACTGAAAAGCTAATCATTTGCATATCACAGCACCTTCTTGTGGTTTAAATTTGACTTCAGTAGCATGTCGCCTTCTTGGTGCAGCAATTTTAATGGCCAGTAGTGTATTATATATATATATATATATATATATATATATATATATATATATATATATATATATATATATATAATACTTATATTTACTTTTATATTCTTGGCTGCATTGCGCCTAAATATAGAAGAAATTTATGAATTACTGCTGTTTTTCATATTGTAAGCAATTACGCTTATAGCCTAATTATGTGTTCTATCATGTAATACATATATGTTTGTATTAATTTTTGGTATTTTGAGGTGTTGATGGTTATGTCTACTTAGCAATGCACTCATTTTTCCTTAACAATTATCTACTTTATGATTTTGGTACAATTTGTATTAGCGATTGGCAATTAGGTTAGTTTATAGCTGATCTTTGCTCGGTGGTGTACTGATTAGGTAAGTACAGCATCGTTATAACATTACCTATTTGTATCCTTCTGTTGTTTTTTTGTGTGGTGGATGGCTGTCTTTTGAGCCTTTTCTTAGCTTTGATTTTAGTTTTGAGTATAGCTTTCTCTTATTTTTAAGAGCTTACTTTCAAGTTTGTTTTTTTAAAAATTAACTTGTTTCTTTTTTGCTTTTGCACACTCACTTTTTTTTGACTTGGTATCAATTTCTGGATTAATTACAGAAATCTCTATTTATTTTGACTTTACTCTCATGAGCTTACTTTCAAGTTTGTTTTTTATAAATTAACTTGTTTCTGTTTTGCTTTGGCACCCTCTCTTTTAACGGTATCAATTTCTGGATTTTTTTACAGAAATCTCTATCTGTTTTGACCTTACTTTTAAGAGCTTACTTTCAAGTTTGTTTTTAAAAATTAACTTGTTTCTGTTTTGCTTTGGTACACTCTCTTTTGACTGGGTATCTACTTCTGTATTTTACAGAAATATATCTATTTTGACTTGTTAGTTATTAGAATGAGGGAATTTCATAACTCTCCCTCTTTCTCCAATAACAATTTTGGAAAGGATCTGAGTTCTGTTAAAGAATTAAATATTCGTAATAGTAATTCTAATATTAAACTATTCATGACTAGAATTTTTTGGAGCAAAAAATTCATTAATGGCCATCATAATCATTATAAACAAAACTTGTTAGATTCTAGTAATCACATTTCTCAAAATATTAATAAATGTTACACTAAGAGTCCTGCTATACATGGAATTATTGATAATTTATCTTCTTATAATGCTGATAACACTCAGTCTTATAATAGTCTTAAGTTAAAATTCAATAAATGTAGAGATAGTAGATGTAAGACATGTACTATGTTAAATATGGATCAATATGATTGTGATTCTAAATTTAACCTTTGTAAAACCTTTAATTGTATTTATCTTTTAAATTGTAAAGTATGTCATTATAAATATATTGGACAGACCTCCAATACTATTAACTTAAGGATTAATCAGCATAGACATGATGTTAAATTCTTTAATAATTCCAATAATTCTAATAAAATTGAACTTAGACACTTTCATATGCATGATTTCAAAAATGTTGAACAGTCTATCATTAAAATTACTCCAATTACTAAGCACAGATTATGGTGGGAAAATCACTCTTTATATTAGGAGTTTTAATACAATCTATCCATATGGCCTTAATGTTTTGTATTTTGCTAAAAATACTTTGCAAATAATGTTACAGAATAATAATAAAGAATTTTTTTATAATGCCAATAAATTAAACAATACTTCTAAAAGAAAATCTAGAAGTAATAGAACTAAAAGGAAAAATAGAGATAAAAATTCATTAAATGACAATATCAGAGTTCTTATTGATGATTTTGAAAAAAACTTTAATATCAAGAAGATCAAATACTTCATGTTTGGTCTTAATAAACATGAAATTGCATTGATATATGAATCCTTAAATAATGATTCCTTAAAGGTTTGTCATGCAGTACACATTATTAAAGACATTCTTAACTATCTAGTTAATAAATTCAATATTAATGTTGAGAAAATTAATGAACCTATGACAGAGTACTGCACTTTATTATTCATGAATAAAACTTTTGACAAAATTAACTTTTCTAATGTATTTAATAGACATTTGTCACTTTTTCCGGTTAGAAAGGTGGTTGTAAAGAAAGCTTTTAAATATAACTAAACGATGGGCAGATTTATCTTTAATTACAACAATAGTTCGCCCTCTATTAATATAGAAGATTGTGTATATGTAAAAACTATAATGATTTTATTGATGGTCATCATAAACATGTAGTTACTGGCAACTTAGACATAATCAATGATAATATTTTAAAAGATATAATGAGTAAAGGCACTAGTTTTAGATTAAATGTTTCTAATAACAACAATACTGTTAAAAAACAAATTATTAAAGATATAGATAATTTTATTACAAAATCTGCAATAAATTTGGACTATCTATTGAGGCATTTGATGAGTATAAGTACAATATTTTAAAAGACCTTATGAATTTTAGTTACCATTCTCAATATGAAACTACTTTTAAAGATATAAAACAGAAAATTTATGAATTACAAAAGAATTTTATCATAGTTTACATTGATAAAGTACCTGGTAACTATGCTGTGATTTGTAAGTATTTATATTATAATATTCTTTATGATCACTGTCTTAATAATGGTTCTTTTAAAAAATTAGATTTGTCACATAATGAAATTAGTAATGGTATTATTGCTATTTATAAAAAATTAGGTTATTGTATTCCTAAAATGAAGTATCCATATATTTTTTTAACTCCTAAATTCCATCAAAGTCCGGTTAAATTTAGAACTGTGACAAATGGTTTTAGAACATATATTACTACTGCAGGCAAATTACTTCATAATATTATACAAAACTTTATTAATCAGCAATGTAATAAAGCTATAATTAAAAATAGTAAAGAGATTATAGATTTTTTTAATAATAGAAATATTTATTCAGTTCATAGTTATGACTTTGAAGATCTTTTCAATTCCATTGATTTATATGATATTATTAAAGTAATTTTAGAAAACCACAGTATGTATAACCTTAATATTAATTTTAACAAATTTAAAACTCTCATAGATTTTGTCTTAAAAGAAAATTACATCAATTTTTTAATGGTTCTTTATATAAACAAGAGAAAGGACTCCCACAAGGGGGCCCAGCTAGTAATAGTTTGGCTAATCTTTATTTACATTTTTATGAATATAATTATGTTATTAATAATGACTACTACATTTTTAGATATATTGATGATTTAATTATTTTTGGTAAAAATGATAATTTAAATCCCATTATTAATTTTTATCCGTCCTACTTAAACTTAGTTAAAATTAATAATAATCCAATTAAAATAAATTACCTAGATGTATCACTATATATTAAGGATTTGAAACTACATAGTAATATTTATGATAAAAGAGATGCCTTTAATTTTAATATCATCAAAGTGCCTTACTGGAATTCTAATTTATCAATATCTATTTATAGAAATATTATTTTTAACTATATTTATCGCAATAATGTATTAGTTAGCGATAAAGCTAGTATTTTTTTAAATCTTAAAAAAAAATTTTAATCACTGTATTGAACATGGATACCCTGCTAACTTTCTTTGTAATTATATTTATAATGGTTTTTTATGATACAATTTGTATTACTGTAATTATTTACTGTTATTATGTTTTGTAATGTTTTTCTAAATTTAGACAATCTAATTTATTCTACAATTATTAAATAGATGGCGCCACATTAGTTATTAAAAAAATTTAATATATATTTTTTGAGTTATTTTTATATTTTACGCTAATTTTATATGATTATTATTTTTATGATTTTTAAAAGTATATATATATATATATATATATATATATATTTCTTATTATCGTATATTTCTTATTATCGTATCGCAATTAATCGTTTCTTATATCGTATCGCAATTAATTTTATGCGGTTCTGCTCTCACCCCTATTTGGCGGGAACACGTTACTGCACTCTTGGCCATCGTTTTAACTCCGAATTAGTAGTTTATGTTTATGTTCCTATGTTATTTAGTTTAATGATTTTTTAATATTTAAATTCTACATATATAACTCTTTCCTTTCCTCTTGGTACATAGTATGACAAATTACAGGTGAAGGTTGGCGCCGCAAAATTTGTTTAAACCTGCAATCCTGGTTTCTAAGGCCAGGAATTTGTCTGTATACTATGTGCTTTCTTCCTATTTTTAGTTATCTTAGGTATATAACTATATGTTTATTTTTATATTTTTGTTTATATATTTGTGTATATGTATATATATATATATATGTATAAATTTATATATATGTATAAATTTATATATATGTGTATGTATATGTTTATGATTATATATTAAAAAAATTTTTATATTGGATTATATATATATATATATATATATTAAATTTTTTTATTTTTTAAAAAATGTTGTGCATGAATGAATACAGAAAATAGAACAAAAGTTGCAGAGACTAACATTTTATATCCCGCGAGTGCGCTTGCTAAAAGAAATAGAATATCGTTAAATTTTGTAAAATCCCACTCTTATAATTCAGGTATATATAGTGAACTCTGATTTCTATAATTTTTTTCTTTTAACCAGACATATCAGAGTATAGACGCGAAAAGTAATGTTTCACACAAGGATGCCTATTTTAAGCCTTCTAATTATAGCCTTTAAATTATAAGACGTTAGTTGGATAAAACTATCTCGACTTATGAATATTTAATTCGTAAAATAATATCCTCGCTATCTTTGTAGTTTGAACTTGTGAAAAAGATGGTGCTCCCTTAATTTTTTAAATTTTTATTGCAGTTTGACCAAAATAATATTAAAAACGCGGTTTTTTTAACTTTTAATATGTATTATTTTTAATTCTCAATGTTTTTGATGTTGTTTCGTGTTTTGTTTCTTGTGTTCTGCTTTTAGTGCTCTGTCTGCAATCTACATTTCTTCATTGATTTTTCATCTCTTAAATTGTGTTCAGTAATATTTTTATGGTTCTTCTTCATTTAGTGTCAGGCACTACATATAAATGCAGTAGCGTGTGTGTGTGTAATTTTTTCTTTAAATAAATAAATAAATAACAATAATTATGGATAGAAGAGAACTAAATTATGACGTCATTAATTTATTAATTACGTTAAGTTATTGATTAAAAAAAGATTTTTTCCTTTGGAGAACCCAATTTTTTTATTTATTTGATCTTTCATTTTTAAATGAGTTTTAGTTTCAAATTCTGTAAAACTTTCTTGAAAAGTTCTAGAAATTCGAGGAGACTTGGGTAATTAATCTTCTATTGTAAGCGTGTCTCACACTTTTAACAATGGAACACTTTCTTCATAAAGTCTTTCAGAGAGGCTTGCATTGATCCCACACACCCAATAGATACTATTTTCCAAATTTAAAAAATATATAAATATTTGAAAAATAATACACTGGTGTGCAAACCTTAAGCGACAAGTGTCCCCACCCTCATAAATCCACGAGAAATGATCTGAGAGACATGAAATTCAGAAATAAGAGACAGTATTTTGACGATTGAAGACGAAACGAAACAATGTTGATTTTGACAAAAACATAGTTGCGCAAAAATTAATACAATGCATATAATAGGGAATCAAACAAAAAGGTTTTATTCAACTCATTCCACGTGATTGCCTGTCCAAGAGGAAAAGCAACAAGATCCCTTACAGCACTTCGCGCTGTCTCTGCATATTCAGCACCAGATGGTTCAACATTGTCTGAAGTAAGAATGCTCAGTCAGTATCTATTTCAGTTGTTAGGTGTTCCCCGTAGCATTTAATTGTGCCGCCTCCCCAAAGCATTCCACACGTGTTCTATGGGATTTAAATCAGGGGAGAACACTGTCCAATCTATTGTGCGTTCAGCAGTCTGGTGTGGCTGTGCATTTTCATCCATAAAAACGAAGTCTAATCCAATAGCACCTCGAAACAGAAGCACATGGGGAAGGATTACCTCCTTACAATAGCGATCTGAGATTACAGGACTTCTGTGAAAACATGGAGCTCAGTCCACCCATTCAGCACAATGCCTCCACAAACGGTAATTTCAGGATCTCCTTAACGATCTCTTTACACGTTGTTACTGGAAGGAAACTGTCTCCCGACCTTACTCCAAATCAACGCGTTGAGAATCGCTTGGGGCACTGAAGCAACTTTCATCCTAAAGAGGATACGACTCCATTGATGAGATGTCAAGTCCTTACACCTCTCTAAATGGTGCTGCCGATGGCCAACTTAGGACGGTGGGCAAATAGGTCACCTTTATGAAAGCGTCTGGCCACAGTAAACCACGACACATGTCGACCTGTTGCCGTGCGCAGTTGCTGAACAAGGGCATTGCCTGGCTAGTATCAGACTCTTTTCACCTGCAGGACTATATATCAGTCATCCACTGCAATCGGTTTCCTAGGGTGGCTACCAGCAACCTTTCTAACAGCAGTACTTATGCTTTGGAAGCCTTTCCAAGTGCGTGAAATGAAACTTTTGTTTTCCGAATTATTCCGCTACACTGGTCAAACCACGTCCCTCTTACAGCTTTCCGATCATTCTGCCACGTGCAGTGGCGTGACGGAGAACATTTGGGACCCCTGCAAAGTCAGGTTTTGGGCCCCTTAGAACCCTGGGCCGCCCACGATGCAGGGGTTGCGGGGGTGTGCGTTACGCCACTGGTCACGTGGGATGTTGTATAGGTGATTTCTTCTAGCCAGATATCACGAAAGAGCTCACTTGCATTTGCAGCGGATACCATTAATTTCCCTTCCATTTTTTCTTTTATTGTAGCCTTGAGCTGCCCGCACCAACCGCTTACGTTTCGCGTACACTCACGTCACGTCTGTGACGTTTTGTTTCTAACATTGGATTACGCATCACCTTTCTACTGAATTGCACTTCATCGTACTGATCGTAATACCCCCCTTCTGCAATCTCAAGGCTATCTACTTAAAATTTACACTGTTGCTTACGTTTTAGACACCAATGTATTATTAGAAAAACTGCAGATTATAAAATACAGTGAGGGAAAAATGCAATTTGCAACATATTTTTCTCATATGTTTGGAATTTTCATGTCTTGGAACTACCTAAACTGTAAAAATCGATATGGTGTTAAAAGGAAAGGTAAAATCAAAGATGATTTCTTTTCTTTGAAGTAATCCCATTCATGGACCCTAAACAATTTTACCCAAATATCTGTCGGGAAAAAAATAAGCAGATTCGAATGAAGTTTGGAATATTATATTTCTAGACCATGATCTGCAAAAAGGTTTTGTAATGGAAGCGTTCTTTTTTGGAGAATAATTAGCTGTGCTAAAGTCAATTAATTAATCTATTAATAGCTTGATTAAGTTCCTTTTTTGAGAGATACCAATTTTGTCTCGCAGAGATGAAAATTCCGAAAGTTAGTTCCAGCTCATTCTTTATTATTGCACTTCCCAGTTTTTGGTTAGGTCAAGGTGGAACCGAGTGGTGTTATTTTTCAAATGAAACAAAATTTATAATTTTTTTAAAAAATTTGTCATTAAAATTAATGTTATGTAAAATTATTTCATGTTGATTAAAAGAGAGAGAGAAGCATTTCAAGGGTTGAGTCTCTACAACACATACAAATGACGCCCTTCGGGGAAGAGCTCCTATTGGGCAGTTTCAACGGCGCATTTGTTATCAATAAATTAGAATAACTTCACTCGATGGTTTGATTTTAAAAAGGGAAAGAACAAAGAGAGAGAGAAAGAGAGAGCCTCTTATAAAATACTCAGTAAAATCGAAAAAAACAAACAAACAAACAAAAATGTTAGGTTTGAATATATTAGAAAGAATATCTAGTACATAAGTTTAATAACAAAGAAAAAAGAAAGAAAATTATGCAACAAATTATGTTAACTATAGTTAACAGTATAAACACAGTTAAAAAATAATCATATTTTTTGTAACTGTTTTTTTTACAAATGCAATGTTTCGATTTTGAGGGAGGGGGGAATATACAAAAAATATGCGGATCTTTGTGGTGTGACAAGTATTAACCCTTTATCTAACGACGGTAATTATAAGTACCACTCACATTAAAATTACATAGATTAACCATTTTTGCGAATACTTTGTCGATACTTTTAGCAGGAATATTCTTTTAAATCCTCTTTTCCAAGATGTATGGCAGCATGGGTTCTATGACAAGTATTTTAGTGGAAAAGGCGAATCGTTTTATGGCAGAAGTTTGCGTTTTCAACTGAAATTTTGATCGAATTGTGAAGATTGTCATTTTTAGTCCGAAAGAGTAGTCAATGTAAAAAAAAAGTGTCTTATTTTTTGTTTGTTAAGAAGACCTTAGAAAACGATTTATTTTAAGTGAGTTGTGTACATGATTGATTTTACATTTGAATATATTTAATTAATTAATTAGCTCTAACGGGTTAAATTTCCCAAAGTTGAGTATTTTGTTTATATATATCCCTTATTTTTTAATGTAGTGATTAAAAAAAATAAAGCATGAAAAAAACGCAGTAAATCATAATACGGTAGATAAAGCGTTAAAAACCAAGGAGTTTAAAAACCACATGTTGAAAGTGCTTTCAGTGCATCTCAGAAGCACTAAAATCCGTGCTTCTGCTTAATTATGAGAAATAATTTTGCACCTAACTTTATTTTAATTCCATCTCCGAATTTTGCGTTAAAGATAATATTCAAAATACTATGACCACACGCAAATAAATTATACTAGTAACTGATGAAGCCATATTTTATCCATCTTTGAATTACTTAAGATATCTAGAAAAATAACGAATGCTTTTTATTTTCGCCACATTGAAGATCTATTGATTGTTCCAAATAAATTTAGTTTTCTGAAAATTACATTGTGAACTGAATTATAATGTATTTTTTCCAAAACGCTTTCGCTTTAATCCTTGTGTATTGTTTTCTCCCAAGAATATCTCTCACAGACGAAGACACGGGACTGGAGCGATGTATCGCGGCGGGAGATCCCATCTCTCTGTGCCAAGAGCACAACTGCATCATCATACCCAATGAGAATTTCGAAATTTTGTTCCAAAGTAAGTATCAATCAATTCTTTGCACCATAGCGTAACTGCCCTCTTTAATTTTCATGTTAATTTCTCTTATTAGAATGACCAATAATTCTATTTATAGCGAATTATCACACCAATTGAACAGAATTGGAAATTTCAAACTGTCGCTTCTTGATCTTTTTCGAGGTTTCTACATGGCATGCTCCACACCATGTAAAAATAAACCATAACACATGATGCCCGCAAAACACAAACTTAATTACTCTGAACTTGAACAGAAAAGAAAACAACTTAGGAAAGATCAAAATAACAAAGCACGCTTCGCTGACTGCAAAGCTCGCCTTACAATTGCAGTTCAAACAGAGCGAGAGAGAGCCTTTTTATTCTCGCTATCACAATGACGTCATGATTCCATTTATATATTGCGCACTATGCTGCCATATACCCTTAGAAGTATATTTTTAAAGATATCCGAGTGCACTTATGACGTTTTTACTCGAAAATAAGACACAATTAGAAAATAAGCCCTTAAGATCGCTCGTACTGTAATAAGCCCAATTACTAAAAAGAGCTCTAATAAAATTGTACAAAAGACTAATGAAACTATATATTTATGATAGAATAAAATAGACAAATATAGAACACACAGGCACAATTTCAACTCCTTGTAAGAATACACACATATACAGAGAGAGACTTTAACAGTATATCGTAGAAAGGTAAATTGGTAAAAATAGAAATCGTACTTTGAAAATTTACTCTATTTCGGTTTTTTCGATAAAAATTAATTACAAGTTGTTTTTTTTTATTTTCGAAGAAATGTGCTGCGAGAAAGACCGAATATGCAACTTCGGATAAAAGGAAAAAGGTTTAAATAGATATAACGTATAACTGAACTATCACTCATCTATCTACGAGTATTTTACCTTTGCACATTAATTTTATCGCAATGGTTTGAAACTGCTCTTCGAGTTAACATATGGAAAAGTCAATTATTTATCCCAAATAATGGGAACTTAAATTATTGCAAAAAATTATTATTAAAAAAATATTTAAATTATTCAAATAAGTTTTTATTGAAATTTTTTTCAAACAGGAAAACTTTCATCATTTTTATATTATTTTAAGTGTTACCAAACAATGAATTACGCGTTTATGCAACATAAGATGTAGTAGAATTTTGGGTATAATAAAATACGTTGATACACAGCATAAGATTCTGACTTCTGTATAAAAATAAGCAAGAATTTTGGAATTAAGTTAATTTGTTAAACTTAATTTTTAAACAGGTTCATTACTTCGTAAAAACAAGTTAGAAAATTCAAATTAACATATAAGTTATTTGACAGGAATACAGAATTCTTGTTTTGACAGAATGTATTTATGAAATAAAAGGAATTACAAATCAATCAGCTAAAAATGAATAGTAGGTTTAAAGATATCTTAATTTATATGAAAAGTATCTTTTTAATGAATACGAGTATATTTCTATTTTCTTTTATCCAATGGACAACAAAAAAGTACTCTTCTATGTTCAGGATGCAAATTCTGGTGATGGATGTAAAACGTATTTAATTATTAAATAATTTGAGCTAATTTCTTATACTGCGCGGGAGATACACCGGTATGAAAAAGATACAATATTCGAAAAAATAAGTTTGGAAAAGAGAAAATAATTAAATACTGTGTTTGTATTCAAACTTTATTAAAAAAAGAAAGGAAGAAATGGGGATAAGGAAGTGCGGCGGTTTGCAAGAAGTCAATTATTTTTAGAGGCAAAACCATTCGTTAAGAATATCCCCGATAGGAGACGCTGAAATGCAAAGAACAACAATACATTTCAATCATTTATTCATGTAATAACAATTGACCAACATGACTTCCAGAACATTGTCCGACACAGCTAAGGTACAAATATGCTTACAAAGACAACATGTACAACGAATACCTCCAATACAGAATTCCAGTTAGTACAAAATCAGAAAAAAAGTTTATATCAGAAAATTAAGTTTAATCATGCGTTTATTTGAATGACACCACTGCTTCTATTAATTCTTCTCCCCATTTTTCCTTTAAAGTTTTATAAGAGTGAATCCCTATTTTCTGAAGGAAGACGATGCGTTTTTGACCACCACCTACATTTTTATTGGATAATTTAACCCCAATATATCAAAATGGAACCCAATTTCCTCTAAGATATTGTGTCACGGATTGCCAAAGATATCTTAAGAGAACCAAAGCGTTCTTAACCTTCATAAAATCGATTTTTCAGTTTTGATCTTCAAAAAAGTAAATTTTATGCTGATTCCAAAAATGTATAACATGTATAGGTTTAAAGCTTAATACCCGAGCAATTGCAGTTTTAAAATGTAAACAATATTGCGGCTGCAACAGATGTCTTGTATCTGGAGAAAAGTACACCTACAAACATTCCCTTCCAGAACTAGTTCTTGTTCAGATTAAAAACATAATTACAAGCATATACGTAATTTTTAAAATATATATTTAGAGATTTAACTGCAAAAGAACTTTTACTAAAATGTTTGGATGATCGTTCCCAGAACCCAAATGAAAGCTTCTATAACTGTGTATGGAATCAAGTTCCAAAAAACACATTTGTAAAAAAAAATCTTTTTTTCAAATTGTTGTAAGCTTTAATGAAGGTGCACATGCAAGAACAAAAGTATTAAGATAACTAAACATAAATTTTTGGATTAACACTTTTGAAGGCCTTCGAAAAATTGACAAAGTTAGAATTTGTGAAGCCGAGATAACAGCTTAAAAAGCCAGAAAAGAAGCCAAGACTATTGAAAGCAAAATAAAAGGAAAAATGAGGCTTTAGAAGTGTTCATGCAAGATGAATACAAATTAGGAATGTTTTAAATATCAAGTTTTAGTAAGCTGTACCATTTTATTTAGTTTTTTTCATATTACTCAAAATGTGTTTTTCTAGATTTTAGGTACATCCGTAGAAAAATATATCTATTTATTTTAGTGAAACTTGGTATGAGTTTTTGTGTAGTAATAATGCCTTTAATGCTACTAATTTAATTCCTGAAATAATAGTATTTTTATTTTTACTGCCAATTTTCTAAAAAAATTACCGTTTTTATCAAAATTTCAAAAAGTCAAGATTCACAAATTTAAAAAAAAAATTTCTAAGTAAAGAAAAAATAAAGAAACTAGAGCATTTAAATAAAGGTACGATTTTGTAACAAAAACAGCATGTTTTGTGATTTTATATGTAATAAAGGGAAAAAATACAGGTATCTAATCAACATTATGTATACGATATAGCACCTTTTGAAGTGTACTTTTTCAAATCCTTATATTCCTTAAAATATTGTACACATTTAAAAAAATTATGTGATAGTATAATAGGAAAAGTACATAGATTGTGTGACACAAAATATTTATTTAAGGAGTCTTTTTGTTTTTGAAAATATTGTTCCTTCGAAAATCAAAATTTTGCTTGTTTTGCTTTATCGAGAACGTCCCGTTTCCCTTAAAACACGATTTTAGTTTTGAATTTGTGATTGATTTTACAATTTTAAATTATAGAGAAGTAAAAAGGTCGACTCTCTTAAGCTGGCATTTCACCCTCCAAACGTCAACATCACGCCAACGTTAGGACGAGTCTCGATAGATTTCTACATCTACGCCGTGGAATTTTTTCGCCCCTATATTCCAGCCCACCGCTCAACAAAAGTAGCGACAGCCACGAATTCCTCGATTTTTTTGGTTGAAATAAACAAGAATTATAATTTTCAAAATCCCGTATAGTGCCAAGTGAAAAAAAAAAAGATTCGATGTTTAGGAAATTGTTTTCATTCTGCCATATACTATGTATTGTACTGAGGCAACCCTTCTGTTTCAGAGGGGAGAAAGATATCACCTTCGAATTACCTTCAAGAAGAGGATGATATCGACAGACCGCCTTCAAGACATGCTTCAAAGAAAAAAGGTAAACTTTTTTTTTAAGCCGACAACCAAGATTGGCCACGACCTGCTATCAACAGCATGGATATTTCTAAGAATGCACAAAAATTTAGAAAGAAGTTCACATCAGTCAGAAAAGAAAATGGAGATCAAACTCTCTTTACGCAATTTTCGCTAATAGGTAGCTCTAAAAATTTATAAGGCAGTTTTTTACAACATATATAATGATTTATTTATTTAGAAAGAGTAAATAGACCAATAACTAACTAAGCGCAAAAGTTAAAAATAAATCGTATTTGTATTTATTTGTAAATTAACTCTACATTATTTATATTGTTAATGTAAGTAATTTTAAAACACTGAACAACTGTCTTTGAAAATTATAAATGATTTGTTATAAAGTATTCTCTTAGGGTTTTTTTCCGTTTTGTGTTGCTATATAATTATTTTATGTATTATTTTAAATATTGCTATATTTTATTTACATTTACTACTTTTTAATTTTAAGTAAGGCCTAAGAGCTTTTTTCCAAAGAAAACTTTCAATCATCTTATGAGCGGCCCACAGAAAAAGAAAAGGATATTTGAGTTAAAACATGAACAAGAGTCTTACCTAACACTCTAAGCAAGATCAATCGAAAAATAGTTTTCAGAATGTTTAACTGTTAGTTAGAAACTGTTACTTACCTTTTAGCAACTAAATCAAAACAAAACAAATAAATTACGACATTTGAAATAAATTGAATTTTGAGAATATAATAGAATGTCAGTCGAGATTAAGTAAGAAAAAGATACTTTATTGGAAGAATTTGAGAACTGTTTAATATATATATAATACACTTCTCATGACCAGTTTAATTTCGCATATTAAGGCTATTTTCCTTTGTTGCATTAGGTGACGTGGCAGATGAAGTGATGTTGGATAAGTTGCTGTCTCAATTTTATCCAGTTGAGCTCAAGTATCCCAGAATGAGTAATGTATCTTATATTTCCGTTTTTTCCTTTTTCTCGAATTTTAAAGCACATATTCCAAGAAAGCAGACTTCTGTTCTTACTTTCTGCTGCTTGCTAAAGAAACTTTGGTTTCTTAGAGAAAAATGTCAAAAAATTAATTGAAACTGAAGGAAAAGGTAAAACCCGAAAGTTATTGTAAAACATTGATAAACCACTCAGGCAGCTCGTATTAAAAATAAAATATGAAGAACCTGAGTTCCTTCGCAATCTTTTGGATCCGTGTACAAATAATGTTTCGCAGGTTTGATTCGTTTTAGAAGTACTTCCTTATAAAACGATGAGCTCATCCTAAAAGGGAAATTTTTAGCGCATCAGCTAGCAAAGAGATCTTCCCAAAATTCTGAGAGGCAGGGAAGACATTTCTAATTTTTTAATACATTGGCTATTACGTAGAAACAATCAATTTTAAGAAAAAAAACGTAAAAATAAGATAACTTTATGAGCATTTTTATAAACAATAGAGACTACGCATCATCAGTTCACACACACTCATACTCTATCCATGGGCTTCCCCGAAAGAGCTAATGATCCAAATAAGACTTTTGAGCATTATTTTCAACAAATAAATGATAGTGTAGTCGGCTGGGAGACTGTTTGCTGCTGGCCTTCTGCACCCCAGCTCAAGTCGGCGGATTTTCATGATGCAGACAGGAGCCATGTCATATGATTTAACGGCATGTAAAAGATCCCTAGATTGTTTGTTTGGCTTGGGTGCTCTCGGCAAAATTAAATTTAGTACAGGTTCGCATCGTCTCCCTCTAAGGTGGAAACTGGGCGTCCAACTGTGGCCGCCTCTAGGGCGCCGCACTGAAAAGAGCTTCCGGGGAATGCACTAGGTCAAACACCGACCCATTAGAAATAAAAAAAAGAAGGAGCTTATAAAATTAGAACTGGATTTTATTATTTTGCTAATTACTTTAGAACTAGACATCTGTCTCTCACATAAGTGCACAACATATTAAGGAGAGATGCGGTTCAGAACCATCAAACTTAAAATTTATTTAAAGACTATTACATCATTTTGTTTCTGATTCATGTTCTGGTTTTTATCCTGTATGACCCAACGGCTGGAATCCTTGCGATATTTTTTAAGGCAATACACGCGCGATATTGATTGGAGGTGCAAGTTCAAAGAAAAAATGGCAGTGAAGAAGAAAAAATTCAAAAGCATGCTATATTTGTTCGGGCCGAAAAATTTTTTCTTTCGTTTAACTTACAGATATTATAATGCTAGGGTACTAAATATGAAGTATGCGACACACATGAGAAGCAAATAATAATAATAATAAAATCTGTATATTCAAAATCTATACTGCTCGTACAGAAAGCTCGCGAAAACCATTTTTTTGTGTGTGTATGTGTGTAAAATTAGCAATATTTTGTTATTTTATTCATTTTTTTCCTCACTTTTACTAAACAAAGGTGAATAAATAATAAACACATTTTTCAGTTTAAATATTTTAATAATGTGCGTTGACATAGCTTACAAAATTTTCCTAAAGTTTTTTTATTATTATTATTATTCAAAAGATTATATTTTAAAGTGAGATTTTTCATAGTATTCCAGGATTACTGATCTTGGTTAAAAGAGTTCTCTTGAGGCTATTGCTTCAGCTCCATACACTTTTCGAGATGCTTTGTCAAAGTATTTCCCCTCTAGTGTATGCCAGAGGAAGCTTTGAAAATCTTATTTGAGTGAAATTCCATAATTCATAAAATCACTAATTATTTAACTGGGGGTCTTTTTAATGATAGAGGAGGATAAATATTGTGACGATCTATTGATATAGTGAGTAGCTTAGTTCTGATGTGATAAAGTGATTGAGCACTTGGAGAAAACAATTTTCTTCCAGTTCTTTTCGTTCTCTCTTTCATCCTCAATCATTGCAATGATAAAACTTTCCAGGGTGAGTAAAGGAAATATTTTGCTCAATTGTTGAGAAGATGAGTTGTAATTTTTGAGATAGGTTCTACGAGTCTTCAATGGCTTCCAAAGCTGTCTTTGAACCATCTTAGAATGTGTTATTGATTCTAATTCTAAACTAGATAGGTATGTCACATTTCAGAATAAAATACACCAACTGCTTAATTTATCTGCAGGTTTTTCTAAGCATTATTTGTATTTGTCAACCACCGAAAGAAGAATATGATCGAAAATTTCGAGCTGTCAAATCGCTTAAGGCATAACCAGATTTTATGCTAGTAGAAATATGAAGTATTTATATATAGTTGGTCTTTACTTAACACTTTTCTGTCAACTTGAAGAATAGCGCACTCAAAACGTTCGAAGGGAGTCAATGGAAGTTTTTCACGATCAGCCCTCTGAATGATTTAAATTCTATGGAAACATCATCTAAGTGATACCCCCCACACCATTGGACATTACCTACGAAGTCACGCCTCTCGCCTTCAGCCCAAGTCCACAACAACTTCGTTTCAAAATAAAGGGCAGAAGAGAGAGGATAAACGTTATCCCACTCCCTTGTGGCATCCGACGCTATCAAAGTAATGGCACTCATTGAATAGAGAGAATTATACTCTTCTTCTACAACTTTGTGAAAACGTTCTAAGACATGTTGTGAAATCCCCATTCCATTGTCTTGTCTTCCCTCCAAGAGCAGGCCTGGGGTCAATGACATGGGAATTACCTGAATCATTTAACATATAAGTATAATCTATTTATGGAAAAATGACATCATCAGAAACTTCACAACTTCGCAGTTTTGTTAATTGGAGCTATAAAGAAGCTCAAATCGATCTCCATCCTAATCATGATCTGAGATTTCCGAATCCCGACGCATTTGTATTGGTTCGATGTCTGCACCGGGGGTTGGAAACTCTTTAGCTGTGGGACATTTTCCAACTCTCGCGACACTACCAGTAGAGTGAGAGGTCAATACTATAGAGATTTCATTGTATATTAATGTTGCGTCGTGTAAAGATATTTCTTAACATAAAAAGAAACAGCGTAAACTATAACTATCTCTTTACAAAAAATAATGAAAAAAAATTAAATTATACATTTATTATGTATTTTTAAACATATCAATTAAAATAAGCAATAAACAACGTAAAATATAAGTATTTCCTTTCGTTGTAGCTAAAAAAATTATTAATGCTAACCTAGCGCTTACACCGCTCTACTTTCATAGCACATAATCAGGGGTACAATTTGTGTTTTTCAATTTGGCATGATTCTGAGCATTCAGTTGTGGAACAATTTCTTTGTGGACTCGGAAATATTATTCATATGAGGGAACATTTTTTTACTTAGATATATAAAACCAAAAGCGGAAAGCAAAGTACATGCAATTTTCTCTCTTCAAACAATTAAATATCTCCAGCAATGACATTCAGTAATTTATAAAATAAATGCAAATTTGTCTTTAGAATTATGTTTCAGATTTTTTCGTAATTTCGTAAATGTCCATAATTCTGAAGATGTTTGTCAAATAAAGTCGATTACAAATTTATCAACTTCCATCCACACAAAAATTGACAATTTAGTTGAGTAGTGCAGAATGCCACTGAGAATTGTACCACGTGCCATAGGTTGCCGACCCCTGGTCTACACAGTCTCAATCGACAAATACTTTGATAGGATGGTATATGGCTTTTTGTTTCACTGATTTTCTTTTCGCAGTGCAATGGAAATTTACCTTTTTTCCTTTGCAACGGATTTAATTTAAAGCTAAAAACATTTTTTTTGCGTATTTAAAAATATTATTAAAATGAACATAATTATTAGCTATTAATAATTTGTTGTTATTTTGAGTTGATTAATAATTTAGTTATAATCTAATTCTTATTTGCCAAAGATTAACTTTCAGTCAATGATTTGTTTTAAAATTAATTTCTCTGCTATCACGAAATGCTTTTCGGCAACAAACAGATAAAATTTCAGTTAGTTGATGCGTTGAAAAGCAAAATTTATGTGGAATATATTCCGGAGTAATATTTGACTCATATTTACCACAAATTTCACTAAACTGACTCACATTTCCCCCCAAATAAAACTAAAGCAGGAATATAAAATGTAATTCATTTAAAGGAATTCATCACAAAAGCAATTAATTGAAATCAAATACCCGCACAAATTTAGATATTTTTGGTGAATGCAATCCTCTACAATCGTGCGATCCTATGTAGAAATTTCAAAAAGTAGAATAGATTTACTTTTGACGATGTTAATCTTTTTTGTGAATGAAGCTGTGTTTATGTAGTACAGTGTTTCTCAAAAGGGGGGGGCTCCAGCAATCGAAAATTGGAAAATAAAGGATTTAAAAAATAATAATTTAAGGAAAAGAAGCAAAACAAAAAATATTCTGACGTAATAAAAAAATAAAATACACATTTACACTGATATAATATACTTATGAATGTATCAGTACTGAACAATGTGTTTGATAATTACTTTATCAATATTAAGTTAAGAACAATTTTACTAATTATTAGTGACTCCCATGAGCTTGTCATGTACAGATTGATATACAAATTTAATACTTATTTCGATAAGTCTTACGGTTTGTAATTAAAGTCATATTAGCATCCATTATTATTCCCTTCAATGCATTATCTGAATGGAGCTGTTGTTTCTGTCAGTTCATAAGCAATCCGGAGAAGCTTAGCAGATGTAAGACTAGAAGGTACAATTGAACGAAAAAAGCCGTCTCTCAATTTACAGCAGTGCTAAGAGGGACTACAGCGGAATACATGAATTGGACAAATAATCACAAGTGATACGCGGAACTAAACTACCGTTCTCCAGTAGTACTAGCCGAAAGACGTGAAATGTTACCTCCACATGGTTTTATCAGCAGATGGTCGCCATCGGTGGGACACCATTCTAGAACCCAAACTTTTACATCCTATCAGGCAATTTATTTTGCAGCAAGTTCTGCTCCTTGCCACTCGGTAAAGTAATCGGAAGACTTGTATCGTTCTAAGATCATTGAGTTGTTGTCCTGGCTAGGAAATAGTTCTGATCTCAATCCTATCGAAAACTTGTGGCACCGTTTGAAAACACTTGTCCGAATGAGGTATTTATGAAATAAGAATGAACCGATTGAGGATATAATTGTTTCCTGGCATCATGTAAAAACGAAGGAAGGGCTTAAAACTATTTTCAGCTCAATGAAACATTGATGTGAAGCTGTAATAATAAATAAAGGCTACCCCACTATGCACTGATAGCTCATTGCTATCATTAGTATCTAATGTATATCTACAGTTATTGCACCATAATCTTTTTTGCATTGCGACTATTTGAATTTCGTTTTTTGTATAGAATCCAATTATAAATTTTCATTTTCTTTAAAATGATATAAAATACTTTGTATTTTGTGCAACGTAGCATTTTCGATAAGCATACAAACTTAAAAAACATAAAAATTTTAAAATGTGTCCCCAATTTGGGCCACCACTATATATATATGTGGGAGTCCGAATAAAATCTTCGAATAAAAATCAGACTCTTCAGAAGTTGGGAATTTAAATTGGCGAGGTGGTTGTCTAGGGGTAAGTATTAAAGGGTTTAATTGAATCAAAGTCATTTAAACGCAGATACTTCATTTAAGTAAAAAGAATTTATTTCAAGTTAAAGGGGAAAATTTACAAGGGGGATATTTACAAAGAGAAAGAGACATGCAGAAGTTAGATTAATTGAAAGTTGAGTTATACCTTTAGAAGACGGGGAAATTAATTACATTTCTCATGCTTGGACTGAAGTCGCGCTGGGCGCGAAATGCGTGAAAAATGTGACGTGTTGAACCGGCGGTGGTTAGCAGGCCTCTGCCAAAAAATTATTCAATGCTTCGAAATGCGGTAATAAGCAAAATTGGCATTAATAGTCCTCTGAAAAGGATATCACACACATGTATTTATATATATATATATATATATATATATATATATATATATATATATATATATATATATATATATATATATATATATATATATTTAAATATATAAAAACAATCACAATTATCAATTTAAAAATTGAAATATATGAATCCTAAAATACCAAAACACTTCAGAATATCAATGGCGAATATAAAAGATAATGTTCCATCATTTTCAAACAAAATTAAAAATTATAAAATAAAATAAAAATTTATAAAATATCCAAGTGCAATCTCGGACTTAGGACCGATAAGTGGGGTTAAACTAGTTTGATGGCGCCAACCTTCCCCTATTGCAACTTGGTAAGTTAATTGGAAAATTTTCAAATTTCAGAAAAAAAAAATTTTTTAATTAAAAATTAAAAAGTTAAAATTAAACCATTATACTTTAAATTAAAAAGTTAAAATTAAATCATTATACTTGAAAAATAAAACTATTCGCCATCATATTCCGAAAGATATTGCAATATTAAAATTTAAAAACAATTTAGTGCATAATATAAGTGAACCTTCAAACTCCCAAGATGATGCACCCATCTTTAAAATAGTTGTAAAGGTAGAAAAAATAAATTCCTGATCCTAAAGTTCAAATCAAAAAATATTTGAGATCCGAAAGTTCAAATAAAAATTATCTAAAATCAAAAAGTTCAAATTAAAAAATCCGAAAGTTCAAGTTAAAAAATCTGAAAGTTCAAGTTAAAAAAATCTGAAAGTTCAAGTTAAAAATCTGAAAGTTCAATCTAAAAAATTCGAAAGTTCAAGCTAAAAAATCCGAAAGTTCAAACTAAAAATTTCTAAAAACCGAATGTTCACATTAAAAACACAGTATATTCACAAATGAATAGAGTAAATCATTAAAAATACAGTATATTCACAAATGAATAGAGTAAATCATTAAAAATACAGTATATTCACAAATGAATAGAGTAAATCATTAAAAATACAGTATATTCACAAATGAATAGAGTAAATCATTAAAGACTCACCAAACAGTATCCCATCAAGAATATGATCCATTTCTTATAGCACGACTTTTCATTTTTAATATATCAATTACACATCATATTTTGCTCATAACATCTAACCATGTCAATCCAATCGATTCTTGATCCAACACTAGAGTATGACTACTTGGCATATATATATATATATATATATATATATATATATATATATATATATATATATATATATATATATATATATATTATATATATATATATATATATATATATATATATATAACTATATATATATATATTATAATACTGCAGCATCCATTTTATAATTTTTAATCTAGTGTCCTACATTGTATGTTCTCTTTACTGTCTCTGTGTTTTTTTCGAATGTGATTGATGTGAATGTTTATCTCTTGTTTGTAGAGAATTAAACTCTCTCTCTGTCTCTCTCTCTGTCTCTCTCTCTCTCTATATATATATATATATATAAGGATAATTAAATTAGATTGAAAATTAAATTCCCTATCTAGCACTTCACTCATCTTTCTCAGTCCCCATATTCAAGTATCAAACTAATCACCCATTTATTTCTTCCGAACATATGGCCTAGCCAGTAAACATATCTAATTCCAGATCGTTAGATTTAATAGTCAACATATGTCAGCATTAACTTGCAAGCACCTTCTTCAAAGCAGCGATACTTACCATATGTTTTTCAAGTGTTATCCACTTGAAACCACCACCATGGCGTGCTTTTTCCTCCTTGCTCGGTGTCAGAACAGATGTAGAATTGGTTGAATAAAGACCGCCCCTTTTTCTAACTTTTAATCTGATTCTGTCTCCAAAATCATGACAGAATTAAAGCCGGCAGGATTTTTTTTTATTTGCGAATGGATTTCGCATCTTAGCGTAAAAAACTAATCTTTTTTATAAAATAATTTTAATATAAAAGCGAACGCCAACTGCGGTAATAAATGCAATGGAGAATTTGATGGAACTTCCGACTGCTCCGTATGCCCCTATACTGAAGACGTAGGGTTGCCGGAATTAAAAATGGTACGGAAAAAGAAAAAGAAACGCGCTAGTAATCCCCGAAAGAACATCGATCTTACCGCCAAAGAAATAGAATCATCCTCTTCTCCTAACAAGATTTCAGAAAGTCATACTTCAAAAATGAAAACAATGAATGAAATTAAAATTAAGCAAGAAAAGAATTTAGATGCTGATGAAGAAAAATTACAACAACCTATAACCATTATTAAAAATGATATTCGATTTGAAGATCTACAGACTTTTTTCCAAAAATATAACCTGGAAATACCCATCCAAACATTCATTAGAAATTTTGAAAGTACGTGCGATTCCTTCAATATACCAGAGAAACAGAAAATCCTAGTTATAATCAAGTTAGTAGATGGAGCTGTGAAGACTTACATCCAATCACAATCTATCCCTAAAAGTTTTTACTAACAGAAAAATAATTTAATACGTGAATTCGGAACACAAGTCAATCCAGCGGAGATTCATCTTCAATTATCTAAAACAGAAAAAACCTCAAAAGAGACCCACATAGAATATTTCTACAGAGTAAAAGAAATCGCATCCCGGATAAACATGGAAGAAGAAGCTGAAAAATATTACATCATAAGAGGATTAAAAGAAAATAGAGCCATAGAACTACAGTTACGAAGCTGCAACAACATAGAGGAGCTGAAGGAAAAAATGAAACTTTTAGATATCCAAGAAAAATCAATTTCAAATGGGAATGAAATTATATATCCAAAGTATCCAGTGACAAGAATACCTCACCATACGAATCAATTTGCCCATAGACAACAATATGGAGGATGGAATTGGAGAAATGACCAATCTCAACATCCGGATACCATAACCAATACAAGATATAAGGTATACTCTCCTCAGTTTCCATCACCTTATCATCACCCTTCCTTTTCACTTCAGCGGCCGACCCTATATCCGAGAAACCAGCGATTTTCACAATGACCGACAGTTTTGCGACCCAATGCTCCAACTTTCTACCCCCATCAAAGAACACGAAACAATAATACGGTATTCCAACCTCATCAAACATGAGAACTTATGATCATCCAGGGAAGAATCAACTTCAAACAAGTTGATGTCCTCTTGGATACAGGATCAAGAGTGTCAATATTATTCCAAAAATATAATATCACAAATCAAGGGATACCACAATGTAGAGTATATCAAAAACAAAAATTGCCACCATCAATGGAGAAATTGAGGTGAGTGAGGCAATTACTTTACAATTGAAAAAAAAAAAAAATAGGAGAAATTATTGAAAATATTAAATTCCTCATAGTAAATATAGAACTGAAATATTTAATAATTTCTAATAAAACTATGAGTATTTTTGAATTAAATATTAATTTTAGTGATTATAAAATTTTTCAAAGAGGAAAACAAATTGTAAAAAATTATGAATCTAAGAAAAATATTAAAGAAAATGAAATTCTTAAATTTAGTAATAATAAAATTATCACTAAGAAAACTGATAATGTGTTTAATATAGAAATAATTCCTAATAGTGATTATGATATTATTAATATGATTATTGATAAATATAAACATGTCTTTGCTAAAAATAAGTTTGATGTGGGCGAGTTAAAATGTAATTCTCCTAAAATAATACTTACCTCAGAATTACCCATTGCAAATCGACCATATAGGACATCTTTTAAAGATGATACGGAAATAAAAAAGCAATTAGATGCGTTATTGAAAGCAGGAATAATAAAACCATCTTATAGTTCTTACGCTTCCCCTATAACATTGGCTTTTAAAAAAGAGGATAATGCTCGTGCACGATTATGTATCGATTACAGAAAGCTAAATGCTATCACAAAATTAGATGCAGAGCCTATTCCCCGAATAGATTCAGTTTTAGACAAATTAACACATGCAAAATTTTTCTCAACCATCGACCTATGTAGTGGTTATTGGCACATTAAATTAGATGATAATGAATCTGAAAAACTTGCATTTACATCAAATTACGGTCTTTTTCAATTTAATCGTTTGCCTTTTGGATATAAAAATTCTCCAGCTATATTTCAAAGAGCTATTAGACAGATTTTAAATAAATACCAAATAAAATTTGCATTAAATTATTTTGACGATGTAATAGTATTTTCGCAATCAATTGAAGAACATGCAAAACATTTAGAGGAAATTTTTAAAATTTGTGGAATAGAAAATATTAAATTAAAATTCTCAAAGTGTAAATTTGGCAAAGATACAATTGATTTCTTAGGATATGAAATAAAACAAGGGTCATACACTCCAAATAATACAAATGTCGAAATAATTAAAAAACTTTTACCCCCTAGAAATGTAAAGGATTTACAAAGATTTCTTGGTAGTATTAATGTCTATTATAAATTCATTCATCAATATGCTAAATTAAGAATGCCCTTAAATAATCTTCTTAAAAAGAATCAATATTGGAATTGGACCCCAGAATGTCAACAATCTTTTCAAAAACTTAAAGACAGCTTAATTTCAAAGCCCATTTTAGCTATATTCAATCCAAATTATCCCTGTCATCTTTATGTAGATGCATCGAAAATTGCAATCTCATGTATCCTCAAACAACAAAAACCCAATGGAAATCAACATTCGATTGCATTCCACTCGAGACGACTGAGAAATTATGAAATTAATTATACAATAACTGAATTAGAATGCTTAGCTATAATTGATAGTTTAGATAAATTCCATTGCTATCTTCATGGATCTCATTTCACAGTTCATACCGATCATAATGCATTAGTTTGGCTTAAAAATTTCAAAAATCCCACGGGTAGACTTTTTAGATGGTCTTTAAAAGTTTCTATGTATGATTTTGATATAAAATATAAGAAAGGCAGCACTAATGTTGAAGCTGATATGTTAACAAGAAATCCTATTGCTTATCATATAACTAATACACCCCAGAACCTTTATTAGATATCAATGAAATAAGTCATTTTCAAAATATAGAAAATACATCAGCTCCTAAATGTTTAAAGAGATATTGTGTTTTTGTAGTTAAAAGACAAGGTTTAAATTAAATAATTGTACCCAAGGCTCTAAGAGTGAAATTAATAGAAACAACTCATAAAAAATTTGGCCACCCTGGTGTAGCTACCATGTTAAAATTAATATCACCACAATATTATTGGATAAACATTATTACTGATATACGAAATTATGTGAAACACTGTGAAACTTGTCAAATAAATAAGAAGTCACATCAGAGAAAATACGGACTGATGCAATCACTTCCCCTTTGTGAAAAACCCTTTGAACTTTTATCGATAGATAGTGTAGGTGGTTTAAATTATTACAACTCTGTTAAAAAATATTTACACATTATTATTGATCATTCAACTAGGTACATTTGGACTTTCCCCTCAAAAAATGCAACAACAGATACTTATATAAATTGTTTAAGACAAATCTTTCAGAATCACATACCGGAAAAAATTTTAAGTGATAGAAATACTGCGTTCACCTCTTCAAAATTTAAGCATTTTTTAAAACATAATAATGTCACTCAATTATTAACTACTTCTCACAGACCATAAACCAATGGAAAGGTTGAACGTGTAAATCAAACCATCATTACCCGCTTAAAATGTGAAATTAGTAATAGTTCAAATAAAGTCCCATGGACAAAAATTCTAGAAAAAGTAACCCATCAGTATAATCAAACTCCACATACAATAACAGGTTTCCCTCCAACCTACTTAATGTATGGTAATTTACCTTTTGAAATTTCGCTAAAAAAAAGATAATGAGATATATCCTCCCTTAGAAGAAGCAAGAAAATTAGCCAAAGAAAGAACAGAACAACATTATAAAATAAATAAGATTATATATGATAAAAAAAAAAAAATTCAGGAAGCTGATTTCAAGGTTGGTGACTTAGTAATGTATGAGGAATTTCAATACCCCAATACAAGGAAATTAAGTCTCCCTTATTCAGGCCCTTATACCGTTTTAAGAAAATGTTCTGATGTATTATTTGAAATTGATAGACCCAATGCCCTTAATAAAACTGACACTGAATTGTTTCATTCAGTTCGTTTAAGACATTTTCATCCATCTGAAAATTTTCAGTTAAATTACATTCAACAAAATACCCATAATAATGAGAAGAAGATAATAACTAAAAGAAACATCTTACGTAATACAGAAATAACTGAGTTCTGCTTAACAAGACTTTTCTGCGAAAAAGAATAATATATGATATGATATGGTATTTAATTTTTATAATATAGTTGTGTTATAAATGAGATATTTTCTTTATATTTTGATTGAGAAAACAAAGTATATAGGTTTATTCATACAAAATTTTGAGAAATTTTAATATACTTCTCATAATTTTATCTTAAGATGTCGAATGAGTTAAGAGTTATGATAGAAATTGGTGTTTTAAAGATGAAAAATATAAATTAAGTTTTTAGAAAAATGATTAATGTACTAATACTAATGATATTTTGATAAGAAGCACAAGTAAAGTCACGTTGCATTCTCTTTTCTCCACTGAATTTAATTGTTTTGTTAATTATTTTATTCAGCAGTAATCTTATTGCATGTCATTTAATTTTTTTTTATTTTGAAATTGTGTGTTTTGATATACCAGACATATATCAGGATTCACTATTTCTCGAAATTTTCCTTATCTAAAATTAAAATTAATTTAATAACTTGAAGCTTATTTTTGGATATTACACAATGGATAAGCGAGAATACAATCATTATAATTTTGTATATGTCTCGAAACATTAAGAGGACAAACTTGTTTAGTTTGATATGTACACCTCTCATTGTTTCTTATCAGCATCCCTGAACATCTGTGAGTTGATGACGCAGATTTCTCAGAGAGATGTGTTCAAAATTAAGTAAGGTGATACAGTTTTATTAGTGAATGTGTGATGCAAGAGAAACTCAAGAAATTTTGTCTATGAAACGTATTTTTAGAAGGTTACGGAAAGATTCAAAATATTGCATGCGATATTAAGTACAATGAATATTGTGAAAAATTTTCAGAAATACTAAAAGTTATTATTGAAGTGAGTCCACTTTTCCGACTAAAAACCATAAAAAAGAGCTCTTATATTCTTATATTTTTTATAACGCATATGAAATAAAACATTGTTTATTGTGTTGGATAGTGCATAGAAGTTGTGTGTTATACACCGTTTTCATATTATTAATAATTTCATTTTATTAGTGTCTATATTTTTTTTCTTCTAAAAAATGTATTTCATATATGCAAAATGTGTGTAACAATATAAGGTATTACTACGATGGCGCCAGAGTAGATTTTTATACAAAATTATTATTTTAACATTTGTATGATTTCATGTATTTTTATATTTACTATCTTATTGTTTGATATATTATTTTCCAACATAATTTTTTTGAAAATATCTACCAGCTATAATACGAATCTATTATTATGAAGGAATAGGAGGAAACGCGAGCTCTTTTTTTGGATGTCGAATAGATTTAAACAAGCTAATCTTCAATTATATGTATGGAAATTCACATTTTTATCAATTAATTGTCATTACTGTGTTTGTTGTTATAGTTTCGTTTATTATATTGCATTTTGATTTTAGTATTCCTATTGCTTAAATATTTCTACTGTGTGTAATATGTCTTTCTAAATAATGTTATGTATTGTTTTGTGCTTATTGAAAATTAATTAAGTTTGTAAAGAGAGAAAAAAACCACGCCATTTTAAAATTGGGGGGCAAATGTAAGGATAATTAAATTAGATTAAAAATTAAATTCCCTATCTAGCACTTGACTCAACTTTCTCAGTCCCCATATTCAAGTATCAAACTAATCACCCATTTATTTCTTCCGAACATATGGCCTAGCCAATAAACATATCTAATTCCAGATCGTTAGATTTAATAGTCAACATATGTCAGCATTAACTTGCAAGCCCCTCTTCAAAGCAGCGATACTTACCATATGTTTTTCAAGTGTTATCCACTTGAAACCACCACTATGGCGTGCTTTTTCTTCCCTGCTCGGTGTCAGAACAGATGTAGAATTGGTTGAATAAAGACCGCCCCTTTTTCTAACTTTTAATCTGATTCTGTCTCCAAAATCATGATATATATATATATATATATATATATATATATATATATATATATTATTTTAACGAATCAAAATGAAAAATGTAAATAGAACAAAGAAAATCCATGCATATACTTTCAGTATTATATGAGATTCAATTATTTACTATTTTTTTCTACTATATAATCAAACAGAACCGTCCCTTAACTGCCTAGGAAAAGTTACAAAATTAATCCCCAGTGCCACCGTTTTCCCCACAAGCTGCGGTTTATTGGGGAAAAAGAAAAGGCGTGTTTCTGCACCTAAAAATGTTTACTTTAACTTTAAAAAGGAAAGAAAATAAAAAAAAGGATAAGATAATAAAATGAAAGTAAAAAATTTAACCTCTGGAGTTACAATACAATATAAAAATGAGCTATAATTTATCTATTCTGTGATATATCCTGAAGCATGATTGAACACAAAAACCAGTCTCGTATTTACTGCATTCGTACAAAAAAAATTAAAAAGCTGATATTACGCATGGTAAGCGAAAAAGACAGAAAATGAAGAATAGAAAAGAGCACACACTGAAACGAAAAAACCAGAAAAACTCCTTAACTATGATTTCCATCGTTCTTGGAATATTCCCTTTCAAACTACTTCCCCACCTCTTCTCCGAAATAAGTAAATTCTTTAGAAGCACGATCAGTGTCATGTTATTGTTTTCCAAAGCCTTGCGCCTAGTTTTAAACAGAGCATTATAATACAAAAAGCATCCTTTAGAAATACGAGTCTACACACGACGAAGGTACCAACTCAGCAGGACGTGCATACATGCCCGCGACACTTAAGGGAAATGCGTCGGAGCTGACGCACACACATTTTTTTTCTTGCGTTGCCATAGAAAAATTTATATTAAAATTTCGAGATCCCCCTATTAAACGAAAGGGTGTCATAAATGCATTTAAAACCGAGCTGTCCCCTCTTTCACAATAGAAAAGACATATTAGAAGATTTTGAAGGGAAAAAAGTTGAAATTTCTTATCCTTTTTTTTTTTCGTATGTGTGTATCACTGTAAATTAAATCTTCCCATTTAAAACGTACAATAAAAAACCAATACACAAATACAACTTTCATTCCATTGAACTTTCAATATCATTTAAGGAGCGAAACTCTTTCAGCTTCCACAATTACTTCTTTTTTATCTCTAGACTTATTTTTTGCAAATACTGATTGTATCTAATAAAGTAGAATGCATGCAGAGCTGATTTGGGTGGTAGCCAGCGCATGTAGTTTAAAAGCTAGAGGATCTCCACCGAACTTAGATTAGGGAAGAGGGAAAATTATATTAACTGCTCGAGGACTATGGGCGACGGACCTCGTCCTTTTGAACCTCAGTCAAGGGACAAGGACGACACCTGAGCCGGCACCACCAATGGGAGGACGATTGATTTAACGTACAGCAGCCTCCTCTACACGGTGGCTCTTCAAGAACACTAGGTTGGATCTCAGAACACGCCCACCACGAGTCCGTGGTGACCTTGACCACTAGGCTACCGCGGTGACTTAATAGGGAATACTGATCGAAAAAACATGATCATAAATGCAAGAGTTAAAAAAATTTAACAAGTTGGCTTAAAGTCGATGTAGTATAATAGAATATATTATGCAAAGGCAAATTACTCTTGAAATATTACATCGCCTTCAGAACTAACATAAACTATCGTGAAGAATAACTTAATATTTGTAAGCAAAAATGCCGGATGGGATGCGAATCGAATTCTATATTTGTACATTTACCTTTTAACATTGTTACAAAATTATATTCAAATTCAGTTATATCGATTGCTTTTAAAAACTGGAGTTGTATTGTTTTTTTAACGTTCTGAAATAATTTCGAAGCGATTCATAAATTATCAAAAGTATTTCCCCATTGTCCTCTCTTAAACGTTTCCTTTTTTTTTTGCTTTTGACAGTTCAGAACATAAATTCCTCACGTCTTGTTAAAAGAAGCATGAAAATCAAAAATCGCAATTTTAAAATGAGAGGTGATGGCGTAGATGAACTCTTGACAAATTTCGAAGCTGAACTAGCAGACATGACTTCTCAAGACATGCGACAGTCACAACAGCGGCAGCACAGTTATGGCGCGGGATATTACAATTTTGCCTGCCGCGTGCCTCAGTTGAAAAACTCTGAAGTCACCTGCTGGAAATGGCCCAATTGGCAGTGAGTAAACTTGCATTCCATAGCTATCTGCATTGTTGAAGGGTGTATCGGTTTCAAATACAGTATCTAGTGCAGGGGTGGCGAACCTTTTTGAATCAACGTGCCATTTTTTCTTTAAGAAATGCTGAAGGAGGTATAGACGTGCCGTCAAATAATTTTGACTAGTGATTATTGAGAAAATAATAAAAGTAAATACTAAGAACTCAAAACTCTTTAATTACAACGAAAAAATATATTTTGTACAGTATTGTAGTAATTGTTTTATTTATATGTGTAATTCAAATTAAAATAATATTAGTGTGAATTCTGTTGCGGTAGATTAGATGACAAATAACTTGTATTAGCATTGTAAGATGTTACTTTTACCAGAATGCAAGCTGAATTTGAGTCATCTTCCAAACGGTTTCTTAGTGAGTCTTCAGTGTTATTCATCTCTGAAAATAATGACTCGCAGGCATAGGTAGATGAAAATATGGTTAAAATAGCATGAGCCAGCTTCTTCAAACGGCTAAATGTATCCGGAATTGAATTCCATGTTTCCAAAATTTCATTACTAGCATTTTTACTTGTATTTTGCTTGTTATATAATCTTTCTATTTTAATCAATTCCAACTTTTTCCTTTTTTCAACAGATTTTTGAATCCACATTGAACTAAACTGGAAATCAATCCCTCACAGAGTTGCATTTCAAAATTTTCAATTCACAACCATTAAAATTAGGACTAATTCAGTTTATTAAATTAAGTCACATCAAGGTACAAAAAAACTTAAGCATTTCCGATAACTCTTAGAAATGAGAAAATCTGGCTGAAAACTGCGACCCTTCTCTCACGTTTCTCGTACTACTTCACATTGAACTTTGTTGTTTTGAGTTAAAATGCAAACCGTTTTGATCGGTGGCGTGCCCAAAATATTGTGTCGCGTGCCATCAATGGCACGCGTGCCACTGGTTCGCCATCCCTGATCTAGTGTCTTAGGAGCAGTTGGGAAAAGAGGATATCAGTTTTATTCCTTGATTAAAATTGAATTTTACTAATTTCTTCTCATTGTATTTCTCTCCTCGTGTAGATCCTGCAAACAAACTTGCATCTACGGTCATGGAATCGGCACTCAAAGAGGAACAATGAGATCCTTGACCTTCTCGTGCAGGAACTCAGAAAATGCGTGGAAACCACACAGAATTGCCGACTGCCAGCGTAAGTCCTCATACTGTAAAGAGTTCTAAAAGTAAACGTTTGTAATCCAAATCAGAGACCGCGGGTAATAATGCAAGACAAAAATTTCATGCCATACTGGTGAGTGACAAAAATATTCCTCGGATGAATGACCTTTTTTTCGTTTTTTACTTGACCCTGCACTCACAGTTTCTTTGTACATCAACTCAGTACTTGATTTGCAGAATTTAATTCCATTTGATTCAAGATTTCTGTTGTCAAAGGTATTGCAATGTCACAAATCGCATTGAATTTATTTCCCGAAATCAATTTTTACCATTATAATTCAAAAAGTAAATTCTTCTGAATCGAATTAGTTACACATTTCAGAATTTTCATTTAGGACCACAACATGACTTTCTTTGTTGTAATAATCTGTGATCTCAATACTGATATCTTTTTCGGCAATTACACTGTACTTCTTCCCATAGGATAATGAAAAAGCAATAATTCTACAATATTTTCTTTTTACACCTGCAAGCTGCTACATTGCAATCAATTGGGATTTTCAACAGTTATCTTTTTCTATCTCTGTATAAGTGTATTTGTGGAGTGTGTAGAAGAAAGTTCCAGTTCTCCCAGAAATGTATCTGGATTTCTTTATCTTGTGTAATGAAAATGCATTAATTCGTAAATTTTCTTTTTTTGAAATGCAAGGGGTTCCCTTATAAATTAGGTTTTTCAACAGTTTTCTCTCTCTTTCTGCATACATAAATATAGGATAAAACCAAAGTTTTGCCCTGCTTATTATAACATTTATTGCACTCAAATTATTATAATAAGATATGTTTTTTTTCCTCCATTTTTTTCTAAGTATGATTTTTTTCATAAAACCGTTAACCTCAGTAAATTTCAACGTGTGCTCTCTCGGTATCTCGGAGAATGCCTAAGCGGTAAGGCACTTTACAAGACTGTAACCTAAGCACTTTATGAAGAATTAGTACCAAAATTGTTTGCGATATTTGAAGTCTACGTGATGCTTCCCTAGTTGATTTAGGACTTGGTTGAAACGATTGCTTCTCTCACATTAGGCCTGCTACTTCTAGGAAGGTTCTTAGCACTGCCTATTTCTTTAAACATTTCATACCATTGCTTTATTGATTTAACATCAGGAGGTTTGCTCCCATAACAATGTCGAAATTTACACTGGCATTTCGTGAAACCAAAGCACACTGTCTCTTGAATCGACGCCATTTCGGCTGCCTTTCTTGCAAATATTCCCCCTCTTGGAGCAGTATTCGCGCCATAAACTGCACAAAAAAGAACTAATAAAACTGATACATAACCATAATGATAAAAATATCCAGTGATTCAAAAGCTACATTATTATATTAAATCAGACTTTTCAGTAGGCAGACTTTCCCAGGGATTTTTCAGGTGTTGTGGTCCACCCAATGGCGTAGGTATTAAATTGTATGTTTTTTTTATCAACACTTGTTTTCGACATTGCACCTTTCTTTTAAAAAATGACAGATTAACACAAAATTGTCAAGTTAAATGCTTGAAGAGCGACTTCTAGACCGTGTACGTATTCAATGCATCTAGAGAAAACATACGTCTGTATCAAAATTGATGAATCTGAAACCATCGTATGTGCTTACATTTGTTCGCAGCTGATTCCCGCGCCATTGCGGGATCCAGTGGAATCGCGGGGTGTAGGATGATGTCTAAAGAACCAATTCCATGTTTTCGTGGGAAGAACTGATCATAAGCATTCATTCTCCCCTTCAGTCGGTGTGTGAAGAAAAGTTCATTTCTACGGCTGGCATCACAGTAATCGCTTTTTTCTTCTACAGCAGCAGCGAACGCGTTAAGTGTCCTCATTCGATTCCAATGAAGGTACAAATGTCATCTACACATTTATTGAATCCTTTCCTTAAGTAAACACAGTCGCATCTAGGGATTGCAATACCGATATACCGTTATTTTTGAGCCATTTGTACAATTTTGTAATACCGGTATCCACAAGTTTAAACACCGTTTTTTAGGTATTTATTGGGAATTTCTTAAATTGTCTCTACTATATGTTGAGGGATCGTCTACATGGCAAAATGGTATACATTTTTGTTTTTATGTCTCCCTAACGGACAAAATTAATTAGGCTGCGAATATAAAGTTGTATCGTACAATCAAGAGGAGTGATAAAATATATGAATCATGCAAGGAGACAAGCCGAAACTATCCTATTGCAGCTGAGAGTGATACTGTACACGCACAGGATTCGTACTCTGACATTCGTATCTAAGAAAACAAGGGCCGCGGTAGCCGAGTGGTATAGGTATCGGACTGTGGCTTGCTTTGTCACGGGTTCGAGCCCAGTACCACTAAAGACCCGCCGTGTGGGGCAGCGATGCACATTAAATCTGTCGAGAGCTGAAACGTCCTCCCGTTGGTGTGGTGTGGTAGTTAGGAGAGGGTGGTGCCAGCTCAGGTGTCGTCCACGTCATTTGACCATGGTTCAAAATTACGTGGTCCGTCGCCAAAAGCCCTCGTGTAGCTGAACAGCGCGACGTTAATATTCAATCGATCGATCGACTAAGAAAACAAGGTTTCAGTTGCGAAGAAATACTTCGATATTTTTTTAATTGGTGAGTTTGTTGTTCACTGTTTATTGGTGAGTTTGTTATTCAGTCAATTCATATCATACAGAACAATTGATGCATTATAACTTTTAAGATTCCCTTTCAAAAATTTGTAATAGTACTGCAGGTTGAATAGTCATATTTACACTTTTCTGTGATTTAAATAAATAATATGTTCTTTTTTTTGTTACTATATATACACTGTTGTAATTCATAAGTTACAAATTACTTTTTGTGATATTTACACTCTCTAATAAAACTGGCAAGTAAACAAATAAACACCTGTATTTTATTTCATTTTTCAAAATTTCTCTCTTCAACCGGTATTTAGATCTAAAAAATACCAAATACAGGTATTGAACTTTTGTCCCGATATTGCAATCCCTAGTCGCATCGTTTGTGAAAAGCGGATTCTCTGGTCTAGCTGGAGTCGGTGTTCCATAACTATATTTCTTTTGGTATGCACGTCTTAGGTCTTAGTAAAGGCGGTCACCCCAAAATGCCTTGGTAATCCACCGGTAGATCGAGATCGACTTAATGACCCTCCGTGTATTAAATGGTTACTTTGTAATGAATTTTTATAATCAGGGCAATACTTTTGGTTCACCCTATATAAATGTTTTTGTGAGTGTGAGAAAAAGAGATAAAAAAAGCACCTGTGATAATATGCGAGAATTGTGACCTTACAGCTTACCTCAACTGCAAAGTTCGTCTCACCTCTCCCGGGGATCTGAAGTGCGTGGAGCCCACCAACAGCCCGCCCTCGTGTGACATCTATTGCGAAGAGTACGACGACAACAAGGCGCAGAAGGTGAAGGTGGTGTGCGATGAAAAGCAAGGAGGCATGAAGCTGCCTTTTTGTGCCGTCCCCGAGATACGAGGTAAAGTCTCCCTTTTTGTCCCTTGAACAAAGGGGGATTCGTTTCTTGTTGTCCATTTTCTGAAACATCCCACCACAAACATTGGTGTTTAGTAGTTAGAGAAAATTCAAAATATATACACAGAA
The DNA here is from genome assembly GCA_019973935.1 of Trichonephila clavipes. Lineage (NCBI taxonomy): Eukaryota > Metazoa > Arthropoda > Arachnida > Araneae > Nephilidae > Trichonephila > Trichonephila clavipes. The sequence goes on from BMAU01021197.1 coordinate 909,763, forward strand.
TACAAATATCTCTATTTATATATATATATATAATCCAATGTGCAATTTGAAATTCTTCTCTAAGAAATAAATTTAACTCCATTGTATTATCAGTACAAAATGAAGGGGAAAAAATTGTGTCTCTCATTTTGATCCTGTCGTAATTTTTTTTTTTTTTAAATAGTAACTTGTGCATTACAAAAGTACCGATTAGTTATGAAAATAACGAATAATAGTCGTTAATAAGAAAAAATGCACATCCTATAAAAAGGGAAAATTCATAAATTAGATGAACCTTAGGATTGAAAAATTGCAGAAGTTAATGAAATTGAAACTTATACTCTGGGGAATTGTTTAATAAGTAAATTCAATTTTTCAAAATTTTTATTTATATAATGGTTTGCCGTATATGATTTGTACTATAGTATTCCTATAATTTCTGCTTAACAGCAGCTGTCTACTCATTTTTCTCTTTCCTTTCACAAGCACTGTTTGGACATTTAAGAATACTGATTAGTACCACGCTTAAAATCAACACGAAGGTTTTTGTGATAGACTAAGTAATTTAGAACCATAGTGATGAAGCTGATATCTGAGTTAGTAAAACGTTCTCCAAACTTCAACCAACATGTGAACTTTGACCTGCAACCAATTGAACCTGTATCAGACCCACCACACATGGCGAATAATATCAGAATTCCAACAACGCTGAAAATTAACCGTGCGGTTTTGACAATTTGACATCAATTCCACGCACCTTATTTATTTATCGTTTATTTACTGTTATTTCTCACACCTTTTTGAGTTTTATAACATCTAATTTTTTTTTCGATCACACTTGGTTTCAATATATAGATAAGTGTTTCACTCATAATCATAGGAGCTCGTTGTACAATTAGTTTTTGTTCAAGAATAAGTTGAAAGTTATACTTCATCAATTCTATAATTCTTTCTCTTCGTATTCTTGTATATATAAGCTTCGACATTTTTTGTCAATCATTATTTTCTTCTTTTAATGTGTTGCAACCCGGAAGTTGCAGGTGTGCCCGAAGAAATAAAGATTGTTACAAAAATATTTGATTTATTTGTGACTGATCAATTCATGATTAATTCAAGTTTAATAATTGTGGGAGCAATCCTAATTAGTTTCCTATTTTAAGCTTACAAGATAATCAAATAGACACTTATCTCTTGATCTGATTGTAGATCACTTGTTGGCTCTTTCGTAAGCTGCTACAGTCCTCTTCAAAACTGCTTCTTTTATTTCTACTTCTCCGAATGGTAAATATTGCTTGAATGACAACGTAAGAACTAACGACTCACTACTAACAATTCACTCTAACACACCCATTGCTAGGGCTTAAATAACACTTAAATTAGCTTAAAACTAAGTTATCTCTACGGAAGGCCGTTTTAAACTCAAATTACAGTTGAAAAATAATTTCTCCAGGATGATTAATAGAAATATTGCGGATAGAAGTCACAAATGTTAATGTAATATTTGCGCATTTTTCAATTTTTTCGACTGTGCTTATTGATAAGTGTGTATCATTATCAAAAAGTCCTAGACAGAAAGAGGATTGCACTTTAAATTATACAAAGCCTCGCTTAGAATTTCCTGTGCATGTACATAACATGCATCTTGGTTTTTTCATTTTCGTTCATCCCCCTCCTTCGGAGGGGTTGTTGATTTTTAGTTTTATTCAATTCATGGTTTTCCTTTTCTCCTCACATTGGGTATAAACGCCTTCGGCGTTGGCACCCGAAAATTCTAATTTTCGTTCTGTTCCGTTGGTCTTTCCTGTGTTTGCATTCGTTCTTGTGCTACCTTTTCTTAATATTTAATGAAAGAAAGGGATTATCTCAAAATTCTAATTTATTCGAGTATCTCATATTTTTCCCTTGTTGGCAGATTTATTTAATCCAAAACAGAGAACGAAATCATTTTTAGAGGCAAATGATTCAATGTGTGTTCACCATGAATGGAGACAGTTGAGGGTGGCTTTTTGCTACTCATCACGACTTTTCATAAAATCAGAGACAAATCTAACATTACTAATTATGAAGGTGCTTAAATTAAAAACGATATAAAACAGTTGCTATGCAGTAACTATAAAATCACTTTGTATAAATTAGTGACTAAAATTGTGGACACTTTTGAAAATTGTTTAAGTTTGTATTCTTATAGAAAATGTCACGTTGCACAAAGTGCAAAATCTTTCGTATCATAATAAAGAGAATTTAATGCTAAATTCAACACAAAAACAAAATTCAAGTATTTGTAATGTAAAAAAAGTTGTGTTGCAATAATTATCGATAGACATGATGACACCAGAGGTGGGCAGTGGCGTAGCTGCCAATAAGCTAGGTGGTGCTGTGCATCGGGGGTTCTTCCGATCCTGACCACCAAGCAACTGCGATAATTTCTGCCGAATTTAAAATATAAATATAAAAGGTTGCAATATAATTATTATTATCGCAATTCAGATGAAAGTAGTTTCAAATATTTGTAGGGAATTCTCCTAAATTCGTTTCGTTATTTGTTCAGTTTTGCGAACTTTACTTATTGAAGCGTTTATGTTATTTTCAATTTTTTTCATTTTTCTGTAAACTGTTACTTGAAAATAAACTTTAAGTTCCATGTGAAAATTTTTTCTTATTATTACATCTCAAAAAACCTACACAAGAAGCAATTCCTTGCTAGTAACATTCTGTTTTTAATAACAATGATTCATAATAAGCTAGTTTCCTGTTTCAATATTTCGCCATTTTCTCGTATCTGTATGACATTGATGTAATTTTGTCCCCCCTCCCCTCCTCTGTTTTTTTCTGATATGTGTGTGTGTTTTAAATTATAGTACATAATATTGTAATGTATTTTCTAGTTCATGCATATTTTTTGTTTCAATTCCTGTCTATCTCGCGGGACCATTTTGTAGCTCTCTGTTGGGTGAATTCAATCCTTCCGAATATATATCTAGGGATTCTCCATGTAGCGTAGCGTTACGTAATGCGGTAACTCATTCGGACAAGAGTTAAATGTTTTTGATAGGATTGTGGTGAAGACTTTTCCTGGCCAGGACAACACTTCATTGGTCTTAGAGTCTTTCGATTACTTTCATATTTAACAAGGAGTTGCTGAAAAATAAATGAACCATTGTTGGTCCCTAATGGAAGGTAGAAATTTGGGTTCTAGAATAGTGTTAATGTATTTTACAACATTCAATGTCCCATCGATTATATGAAGGCGACATAAGCCATCTGCTGATATGCAAGACTAAATGATAAAACTATGTGGGTACTTTACAGTTACATGGATACAGTCAGGATATAGCATTTCTCCTATTCTACGTCTTACATAATTTCGGTCATCCCTACCTGATAACGATATCTTAGTTTCATCGCTTCATATAATTCGTGACCATTAATCATTTGTCCAATTAATATTTTCCATTGCCTAGTGTAGTAGTAGCCCTGCAGTAAATTGAGAGAACTCTTTTTTTCGCGAAAAAAATTCTACCTTTTTGTCTAACATCTGCTAATCTTTTCCTGATTGTGTTTGAACTGACAGAAACAACAGCACCATTCAAAAGACGTCTGATGACCGTTGATGCCATTATTTTATCTTAGAGACATAATATTTTTGTTCTTCTATCATCAACAGCTGTGGTTCAATTTTTTTGGCCTTTTTATGTTTCGTTTCTTATTAAATTTATCTCCTGACATCTTGGACAAAACTTTTAGCCTCAGGTCACTGAACCATCCACCTGTGTCTTGCAGTTTTAACATAGGAAAGACCACTTTCTCAACACACATCTCCTTCTAGGTATCCAATCTACGTTTTATTTGATGTCATTGCTGTTGACTAAGTATCGTTGTTGTCTTGGCGAGGACAACCTCAATCCTACCGAAAACTCGTGACACCGTTTGAAAACTCTTGTCCGAATGAGGCATCCATGAAATAATATTTTAATGGAGGCTATAATTGTTTCCCCTAGCGTTATGTAATGACAAACGAAGAGCTTAAAACTATTTTCAGCTCAATGAAAGATAGATGTGAAGCTGTAATAAAAAATAAAATCCACCCACTAAGTACCGTTAACCAACTGTTATCTTCAGCATCTCATGTATATCGATAGTTATTGCAGCATAACTTTTTTGTGTTACAATTATTTGAATTTTCTTTTTTATATTGAATTCAGTATTACATTTTCTATAAAATGATATAAAACACTTTGCATTTTGTGCAATGTAACAAGTTCTATAAGCATACAAACTAAAAAACGTAACAATTTTCAAAAGTGTCCACAATTTTGGCCACCACTGTATCTTTTATTTCGTCAAACAACTTCTGTAAGTGAAGAATCCCCCCCTTTTTGTGTCTGTTTACCATTGTTGAATAGCGAGAATAATTTATTCCTATAAGGCAACGTTGTTAAAAATGAAAATCACTTTTTTGTTTATATTTGAAAACACAAAATATAAAATGAAATAAATGAATTTAATCGTTAAAAAAATTTTAGAATTAAATTATTCTTATTTAATTCTCCCGTTTTTTTTCAACAAAAAAATTGTAATGAACATGCGATGGATTTTCTCTCGCATCCATCAGTGTTTGGGAGTTAGAATGAAGAATAACCATAATCACACAAAACAAATATAATTTATTAATCCTTTAATAAATATCAACAACCCAGATTACGAAATGCACATACAATTAGGTATTAGAGCAAAAGTGAGGTAGAAGATATATTTAGTATTTAATTATGATTTGAATCATTCACTTTTAAAACGTTTTGTAATATACGTTCTGAATATATATTCGTAATTCTGTTCTCAGCTATTCGACTTCTGGTCTTAATTATTCAAATATACAGTACTGTGCAAATTATTTGGGACAAATATATTTTTTAAGAAAATTGTTCCTTTCTCTTGGATTTTCTGCCCCAAACCGGTTTGGACTGTATTTTCTTACAACGCCCGACTGCACTTGACAAGTCTAAACTGGGTTGACGTGTCGAAAATTTTCCCCTTCAGTTGCTGAAAGAAGTAGTCACTTGTGTGAATTGTGTCTCATGACGTATTTAAAGTATGGACATCTCTCTCAGGAAAAGGACTAGAATTTTCACCCTTAGCCAGCATACTTCTATGTCTGTGAGAGATATTGCTGCAGCAGTTTTAGTTGGAAAATCCAATGTTTCTAGAGTTATTAATCAGTGAAATAATTTGGGGGCAGGGTCTCCAAAACGAAAAAGTAAATGTAGTCGCAAACTCAAGATTACACTTCAAACAGACACATTTTAAAATGAACAGACAAATATTTGTTCATTTTTATATATTTTACCCCCATCAAAAAGAAATCTGCAATGAGAACAAGAGATTAAAAAAAAGAGTGTGTGTGCTTATGACCACACGATAGAAGTGATAACTTCAAATTTTGTAATGTTATTTCAGGGATTAATTAGTGAATAAAAAACAAGGGAATAGTAGTACTGTCCTATAAAATTATTTATTCATATGTCTGCACTCATAAAGTAATATTTTTGTGCGAAATATACAATTATATTTGGGAATTAATTGTAATTTAAGAAAATAATACATTTATGGTAGCTGAAATATGTTATAAATACACTCATGGACAAAAAAAAAATTAACGCACCAAGAAGGAGTCGTCAAAATGAAACGAAATTTTACATACGTAATGACTATTGTTGATATAAATAAATGATTAAATCAAAGAAAAAGGATAATTTATTTCAGAGAAAAAGGCAAAAGAACGGAGGATTTAATACCCTGTTGGACTCCCACCCCCCTCCCCCAGCGGGAATGCACAATACGATACGATCGGGCATTGAGGCATACAAATTCTGTATGATGTCTTGAGACATTTAGTTCCCTATGTGCTGTAACCTTGCCTCTAGTTCGTTCAAATTCGTGGGATGCCCAAATTACCGTCCCAAATGATTCCAGGTATGTGCGATTGAAGACAAATCTCGGGATCGGGCAGGCCAAGGAAGGGTAGTAACAGTGCGGAGACAGTCTTGTTCCACCCTTGCCGTGTGAGGCTGAGTATTGTCTTGTTGAAAAATTGCTCCTGCGAGTTATTGCAAGAGTGGCAACACATGTGGTTGCAGGATGTCATGGACTTACCACTGGGCTGTCATGTGGTGCCACGGATCAATACTAGGGGTGACCGTGTATTGTAGGCAATGCCACACCATACCATCCCACCAGCTGTGGGAACGGTGTGTCGCTGTAAAGCAAAGGGCGGATTGAGGCGTACACCACGGGGTCTCCACACACGAACACGATTGTCATCACTGCTGAGATTGAATCTGGATTCGCGTCGCTAAAGACGACTTGGTTTTTATTCCGCTACAGTCCAGTTTCCTCGTGGGCGACATCGACGCTTCCATTTGGTGGGCGACACCCCACCAAATGGAAGCGTCGATGGGTGGGCGTCAAGGGCAGCACACGTAATGGGGGCCGCGACCCCAAATGTCCTTCAGCCAGGCTTCTTCGTATGGTTCGAGAAGACACAGGAGCCCTGGGGAAGGTGCTACCTGTGCCAGTTTCCAGCTGCTCATATTGTCTTCGAAAACGGCGTAATGGCAAATCTACCTCAGTTCTTTCTTTGTAAACGATTCAGCACACTGAAACAAGCTTTGGTTACCTGTTTTATGCTCCACGGAGAACAAGGTTAAACGTCCTCTACTGTCTATACGTAATGAGCAATCACGCTGCATTTCTAATCATTTGCATATCTCCCCAACATGTACCTTCATGCCAAATTTTGTTACGATCCCGCTATGATTTCTTGGTGCGCTAATTTTTTTTGTCCATGAGTGTACTTTAGCTCAAAATTATTTAAATATCTAAAAAAAATCCATTGAGCGTTGTTCCGTACTTGCCATGCTTTCATTTGGCATAATTAAGCTGAATTTTAGTTTTAAAAAATCTACTGAAGATTTTGATTTGTCTTTTGAAAAATCTACATGAAAATCCCCACTTAAAATAATAGGCAATTTTTTCAGAAGAGTTGATCCGACTTCAGTGTAGGCAACTAAATGTTTGTGTATGAATTCGATAATTTTCTCTACACTTTGGGATTTGGTGAAATATATATATAATATAAACAGTAACCATTAGAATTATTTGTCCATTTTCTGCTCTTCATTTCGCTGCACAAATTTCTCCCATACATGACTCATTCAACCCAAATGATTCAGTAGTATTGTTATTATGGTTGCGATCGTTACAAACCCGAGCGAGCTTTTTAAAAAGTATCAGTTAAGTTCACTCTCCAGCAAAACGCGCCTAAAGACCTTTCAAAAAGACATTGTCCAGTAATCCATTGTATATTTTCAACCTTAAAAAATAGTTTTATATTAAAACTACTGAATTTTTTAGCGACATTTTCTAATTTTAATCCTACGAGTAATTTTAAACGTACATTATTTTGTAACCAGTAATTTTAAGCATACACTACCCCATGCGCCCTTAAATTTAATTACAATAAAATCTGTCAGTTTTATTTGAGTTTCTCGCTTCAAAAATTATAATCATTTCATTGCTGTAGGTGAGTTAGGCACTTGATAATACCAGATCAAGATCATTAATCACCATAAAAAGTGCTAAAAGAATAATGTGAAAAATGTCCTGAAATATTTTGAAAATAGAGAGGGGGAAAAATCCAATTACAAGAAATAAAAGTTAATAGTACAAAAAATGCACTTCACTATTTGGAGGTTATTCTAAAAGGAAAATACCAGGAAAAAGTTCGCAAAATAGAGAGATTCGTTAAATAGAGGTTCGTTATATATGGTAGTTCGGATGTATTATATTGCAAATAACAAGTGACTTAAATGGAAGCATAGATGCTGAGAAATCACAGTACCAAGAACAGCAGCCACTTCTGGCATAAATAAGAGCTCTTATATGCCAGGGCATTGAGTCAAATAAAAATTGGATGGTATGTACAGACATAGCAGCCCTTACTGCTTCAACATGATACCATAGTTGATCGATTATAATGACTCGCGTGTGGTGACGAATCAGTCGCTTGGCAACCATTGATCAAACGTTTTCTGTTGGGGAGAGATCTGGTGAACGTACTGATCAGGTCAGAAGCTTAACATTTTTCGTATCAAAGAAGACAAGCCAAATACTTGCAACATGCGGTCTTACAATATCCTACCGAAACGTAGCGATTCGCAGGGTGCAAAGAATGGGTAGAGCCACAATCCATCAGAAATGCCGATGTTAAAAGTGCTGTCAATGGAAACGAGAGGTAACCGAGACGTGTACCCAATGACATTTTGTGCCATCACTCCAAAGTGCTGAGCCATTATTAAGTTTTTAAATGATCTCTGGCAATTCTACGATAACGCCGGACGCGTATGATGTTGCAAAAAGGACAATTTTATACCATTGGTGCATTCAAGTTCATCGTTGATTGCCCCACTGAGCATTCTCCTGTATGTGCCAATGGTCGCTTAGCTGACAGTCCTTGCTGCTGTAAACATCTGTTCATGCAGTCACTTGTTGTCTTGCAAACGATGACTCAGGGCTCGAGACTAGTCCGTTAAAGTCACGCGAGGAACCTATCCATCTTTACGGTTGCTAGTACTAGCGGGCCGTACCGTAGGACCCTCCTGTACCCAACGGTTCCCTATTCTGAGGTACTCATTGGATGGATTCGAGTAGCAATACCATGAAATGATCAATCTGGAATCGCACTGAGTTACAATTGGACCTCTGTTAAAATCGGAAACACGCTGGTAAGGATTTCTTCTTGAACATAAACTGTTCAAACATTTCAATGCAATATATGGACACTTGCTAAGGCAAATTGCTATGTAATTAAGCGAGACGTGAGGCCTGGTAGGATAAAATATAGTTGCCACACTGTTCAGACATTAGAATAAAGAATATTTATTGTTCCGGAAAGTACAAAAGCTGTGAAACATCTGAAAGAAAAAAAAATGTTCATTTGATCTGCGTACGGAGAAATGGAACAATGCATCTAAAAGTCAGCAGGCACCTTAAAGAAAGGTATCAGTACGGGATATGTCCACCGTGGAGAATGATGCAACATTCCACACGTCGTACCATACTTTGCACAACATTATCCAGCAGCTGTTGAGGCAATTTATCCCATTCCTCTGTGAGTGCACGGATGAGGGTGTTCTTGTTTGTCGGAGGATAGTTTCGACCAGCAACTTGCCTCCCCAAAGCATCCCAAACATTTTCAATGGGGTTTAGATCTGGAGAACGCGCTGGCCATACGAGACGTTGAATACCCTCGCTGTCTAGACAATCCTGAACAGTGAGTGTTCGATGACAAGTTGCGTTGTCGTCCATAAAAACAAATTTATCACCGACAGCACCACGGAAAAGACGAACATCAGGAAATAGAACTTCATCAATGTATCGTTGGCCCGTCATAGTCCCATTCGCAACCACATGTATGCGCGTGCGGCCATTGATCATGATGCCGGCCCACACCATGATACTGCATGTCTGATATTGGTCCTTTTCCTGGATATTTTCTGGACGATAAGCAGTACCACTCTCGCGCCAGATCAGTTGGCGTCTACAATCCGATGACAGACTGAATCTACTCTCATCTGAGAATTGTACGCATGCCCAGTCCTGTTCAGTCCAATTGTGATGCTCACGACACCATTGCAAACGGGCAGTACGGTGCTGTCTGGTCAATGAGACACACACAGAAGGTCTGCGTGCGTATAGTCCTCCTCCCCTCAAACGTCTTGCAACAGTTTTTCGGGAGATCTGCTTTCCTGGGGCAGCAAGAAACTTATTTACCACCTGCTGATCTGTGGTGCGCCTGTTCCTTTTTGCTGATAGGACGATATATCTGTCTTCTGCAGGCGTCGTACTTCTAACACGACCTCCCCCCGTGCCGTCTACTACACATTCCAGTAGTTTTAAATGACTTCCACAGCCGTGAAACAACGCTGTGAGTGATATCGAACTCCCTGGCAACATCTGTTATTTTTCGCCCTTCTTCGATCTTTCCAATAATTCGGCCACGCATAAAATCATCTATGTGATGTCTGGAAGACATGCCAAAAATTTTAAGTTCGTCTATTAAATCTTTCCTGTAAAACTTTGACTTGAAACAACTGTCTACACGCGTCAAAACCTTTAAAGCTCTTATGAACGCTATCACGTGATGAACAGGCGCGGAAAAAAAAATTTGCATACTCATACTTCTTCTTACTAATATCCCGCACTTATTCTAATTTTCCACATTTTGCTTCCTTTCATTTTGTGGTTGCTATGGATGATAGTGTTATCCGTCCTTAGCAATTGTCCAGCAGTGTATAAGAAACCTGCTGTACAATTTCTTCATTTAAATATTTTAGGTGTCGCTACCGACGCTTTCTTTGTATAAATACTTTGAAAAACTAATTATTTACATTTCATAATAACTTCTTGTCGTGTAAATGCCACAATTATAACATATCGCTTTCTTGTTGTAGCAATTTTAATGGACAGCAGTGTAATAATAAGAGAAATTAAGCGAATGCTACTTAGTAGTTAAAAAAACTTATTAAAAAATTAATTTTCTCTTTCTTTATTTAAATAGTCTTTATAATTTCAAAGTATTATTTCTAAGCAGTACTATATTCTTTCCGAGTTGAAAACATGAGACTGGTTAGATTTCCTTTCCACTCCTATAGACATCTCCCCAATGAAATCAGATCGAATTCTACACTTAGCAAAAGAAATTAACAAAACATCTTTACTTTTCTTCAGATACATTATACAAGGTGTACCAGGATCGTTGACACAAAACTTAAGAGGAGCTAAAGGATATCACAAGGATTCAGATTTGCATAGCAACCCATGTTCGAAAACTTCTTCGTTCGATGCTAGGTGGCGTTGTTTCAAGAGCATTTAAGGAATGCAGAGGAGTATGGAATCTGTGACTTCTCCCTCTCGAAATGAGTTTCACTCTTTCAGGACAATACTAGACTGAGTTTTGGTGCACCTGCAGCTGGGGGCTCATCGATTATTTAGAGTTTGGATTTTGGTGCCAGTGCGACTGAACATACAATAGTCTGGCCATACCACTGTGGACGAGATCGCTTTCGAGGCGTCGGACACTTACCGGTTTGTGAAGAAACCAGGGGAGAGGACGATTGGCGGATTATGCGCCAATGGGCTGTAATGAGTTGAGGTTCAAGGACCGACTCATATAGGCCAACTGTAACGTCGTAACTTCAAACGGGGATCGACGTCTTTGGTGGACCCGACACTCACACGTGTATCTTGCCGCTGCAGATATAAGGTTGCGGCGTGGCTGACCTTGCAACCCCTTTTTTGACCCCGAGGAATTGAACCCCGTCGACCGGAAGATGGAGGAGAGATGCTTTGAACTTACTCGGGAGCGGTGGCCAAACGATTCCTCCTCTCACAAATTATTGGACTCTAACAATCTTTAATTAAGTTTAATAACTTCAATGTATAGTTCTGTAAATAATATTCAATAATTGTGACGTAAATAAATCCAATATTTAAATTACCCAAGAATATGCTACCGTTATTCTTTCAAACGTTACACCACTAATGTGAAAGCGTGAGGGGTGGGAACTGGACTGCCCCTGATGTTTTAAAAAGTCTGGTAAAACCGGAAGAAAAAAAAAGGTGAAAAAATATAGAAAGAGACCAGGGCTGGTCGTTTTCGGAAAGCGAAAAAAGGAGGATCTCGGAGTTTTGGACCGGGATGGTGACCAGGGGTCCTGGATGAGAATAAGAAAAACACTTTGCGGACTGGACCGAGACAAGCTATGGAGAGAGCGATTTCAAAACGGGGCTACCATACTGGCTAGGCACAGAGACTATCAACTGCATAATTTAATTTAATTATCCTATTGGAGAAAAAAATTTAAAGTATTTTTTTACTCCCACAACCTTGCTGTGATGTTTTATTTTTACGCTACCTTCTCACGACGTTACAGCAAGATCTAATATGGTGGCAGAGGTGCTGATTTAGGCATTTCAATAAATAGATGCCTCGAACCCTTTATTTAGAAGAAAATATAAAAGGCCAGCCGTATGGCCCGCCTGATTCTGGCACAACCTGAAAAAGAAGTGTGTGTCCTCGAATTACCTGCAACAAGAAGCCAGTGCCTGTGTGTTAAGGAAGCGTGCCCACCTGAAAGGGTTCCCGGAATTCCTCTAATTTCCTGCCTGTGAAGAGTGCCCGCGAAGTGCCTGCCTTCCGTTTATTCCCGGAGAAGGACGAAGAAGATGTTTCCAGTGTTTCCACATGCAATGTTAAGGTCAGTCTTTTTTCTTTGAGTATAGTATTGGGGCAGCAATACATTACTGCTAGTTTATGTAAAATTATGTAAGAAAAGTAATGCTAGATAAAGTTAAAAATCTAGACTGAGAGACTACAGAAATTATTAAGTTTGTTTGAAGTGTATTAATGTGCTATGTTTGTATGTGTTTGTTTATTGAGTTAAGTCGTAGCATACAATAGTATACTTGCTTCGTTAGCAAAGTTAATCTGAGTATTTGTATTATTTTGTGAAATATAGTTAAGTCTCAGTCTAGGGTACTGCTAGTTATGCTAGTTATGAGTATAATTTTGTGAAGTATAATTAAAGTCTAGGTCTAGTGTACGGTTAGTTACGCTGGGTATTTGCATAAGTTGGTGTAGTACAACTAAGTATAGTGTATAGTGTAGTGTTGGTTTACGTTGAATATTTGAATTGTTTTAGTGACAATTGAGATTGGATTTAGTGTTGTGTATTTGTTAAGGCATGATGGCGTTTCTTTTAAAGCAAACAAAAGAAGTATTGTTAGAGGTTGCGATAGATTTGGACTCTTTCATAAAATCAATGCCTAAAATGCATTGGTACTGCATATTGTTAAGAATGTGAAATTCCCAGGTTTTCTGGAATTCTCGAATCCGAATCTGTAATTCGACCCGACCTAAGTGACAACACGGGGCTCCCTGTGCCGTCACTACTTTATCTTTCGTCTTTTGACGAGGTCGATACGAAAAATATTTGCGATAGACCTCCTCTGATATGAAAGATTTCTCCTCCCCCGTGTCCCAAAGGGCTGTAATGAATGTCTCATTTAAAAGAATAAGGACATACGGTAAATCTACTGGAGTCATTCGTAATGAGGATACCCTAATAGTTTGGTGTTCTGTATCTGGAGGATTTTCCGTACCTCGCGATCGATCACCCCCATACTCGCATTGATCGCTTAAAAGTTTAAATATCTGTTTCGATCATTCTGACCCCTGAAAAAACTATTCCTCGAAACACCTTGTCGACCGCTTCGATTGTGGAATCTATGATCCGATTGACCACCTCGGCGTCGACCATCGAATCTCTGATTATCCGCAACACCTTGACTCTCAAATCTATTGAACTCTCTCCGTGGTCTACTATTGTCCGCGTATCTATTGTTACCTCTCGTTTCCCTCCAATTTTCCTGTCGATTCCTATTAGGGAAACTATTGTTCTCGTTTGGTTTTATATCTCGGGATTCCCAACTCGAACCTCTGATCTTTCTATTTAGAAACCGTTCCTCATACTTATCAATAATTTGTAGGAGGTTAGATGTGGTTTGCGGATTCCTTACCTCTACATAATCCAAAATCTGAGGTTCTAACCTATTAATAATATGATCGATCAGTTTTTCTTCCGTCATTTCGAGTTTTAAGATTTTGTGAATCTTCAACAAATCATACACAAAATCAGACGGTTTTTGGTTATGCTTTTGAGATGATGAATAGAAACGTGTTTCTAGCTCCGACCTATTTCTAACCACGGGGAACCGTTCTGACAACGCTTGCTTTAAGTGCGCGTAATCCGTCGCCTTGTCTTCAACAACCCTATAACCTAGAACCTCAAACCAATCTAGTGCCCGTCCTGTGAGATGACCCTTTAAATATGCGCAAGTGAGTTGTGTGGGTATCTCGTAATATGTTAAGTTATTATCCATATTTTCCAAAAATTCACCCACATTCTCCACCCCCGAAAAATACTGCTCAGGGATGATTCGAAAATTAGATCCGACTCTAAACTCGGGATTTTCTCGTTAGGCGCCACTGTGATGACCCCCCTGGGTCACACCTTGAACACCAAGATTAATTTGAGGCAAAGAACCACTAAAAGCCATTTTGAATAAGAATAATATTTATTTATTACTATAATTTTCTCAAAAAAATCTCTGATAACATATAATAAGATAATGTTACGTCTCTTAAAGGGATTTGCCTTTATATTAAATTAAATTACTAAGAATGCAATTAATTAATAATCTAGCTCAAACTCAAGTAAGGTTTACCTAAATAGGAGATACGAGAAATACACGTATTCGAATTTTTAACTTTCATTAACTTTAACTAAGTCGCTTAAACTGACGCTTATTTTTAAGCGTACGTGAATTATATTTACCGCTGGCTTATATCAGCTTTCTGGTACGTCTCGCAGCACGACGTCTTCACGAATCTAATCTCCTTGAATCTTCTAGTAATGCGTTTAAAGATACTGGCTCAATAGCCTACCATCATCTCTCTTGCTATCTCGCAACTCTCGACTTAAATACCTTATCTAATTTAAATATCCCGTACATCTTTTTGGAGTTGATTGGAAATAAACGCGAATTTATATATTCCCCTGAAAGACGCCTAAGAAGATTAGTGGAAAGGTTCCGTACAGATTCGTGACACCCATAGAGATAGATTTCAGTCGCATCAACGCAGACCAGGGACAATGTGGGTGGATTTAGTGTTCTAAATAAGATCCTACCTGGACAACTGGCTAGCTGGGATGAAAGTGGACGATTTCGCCGCGTTGAGAGAGCTACTAGTGACAGAACAAATAAAAAAAGAGCCTCAAGTGAATTAGTAGACTATTTTCTAGATTCGAGGGATGGTTTTAAGGAGGCTAAAAGTTTAGCTGAGAAATTGGACCATTTTGAGGCGATTAGGAGAGTGCATAAAAAACAGGTCCGACAAAATCCTGGGAGCGTAGAACCTTTGATAAACAGCCTCTCGAAAGTAAAAATAAATCAGCTCATTTTAGTGGTAAGGATAAAAATGTCGGGCCCCTGAATAGGGATCCTTATAAGCATGAGGTAAGCCATGGGAGTTCTCAAATTAGGAAGGAGGGCCCCTGGGCGGGGGAGAGTCAATTTGAGAAAAGGAAGCCCATAATATGCTATTACTCTACTGAGACAGGGCACATAAAGCCAGTCTGCCCCAGATTAAGGAAAAATAATTTCGAATCGGTAGCTAATTTAACTTTAAATACCGGGAATGGCGACCCATTTAAAAACTTCAAAATGAACATGGAAATAAATGGCATAGATCGCGTATGTCTAAGGGATTCGGGGTCATCCATAGACGTCTGTTCGCGGAGCTGTATCAATGAAAATGACCTCCTAGGTGAATACGTTTGGTTGAAAAGCCCGTTAGATGAGATTTGCCACTGTTTGCTTCTTGCTAAAATTAAAATCAAAACGAATAAAGGGGAGTTTTATACCAAGGCTGCAATAAAACAGGATAGTAGTGACAATGATCTATATTTATTGGGAAACCGAACGGCTGAACTGCTGGAGTCAAACGAACAGGGTGTGCAGTTGATTAACGCAGTGGTAACTAAAAGTAAACAAAAAAAACTTTCCCCTGAGAAAGAAAAAGAGGCGAATGGAGAGGAATTGAACAAGCGCCAGCTTGAGCTTACGGATTTTTTCCCCCGTCCGAGGGAGGGGAAGACGATAGCCTTATCATTCCTGCTTTTGAAGGAGAAGGGGGAAAGAGTTTAGCGGAAGTGATTGGTGTTGAATTTAAAGAGGAACAAAGAAAATGCCCCGATCTGAAACCATTATGGGATAAGGCCCAAACAGGAATAGACAAAGAATTTAGGATAACCAGTGGGAAATTAGTTAGAGTCGCGAGAACTAAGCGAGGGAAGGAAGTCCGACAGCTATGCGTACTCATAAAGTTTAGACTTGACATTAACAAACTTAGCCATGACGAAATGAGGGGGTGCATCTGGGGGTGACGAAAACCAAAGATAGAATTCTAAGGCATTTTTTTGGCCGAACGTGTGCAGAGACGTAGAGGAGTTCGTCAAAACTTGCGATTCGTGTCAACGAGTAGGGAAACCGAGAGATAAGGCGAAAGCACCCCTGAAACTAGTGCCGATTATTTCGGAGATATTCTCTAAAATCAATATAGATGCTGTGGGACCTCTCCCTGTCTCAACAAAGCAAAATAGATATCTGATTACGTCGATTTGCGTAGCCTCTAAGTACCCGGAAGCTATTTCGATGGAGAGTATTACTTCCCCTAACGTAATAGACGCCCTCTTGAGTATCTTTTCTAGGATAGGATTTCCGCACGAAATACAATCTGACCTGGGGACTTCTTTCACTAGTGAATTGACCACCACCTGTTTCAATAAGTTCGGCATCAAATTAACGAGGTCATCAGTCAGCCACCCCCAAAGCAATGCAGTGGAGCGAGTGCATAGAACCATCAAGCGCGTAATTAAGGTTTTGTGCGTGGAATCAGGAAAAGATTGGGAGGGAGTTCTTCCTTTAGCATTATTCTCTATCAGAATGGTCGCGCACGAGAGTACAGGTTTCAGTCCCACCGAGTTGGTCATGGGAAAGAATTTGAGAACACCCCAAACGTTAGTTTACGAGGAATGGATGGAGGAAGGAGACACGAGTCAATCGGTAGTGGAATATATATTGCAGTTAAATAATAGACTCAAATGTTGCCAAGATATTGCGATCACTAGGATGAAAGAATGCCAACTTAAAAGGAAAACGTGGTACGATAGCCATGCCGTAGAACGGAAATTTGTGGAAGGGGATCTCTGGTAATGGTGTTAGCTACCTCTAAACAAAATAAACTTGAGGTGAATTGGATAGGGCCGGGAAAGGTACTTAGTAAAATTTCGGATACAAATTATGTGATAGATCTACCAGGAAGAAGGGACCGCGCGCACGCGTAGTACTATTTATCACGTAAACTTACTAAAACCGTATCATCGGAGACCCGAGCTGGTAAGCATGGTCGTAGAAGAGGTCTCGGATGGCATAGAGGGAGACGCTGAAATTCCTTATCCAGATAAACAATGCACGAAGTTTGACTATCACGAAATATTGCGGGAAAGTCAACTGCAACTTAAACTATCCCCCTCTCAGATCGACGAATTAAAACAAGTCATTACTAAAAATAAGGACGTGTTTTCCCCAGACCCTGGGACGACTCACTTGATGCGAATGAATATTGAACTGATCTCCGACAAGCCCATTAAAACAAAACCTTATCGGATGTCTCCGAGACAAATTAACATATTGCGAGAAGAAATTAAACGTTTGTTAGAACTGGGCTTAATAGAGATAGGGCAGTCCGATTTCACTTCGCCTCTTATTTTGGTAGAAAGCCCAAATAAGGACCCTCATCCGTGTGTTGATTATCGTCGGTTGAACGAGATAACTCGAGCTGAGTTTTCCCCTTTGCCAAATATGGAAGAGATAGTAGAAAAGGTGAGTGCGTCTCCCTATGTAACTGTGATGGATTTGTCGAAAGGTTACTTTCAGATTCCGCTCACGCCGAGAGCTCAAAGATATGCAGCATTCGTTACTCCATTTGGTACCTATATCCCCAAGAAAATGATGTTCGGGTTAGTTTGTGCACCCTATTACTTTTGTAAATTGATGGCCCAAGTTTTGGGGAGGTTAGAGCAGTTTGCATTGCCGTACATAGACGATATAGCCATTTCCGAGTGATCTGAAGATAAAAGCTATAGCAGATTTCCCGCGACCCACCACTAAAACATAGGTACGATCCTTTCTCGGTCTAGTGGGGTACTACTGTCATTATAACCCAAATTACAGCACAATAGCTTCCCCCTTGACCGACGCACTGAAATGGAAAATTAAGAAAGAGAAGATCACTTGGGATGAGAAATGTGAGAAAGCCTTCGAGGAGCTAAAAGTCAAACTCGTCTCCCAACCCATATTGTTTGCCCCTGATTTCTCCACGGATTTCATCCTGCAAACGGACGCGAGTGAGGTGGGTGCTGGGGTTGTTTTATCGCAAAGAATAGAGGGGGAAGAACACCCCATCGTTTTCCTAAGCAAAAAAATTTCTAAAGCGGAGCGAAATTACAGCACGATGGAAAGGGAATTAGCGGCGATAATTTTTGGTCTAAAGCTATTAAAGCATTATTTAGACGGGCAAAAATTTATTATAGAAACCAACCACAACCCCTTAAGGTACCTAAATAGAATGGGGAGTACTAGTCCTAGGTTACAAAGATGGGCGTTGAGTTTACAGCCGTTTAATTTTGAAATCAAACACAAACCTGGGAGGCTCCATGGAAACGCCGATGGCCTAAATAGATTAGAATAAGTAGTTTGCGGATTTTTCTATTATAATTATTATATATATTTATATTACTATTTTATTTGTATGTGTGTGAGTGTATCTGTGTACATAGTGGAAGTAGTTGGATGTTAGTGAAAATCTCTGATGTCTCTTAGTTAACCGTAAGCCAACAGATGTTTACTTCTGTAGTCACGCGCGATTAAGTGCAGATGGTTAGTAAGAGTTTAGCATTTGACTCATTTTGTTTAAAAATTATAATTTAAAGGTGAAATGTAACTTTAAGAAAAAGAATCCCAGATTCGGATTTTAAGTCCTAATTGTAAAGTGTAATTTTTTTTTTGTTGAAATTTTGATTCTTGTATTAGGTTATTTTTTTTATTGTGTTTAATACCGGGATTGCTGCCCTGATCAATCTCATTGATGGGACGATCTTTACGTGTGTGAGTTTTAAGAACTGAATCCACAATACCAGATTCCTGGGACCAGAGAAGTCCCGTGAAATGGACCTTTTTCAGGGGGAAGGAAGTTATGACGTCCCCCTCTCGAAATGAGTTTCACTCTTTCAGGACAATACTAGACTGAGTTTTGGTGCACCTGCAGCTGGGGGCTCATTATCGATTATTTAGAGTTTGGATTTTGGTGCCAGTGCGACTGAACATACAATAGTCTGGCCATACCATTGTGGACGAGATCGCTTTCGAGGCAGCTGACTGTCGCCTTACATACACAATGGCGAATTGTCATCAAAGGCGGTAAAAGGCGACAGAGGGCTGAAGGGATTGGCCATCGGAGCATGTGTCGGACACCTGCCGGTATGCGAAGAAACCAGGGGAGAGGACGATTGGCGGATTATGCACCAATGAGTTCTAATAAGTTGAGGTTCAAGGACCGACTTATATGGGCCCACCAATGAGAAAGCGTGAGGAGTGGGAATTGGACTGCCTTTGATGTTTTAAAAAGTCTGGTAAAACCGGAAGAAAAAAAAGGTGAAAAAAGAACGAAAGAGATAAGGGCTGGTCGTTTTCGGAAAGCGAAAAAAAAGGAGGATCTCGGAGTTTTGGACCGGGATGCTGACCAGGGGTCCTGGACGAGAATAAGAAAAACGCTTTGCGGACTGGACCGAGACAAGCTATGGAGAGAGAGACTTCAAAACAGGGCTACCATACTGGCTAGGCACAGAGACTATTAACTGCATAATCTAATTTAATTTAATTATCCTATTGGAGAAAAAAATTAAAATTATTTTTTTTACTCCGACAACCTTGGTGTGATGTTTTATTTTTACGCTACCTTCGCACGACGTTACAAATCGCTCGCAGAGGAGTATGGAATGTTTTATGAACACCTAGCTGGCAGATATGCTCCTGATTTACGTATCGTCAGAAGTAGTTGCAGGAACAGCAGAAATATTGTATCGAGGTATGTACCCACATAGATGCAGCGGACCGCCAGATATTTCCTAATTTTCATCACAATTTCTATGAATATGCATATGTAATAGGTGTATGCACAATTTCTATGTAACAGGCATAGTGAAGGCGAGTGACTCAACTCCCAACAAGAATCTTTCGAATGGTAACCAACACGTTTTGTTCCATGCATGTAACAAAATATGATGGTTACCCATTGGAATGCATGGCCCTGTTACATCGTAAGGATCCATATTCACACACAAATTGGGATGCAAATTAACAAACATATGGCACCCTGCATC
Organism: Trichonephila clavipes; assembly: GCA_019973935.1. NCBI lineage: Eukaryota > Metazoa > Arthropoda > Arachnida > Araneae > Nephilidae > Trichonephila > Trichonephila clavipes. The sequence continues at coordinate 929,862 of BMAU01021197.1, forward strand.
TCTCTATTTGTACATTTCAAGATACGATATTTCTGCTACTCGCGCATTTCCTTCTGCAAATCCGTAAATCAGGCGCATATCTTCCAGCTTGATATTTGTAAAACGTTCCAAACTCCTCTGCGGGCGATGACAGCTCAAAATGACGGCGGTAATGCACGTTTTTGTCGTTAAATGCTCTTGTGAACAAAGCCACCTAACGAATACATTTCCGATCATGGGTTGCTAGGCAAATCTGAATCCTTGTGATGCCCCTTACCTCCCCTTTTCCTAATGATCGTGCATCACCCTGTATAAGCTCTCTTTTTAACCTAGAGTATATATATATATATATATATATATATATATATATATAATTTCAAAAACAACTAATTACTCATTACCCTATTTGCACCAGTGAGTCCACAATTTTTTTTGCAATTTCTTCTTTTTTAATATTTTTTTCCTTGCAACTTTATATTTCTACCAATTAAAGCTCTGATTCAAAAGAGACAATGTATCCAATTCTTCTTTTAGTCATTTCAGAATTTGAAAATACGTCGTGTCTTTTTCAGACTTTTATACCTGATTTGTAAATTATTTATGTTGCGAGTGAGTGCTTATTAAATTTTTACACTTAAAACAACACGATGGCTGTTTTCAACGGACTTCGTAATTTTGAACCACAGTCAAGTGAAGAGGACAACATTTGAATTGGCACCCCACTCTCCTAACTTCCACACCATGACAACGGGAGGACTTTGAGCTCAACAGATTTAACATTTTTTTAACCCGAAGATATAAGCCTTTCACATGGTGGAGCTTTAGTGGCATCCTTTAAAATGTAAGAACATGTATCTTTCTTTACTTAAGACGTTTTCTCGTAGAGGAATTTTTATCTTGAAATTGGTTAATACCACACGGAGATAAGTAACACAATCAATTATTTTTGAAAGGAATAATTGTCCTCTAAAGCAATTCTTATTTGCTAACACAAGCAACATTTCAATTTCGTGAAATGTCTATCGATATTATTTTTTCACGTGTAGGAAGTGAGCAAAAATGAAGGGGAAAATAAATTTTACTTTTTTCTTCCAAAATATCATTTGTTTCCCACCACATGTGCAGCTGTCAATGTTGATTGCCTCAGCAGCAAAATTAATAGGAAAACCCAGGCTTCAATATGTTCCATCTGGTTATAAGCGAGTTCTTTTGTCAGTAACGTGTTCTCAAGGTTCAACCTCACGTGATCATTATTGTTGCTAAATACATGTACAGAACAATTACTGATTAAAACCGAATATTTGACAAAATACCTTGTTAGTAATAATTCCAATGTCTCTAATTGCACTTCCTTTTTATTTCGAAATATAAGTAAAGTTCTTGAATTGTTTAGTTATTTTCTATTGAAAAGTAAACAATTTAAAAATAAAATTTATTATTGCAGCATTACAAGAATTTAATATATATTGTATATAGTCTATTTACAGAAACAATTATTTATTTTTAAGTGCATTAACCATGTTTAGTTTCGTGTAGTACGCATTTTCGCTGAATGCCGCCACTTATAGAACCCGCGATAGCAGCAGGTATTTTCCAGCGCTATCCTCATGGTCATCGCAAGCTACGTAGGGGTATCAGAAAGTAAGGTAACTTGCCCATTCAGTGCAAACGTTTATTCAAGACATGAAAAAAATTATATAATGTAGGAAGGCACATACTACTTCCCTATATAGTAACCATGCTCATCGAGGCACTTGCTCTATCGGTACAGCAAACCATCGAAACCCGCTTCGTAGAAACTACGTCAAAACATTTTGCTAAACCTCAGCATTTGTTCCGATATTCTGATCACCCAAGTGTTTCCTTAAAAGTTCTCTGAAGTTATAATCCTTGGTATAAGGTCAGGACTGTAAGAAGGTTGGCCCACAATTCTGCTTCTTATCAATTCCGTACTCAAAAACCACTCGTCTTCGTGACATAACATTTGTACATAGTACTCGTACGCTTCTACTAATTGTCGATGAATTTCAGTTAATGAATTTTTCTTTAAAAGCAAAAAAACCTTATCGCCCTTCTTATTTTAATCACGGACCATGTTTTCGTCAACTCCACTATCTTCTAATTAAGGTTTAGCCATGCTACTGAAGAACCAGCTCCATATACTGCCACCATTGGAATGCTGTGATCGTTTTCATGTCAGTTATTTGTACACACGTCAGCACTCTTGTTACCTTACTTTTTGAAATACCAAAGTATTTGTAGGCCTATTTTGTTACGTTCTTCCCTAAACTATCTCGACTACGTCATCGGGCAAAGCATGTTGCATGACTGTCTCCTCTTTGGAGCAGGACACTATTGTTCTTCCTTTGATATCCCATTTACACGGGGGTACAACAGGTCTGGAATGAGATCCATTGTTGGCAGAAAATATAAAAATAAGGCTAAGGACCTAAAGGAGTAGAGTGATTTTCCGCACAGGTTATAACTTAAGAAATTAGAAATCTTTTATTTAATACAATGGGGTCCATTCCTACGAGGCATAAATTTTGTTATCTTCAGATGAAAGTTGCTAGCTAGATGCAACACTACCCAAACGTGACCACCACGTTCAATTTTAAGTCCCGTTGTGCGTTTTCTATCGGCATATATTTCTAAAATTCATCTTTCTGTTCCTCGATCAAGTCCAAGTTGAGTTTTCAAAAAGTTTTAGCTGAGTGACAAACGATATGATGACATTGCCCCAAAAGGCGGCATCTTCCCAAATTAATTTGGTGTCTTATCTCAGAAGTTATCACCACAAAATATGTCTTCGGAAAATTCAAATGGTTACCGAGAACTATCCCTTAAGCATCCACATTGTTTTTGAATACCAAGAAGGATCCCCATATCTCGTAAGAAATAAACTACAAGAACGATTCCCTTCAACTGATGGGAGAGAGACAAGGTTTGGGGGGACCTTTACACAAGTTTTGAACTTTCTTTTCACGTTTTATACTGACATGAAAATTGTGAACCTTTGTAAGTTTCTGACATTTATCAGAAAAGCATAAATTTATTTGCTTTGTTAGCCCCTTAAGGACTAGCGGAAGGAGAAAGAAGCGCTTTCCCAGGCCCGTACGTTCAGAGAGAATACGCATGCACGGGACCGGTCAAATTTCCCTGCTAAGCCTAATTTCCTTTAAAAATTCATATAAAGTTTTAAATGCAATAAAAAAAATACGCTAAAACTTACAATTTACTATCATTGATATTTGAACACGGTGTACAAAATTTTTTGCTGTATTTAAAAAAACAATTGCGAATTTTAAAGAAAAAGTTGTTATTTTAATAAAAAAATATACATTTTCAAAAAAAATTATCAAAATCCCATACATTTGCATACGAATATAGAAAATATTAGAAAACTAAACCAACGTATTCAAAATATGAACAGAAATCCATGGAGCAATAGATCACGAACCTCTAAATGTCCGATTCTCTCGAAAAATAAACATGTGCAGTTGTTTATATTCGTAAATATCTCAGATCTAATTAAAAAAACACGGAGCCGAAAGCATACGGGGCTATAACTGGGCATATGGCTCGCAAAGCGAGCCTCCATCCCATGCCTGGAAAGTAGATGTGGAGCGACTGTGAAATTTTCATTCTGGGGAGTAGAAAGCTTCTGATCGGTTGAGCCAATCGTTCTGAAAAGTTCCATAATTTTGGTGATTTTTGGTTGCATGGGTGAGAGCTAAGTGTTTGCTCTCTGATTGGATCTTGGCCGGTGATGAAAATGACTTTCATTGGCTGCTCAAATCTAAGAAAGAAATTTAAGTCTAAAGGTGGTGGGGCAATTCACAAGTGAGGAATATGGCAGAGATAAATGAAAAAAGAGAAAATATTAAATTAAATATAGCAGTGGGTGTGCAAGAAAATTGCACTTAAAATTAATGTTATGGTGGATTGTAGGAGTCGAGAAGAATTCTTCTCGGCCTTTTAGTAAGATCGTTGGGATTATTGTTAGGAAGATTAATCATATTGACATTATTCGTGTTTTGCATTGAGTTAAAGAAATTTCTAGTAATCTTTTGGATGTGAGATTTAAAACTATTGATTTTAATGGCTTTCCAGATATCGTGATTTCTTATGTAGCTTTTACGATGGTTGAATTTTGATCTAAAATGTAAATATTAGTTTTAGTTGCGTATCACCACCCTAGACAAGCGTAAGCTAGTATTGGACGCATAACTGCTGTGAACTTTTTCATCTCTAGATAATTGAGAATTCCGGCCAATTAGGGGGAATCCACATTAATGCTGATTTTCCCGTGATCATAATAAGTTTCAAGTAATTGGATGTGCTTGTTGAGAGCGAATGTAATTGAAATTATTCTTTTGCAAGTTGTGTGCACAGCTGTATCGTCCGCCGACATATTGAGATTAGTTAAAGAATCTCGTTAGGAATATCATTTATATAAAGGTTTATATATATATATATATATATATATATATATATATATATATATATATATATATATATATATATATATATATATATATATATATATATATATATATATATATATATATATATATATATATATATATATATATATATATATATATATATATATATATATATAAAGAGCAGGGGACTAAGAAGACTTCCTTGGGCTACACCACAGTTTATATTTTTAGCATTGGATAGAGTATCCTTGACTAACTTGGAGGGAGTGATTCGTTATATAAGAGTGAAGAACGTGAATGAGAGGTGGGGATAGATTGTAAATTTATTTATATGTTAGTCCTGTAAGCCACATGCGGTTGAGAGTTTTCTGGATATCCAGGAAAACCACGCCAGTACTTTTTTTCTTCTGAAAGCCTTCATCGAAAGCATATATTGAAGTTCCAAGTTTTATGAAACATTATTCGGAAAAAAATCGGTTTTTAACCGCCATCTAATGCTTGTAAAAATTAATATAAAAACGTTCTTAACTCTGATTACACCGGTGTGATCATGGGCCTACGAGCAGGGAAAGCTCAATCACATATATGATGCCGTGGAGGGAGAAACGCGTGATCATATCTATGTGATCATGATCCTGAACGGGTTTAGAATTTCACTCCATGTTTTTGGAGGAAAGAGTAAAATTTTTATCCACCAAATAACTTATCCCACTAGCAGCACAGAATCTCTGTTCAACAAACTCTATTAAAACAAAACAAGATTGATGAATAACATGAATCCGTTAAATATGATTACAATATTACAATGTCAAGATACGCTATTACAGTTTTTGTTCTCGGAGAGAAAAGTGATCACAGTAGCCGAGTGGTCATGGTAGCGAACTGTTGTTATTTCTGTCGTATCGTGAGCTCAATTCATGGAACTGTTAAAGATCCGCCTTGTAGAGGATCGGATACATATTAAATCTGTCTGGACTCAGAGTCCACACATTGAAAAGGTGGCGTGGAAGCTTAGAGAATGGAGTGCTTTCTCAAATGTCGTCCTTGTCACTTGACCATGGTTCAGATACTCAGTCGGCGAACATATGCGATCTTTTGTTTTAGGGAAACTTCTTTGGGTTTCTACATCTAAAACAAGTAACTGGATCTCGTTCTTTGCATTTAAAGTTGCCATTTCTTGAATAAGACTCTCCATGAGTTCCAAGTTTTAAATTCTGAAATTTATACTGTTCTTTTGTTTTTGGAGTATGTTACCTTGTAAATCCATTTGACAGATACTTGTTGTCAAAGCCTCTAATATCTAGATTGTCTATTAATTCTTTCGGTTACACCCAACTTGCCAATAATCAAGTTGATACGTTCTGCCCACTGGTGCACTTTTCTTCAGTAGGTGTATAGTTATCAAGTTTGATAATCGTTCGAATATTTGTACATTTGATTTCGCGATATCCAACCTTCAAAGAAGTTTTTGGTATCAAAAGAATAATCAAGTCATGTAATTTACACTATTTGGGGTGGGCAGTTGACAATCTTTCTGCACTCACTCATGCTAAATTTTTGTACTACTACTACTAATTGTGATTATATAATATACTTATATATTTGGTACACATGGAGACACACACTGGCCAATGAATTAGAAACCATTGAGATTTGCATTTGAATGTGTGCTATAGTGATGAAGCATGCAAAAATTTTTTATGACGTCTTTGCACGTAGCTAGAATGCTAGTATAAGTAAGGTGTAAGAGTACTTTTCGCAATGAATGAAGTAAAATGGGAAAAAAATGACAGATCTTTCCCCATTTGAAATGGGTTTATTGTTGGTTCCCGTTTAGCAGGGGTCTCGATTTAGAAGACGGTAAATGTCTCTGTGTTCTCAAAAGTAGTGATATCAAAGGTTTTGAAAAGTTTGAATTAAAATGCATCTCTAGAATACATAACTGCGGTTCGAGCCTAGTTTTCCAACGGATTGTATGGCACAACAGGGACTCTACTACTGATCTAAATCGTCCACCAAGGTTCTTCCCAATATATTTCAGCTCGAACGATGCACAGTGGATAGGAATGTCTGTGAGAAAAACACTCATTTCTGCCCGAAATGCAAAAATTTGTTTGCAGTGATGTCGGAAAGGAAGACACTGGACATCTGAGGATTGGAATCGGGTAATGAATCAAGCTACACCTTGTTCTGCACTGGTGGAATACGTCGAATTTGGAGAAAACCCACCTTGACTTACTCACAATGTGCAAGGGCTGATGGGAGTTTAATGATGTCTCATGTTCTGCTGGCATGGAAGTTGTGCCCTGGTATTCCTCGGGGGTAAGCAAACAGCTTTAAAAACCTAGATGTACTGGCAGATCAAGGGCATGCCCTGCAGTGTTAAATTTTTACTGATGGCGACGGATACTTTATGGACGATAATTCAGCTGTACATCATGCTAGAAGTGTTGAATATTGGTTCGCTGAACATCAGTCTGATTTCCAACATCTTCACTGTTAACCGTCTAGTCGTATATTAATCTCAAGAAAAAAATGTGTGGGATATTGTGGAAAGATGCATCCAACACAGCCTCTCCTCTTCGAACTAATTTACAAGATTTAAAAAGATGCACAGCCAATTCTCTGGATGTAAATGCACTCCAGAAGCATGTAGATTTGATTCCAAACAAACTACAGCAATTACGTGTGCTAAATGGTGTTCAGTAAAATATTGATCTCGGGTTTCTCTAATTCATTGACCAGTGAGTGTACTACTACATTGCATTAAAATATATTTGTTTCAGATGTTATTTACTGAGCTAAATGTAAACATCATTTACATATTTTGGAAGAAAATATTTTTGGTTACATTAATATGTTTTCTTTATCCATATCTAGGATTTTCTCTCAAGGCTCCATTATCATGAATTAAGAAGAGTTGTAACCTATATATATATATATATATATATATATATACTGGATGTTACATTATCACAAATAAATTTTTGAAATCCTTTTGTGTGTTTTCCCTTAATGTGCAATTCAACAATATTCACGAAAAATGATAGACTAAAACTTTGTTCATTCATTAATATTCTTTTCCAAAGAGTTTTAAATTCTCGGCTTTCTTTACACTAGTTCTGATTTTTTTTAAATCCTCTAAAAAGGATACAGTAGGTGAAATCGCACAGTGATTTGTCGTGAAATTTATTATTGATTCTAATTATGAAGACATTTTCATGTAATCGAACTGTGAGAACTCTTTTTTTTTTAGTCTCAACATTTCTTGGAATTAGTTATTCCCCCCTTCGTATTTTTCACAAACAACACTCGCCAAGCTAAAAGCATCATATGAAAGTTAAAATAAAGAATTGCTTTATCTTCCCACTTTTTTTATGATTTTTAATAAAACCGATTTTTATATTTAAATGAATTGAAATATTTAAAATGTTTTAAAAGAAACTGTAAGCAAAAACAAATAAACTCGTAGCTTTTTGTAAAAATCGGCATCTCAAATTTCCGAATTTTTACGCAAAGGGAAATCGATGATCCTTTCTAAACCATTTATTCTTCGACATTTATTTCAATCTCTTTGGGAAACTCCCTAGCGTTATATAATGAGGAATTCCATCCAAAAGAATTGACAAAATTTCTTGTTTCTGAATGGCATCAGATGATTTTATTCCCTTTATCACGAGACGTTCCCGAAATAACTTTTTAAGGAACTTGACACAATGTTATTTTAAAATAATTCATTCTTTGTTGATAAAACAAAACCCTCTCGCACTCATGAGTATAGATTATTAAAAATAATTTGTGGAAAAAAGAGAAACTGAACACCTCAGGTTTAAGTCACAACAAAGTTCAGTTTAATCTGCTTTCAGAGTGGTATTTCTCAGCACAAGATGATGCGTTTAGCCATAAGAAATGTATGTATTAGAAGGTATTAGAAAATGGAAGCTCTCTGTGTCTACTGAACAATATTAAAATACTTGCAATGCTTTTATTTTTAGAAGGAAAAAAAGCGTTGATTTTCCAACTGCGTTTCAGATTGTGTGTTTTATTTTTATGGCGAAATTGTTAACTTTCTTTCCGTATCATACCGTATAAAAAATAAGGTATTTTTAGAGTACTTTAAATTCGAGGGTTTTTTTCGCCCGTTACATCCGATTTTATTTTATTACTCCTCATTTTTCATACAATTTTAATTTATCAAGGTGAACTGCTTTTATAAACTTAGCAATTTTAGTTTCTGCATTTTTCGGTGACTCGATAAATATCATTAAATAACAGCAATGCATACAGTTTCTCCATCCATGGGCTTATTAGTAATGCTATGGATTGTTTAAGAAGCGTTTTCTTTCTATCCAATTAGGTCCAGTGAAGTTTTCAGTTCCTTGAAGATATTAGTTATCAAAAATGGTGGAGTACGAATTAGCGAAAAAAGAATGTTTTAAATTGATTTTTCTTCTATGATTTTGAGTGCACGCTTTTCGCTTTACTTAGGCTCATTACCTCAAGTTCTCACAGTTATTTTAATTTTTTAAATAAAAGTACTTTTATATTGAAGGAGCCTAATATTTCATTTTTACGCCATTTCTTTTAAAGGAAATAGATACTTTTCCCCTGTTTGATCAATACACCAGGGATAGCTCAATAACACACACCTCACACATGGACTGTAAAACACTCTATTTTTATTCACCTAAAAACATAGTAACTGGAGATACACAGACATCGCCGTCTGGCGCACGGTTTTTGCGACAAGCATGAACATTCCCCCCGCGTTGACATGTAATACATTCAACAATAACACAAATTACAATAAAACATTAAACGATAAAATACTATAGGATTACGTAAAACAAATTAAGGTACATATAAAAATTCTAATACACAATATTCAGAGACAAAATTCAAACTGGCATAGGTAAAAGACAAACTCTTGAAATGGCTCTTTTATATTCTCCAAGTTGTGTTTTTACTTTTACAACCCTTATTAGTGCATCACTGCCACTATAAATCTCAGTGATTCTCCCTAAAGGCCATTTAAAGGTTGGCATATTGTCTTCAATGAGAACTACCAAATCACCCACGTTAACATTTTTGTTTTTTAAAATGCCATTTATTGCGTTGTTGTAATTCACTAAGATAACATCTGTGCCACTTATTCCAAATTAGTTGTACTAGTCTGGTTATCCGTTGCCATTTTTTAAGGCATTCTCTTTTAATTCAATTAAATTGGGCTCGACTACTGAAGTCATAGACCTCCCTATCAAAAAATGGGCTGGAGTTAAAGAGTTCAAGTCATCCGAATTGCTCGATAAAGGGCACAGTGGCCTGGAATTTAAAATTCCCTCTATTTGGATACAAACAGTTAAAAATTCCTCATAGGTTAAATTTGAGCCACTGACAACTCTCTTAAGATGGTACTTTATTGACTTAACCGAAGCTTCCCAAAGACCACCAAAGGATGGCGCTCTAGGTGGTACAAACTTCCATTCTATACCCTCAGCAGATAAGAAACCTGCTAAATTATCATCTGAATCCTCAATAAGTTTTAGAAATCTCTTGAGCTCTTTATTGGCACCTACAAATGTTTTCCCATTATCGGAATACAATTTAGCACATTTACCTCTGCGACTAAAAAATCTTTTTAATGTAGCACAATAAAAGCATCAGATGTAAGATCTGACACAATTTCTATGTGAATCGCTTTAGATACAAATACACAAATATAAATTTTATGCAAAATTCCTTTTCTGTGATTTTTGTACCTGATCATGAATGGGCCACAAAAATCCACACCAGAACAGTTGAACGGGTAATCTGGGACTACTCTATCACGGGGTAGATTACCCATTAGAGCTGAGAGAGGTAACAAGGGGTCGGCTTTTAAAACAGACAAGGCACTCATGCACTACTTTTCTGCATAATGAACCACCATTTAATGGCCAGAACTTTTCGCTTACATAGTGTAGAAGAGAAGAAGCACCAGTATGCAGATTCTTTCTATGGAAATGGACAATTATTTGAACAGTTAAATTATGAATTCCTGGTAAAATTGCAGGATGTTTATTAACATAAGGTAAATCTGAATTACTCAGCCGGCCTCCAACTCTCAATAATCCATCACTGTCTATAAAGGGGTTTAAATTTCTAAGTTTACTATTAGGGGAGACAACTCCTTTACTTTGTAAGCTCTTAATTTCAGCCAAAAAAACCTGTTCTTGGACCATTCTGATCAGTTTAGTTTCTGCTTGGTCTATATCTGTAGCAGAAAGGGGACCACTCAATATTAGTTTACGTTTGTTTACATTATTACTAAATCTTAACACATAACTAAATATACGAACAATTTTCATATAACTATTACTTTTACGTAACAAAGTAGATAAAATAGAAGATACACAATTAGTTGAAACACAAACACTAGATGTAATTATATCAGAACTCGAACCAGTTTTCAGTTCCTTAGAATACTCGCATTCCTTAACTGGTGACAAACTTGTTTCTTCACTTGACAACTTACCTTTTTCAAGAAATTGTGGACCATGCCACCATAACCTTAAATTTGGAAGGTCACAAGGGCGCAATCCCCGAGACACAAGATCTGCTGGGTCGAGAACAGATGGCACATGGTTCCACTGAAAACCTTCAGTCAATTCTTGCACCTTGGTCACATGATTGGCCACGAAGGTTTTTAAACGATTGGCAGGTGTATCTAACCATGCCAATGCAATAGTTGAATCCGTATGTAGCACAATATCACTTATGTTTAACCTCAAGGTGGAGCGTATTTTCTTGACGAGTTGAGCTAATAAAATACAGGCACAAAGCTCGAGTCGAGGTATGGAAATAACTCGAATTGGTGCAACACGAGATTTGCTGGCAAGAATGCTCACTTTGGCAGCACCGTTGTGAAGAAAACACTGTAGGTAAACGACTGCTTCGTAGACCGCTTCAGATGCATCCGCAAATCCTTGGAGAACGATTCTAACATTATTGTCAGCCATAATAAATGTGTTAATTTTCACTTCCTCGCTACATTTTAATGTTGTCACAAATTATCTCCAATCGTTGGCAATTGAATTAGGTAACACATCATCCCAATCCAGTTTACATTGCCTTAATTGCTGCAGAAACACCTTTGCTTTCGCAATCACTGGGCCTAAGAAACCCAAAGGGTCGTATAGCTTAGCAATTACACTTAAAACTTCACGTTTTGTATATATATATGTTTAGCTGAAACAGATACCTTGAACACGAAACAATCTTCAAATGGCTTCCAACTAATTCCCAATGTCTTCACAGATAAGTCAATGTCAGTAGAAAATGAATGCTCGACGTCTGATGACAACGAACTATTTAATAACTCAGGAGAATTAGATGACCACTTATGAAGGTTCATTCCACAAGATTGCAGGGCGTCTTTCAGTTGCGATTGCAATTGTTGAGCAGTCTCCAAATCCGGCGCTCCGCTCACAATATCATCCATGTAGGTATTATACACTGCTGGACAATTGCTAAGGACGGATCACAAATTGCTATGTAGCATAACATTAAGCGAGACATGAGGCCTAGTAGGATAAAATATAGTTGCCACACTGTTCAGACATTAGAATAAAGAATATTTATTGTTCTGGAAAGTACAAAAGCTGTGAAACATCTGAAAGAAAAAAAGTTCATTTGATCTGCGTACGGAGAAATGGAACAATGCATCTAAAAGTCAGCAGGCACCTTAAAGAAAGGTATCAGTACGGGATATGTCCACCGTGGAGAATGATGCAACATTCCACACGTCGTACCATACTTTGCACAACATTATCCAGCAGCTGTTGAGGCAATTTATCCCATTCCTCTGTGAGTGCACGGATGAGGGGTGTTCTTGTTTGTCGGAGGATAGTTTCGACCAGCAACTTGCCTCCCCAAAGCATCCCAAACATTTTCAATGGGGTTTAGATCTGAAGAACGCGCTGGCCATACGAGACGTTGAATACCCTCACTGTCTAGACAATCCTGAACAGCGAGTGTTCGATGACACGTTTCGTTGTCGTCCATAAAAACAAATTTAGCACTGACAGCACCACGGAAAAGACGAACATGAGGAAGTAGAACTTCATCAATGTATCGTTGGCCCGTCATAGTCCCATTCGCAACCACATGTATGCGCGTGCGTCCATTGATCATGATGCCGGCCCACACCATGATACTGCATGTCGGATATCGGTCCTTTTCCTGGATATTTTCTGGACGATAAGCAGTACCACTCTCGCGCCAGATCAGTTGGCGTCTACAATCCGATGACAGACTGAACCTACTCTCATCTGAGAATAGTACGCATGCCCAGTCCTGTTCAGTCCAATTGTGATGCTCACGACACCATTGCAAACGGGCAGTACGGTGCTGTCTGGTCAATGGGACACACACAGCAGGTCTGCGTGCGTATAGTCCTCCTCCTCTCAAACGTCTGGCAACAGTTTTTCGGGAGATCTGCTTTCCTGGGGCAGCAAGAAACTTATTTGCCACCTGCTGATCTGTGGTGCGCCTGTTCCTTTTTGCTGATAGGACGATATATCTGTCTTCTGCAGACGTCGTACTTCTAAAACGACCTCCCCCGTGCCGTCTACTACACATTCCAGTAGTTTTAAATGACTTCCACAGCCGTGAAACAATGCTGTGAGCGATGTCGAACTCCCTGGCAACCCCTGTTATTTTTCGCCCTTCTTCGATCTTTCCAATAATTCGGCCACGCATAAAATCATCTATGTGATGTCGGGAAGACATGCCAAAAATTTTAAGTTCGTCTATTAAATCTTTCCTGTAAAACTTTGACTTGAAACAACAACTGTCCACGCGCGTCAAAACCTTTAAAGCTCTTATGAACGCTATCACGTGATGAACAGACGTGGAAAAAAAATTTGCATACTCATACATCTTCTGACTAATATCCCGCACTTATTCTAATTTTCCACATTTTGCTTCCTTTCTTTTTGTGGTTGCTATGGATGATAGTGTTATCCGTCCTTAGCAATTGTCCAGCAGTGTATAACAGGGTTTCAGAAGCTAAAGGAAATCTCTCGATTTTTCATCCTTCGCCAACTGCTGCAGGGTTCTTATGGCAAGGAAGGGTGCGTTGGACAGCCCGTAAGTGACAGTCTTTAGTCGGTACGTTAAAATTTCTGTATCTAGTCCATGTTTCCATATAATGCGTTGCAAATCCTGCTGATCAGGATTTATTAATATTTGCCTGTACATCTTTTGTATATCAGTCGTAAAAGCAAATTTGTGTCTTCTAAAACGAGATATTGTCTCAAACACATCTTCCTTCACTTCACCTTTCAATAAAATGCCATTAAGGCTTATGCCTGTTGTGGTGGAGGATGAACCGTTAAAGACGATTCTTTGTTTAGTAATCAGTTTTTCAGGGCGTAATACACCATGGTGGGGTATGTAGTAATGTGTGGGTGGTTCACTTGACTCAACTACCCTTTCCAAATGACCTAACTCCTCATACTCCTTCAAAAATTCCGCATACAACGATAAATAACTAGAATCCCTAGACAACTGTTTCCACAATGAATTAAGTCGCCTAATAGCAATATCTTTGGAGTTTCCTAAATAAGACGGATCTTTATTTAATGCCATCGATACTACATACCTACCCTCACAATTCCTCCTATGAGTGCGCACAAAATGATCCTCACACAAGGACACCTCTGTATCAACCTTAGGCTCTATGTGAACACCTTCAATTTCCCAGAATTTTTTCAGTGTTTTGTTTAAATCGTTATCAACAATTAATCCGCAATGAACGCGATTTTCTGTAACTTGTGATCTACACTTCCACTTACAACATAACCAAACACCGTATTTTGTAACACTAAATGCGAATTATCACAATAAAATTTTCTAGGCTTTAACAATTCGTAAAAGATTTCAGCACCAAGTAACATATCAATTCTATCTGGTATATTAAATTTATCATCCGCTAAGGGCACAAACTCTGAAACATTAACATCTACATCAATCACCCTGTTTGGAATGAGATCTGTAATCTTATTAACTACTAACAACATTAACTCACTCTCAAAAGTTTTGACTTTATTTGAAACTGAAGTTTTTACGCAATTTTTAACAATCATAGAAGCATCATTAACGCACGAAACCACTGTATTTATTTTCTCCATTTTCAGCTGCAACTTCTCAGCACATGCCCTCGTACATAAACAAAACTGCGATCCTACATCTAACAAGCATCTGACCTCCACCCATTGAGAGTATTTATTTTTAACAAAAGCGCGCGTACAGTACTCAAAAACACATTCTTTAGTCTGCCTTTCTTAAACCCAGTCGCCACAAACTGTAATTGTGAATTTGCTTCAACTGATCCATCAATCTGCCCTGGAACAAAAGTAGGAGCATCCAAATTTAAATTATTAGTGGGAGTGGGATTCCTCGTTTTGTCACGTGAAAAATGAATCAAGCTATTATGAGGTCTAAGGCAAAAACAATTTTTCTCTGAACGGCATTCCTTTAATCTATGAGGTAAAAAACAACGAAAACAAAGATTATTCCGTTTAACTACCTCTACTCTATCCTCAACTGACAGTTTCTTTAACTGATAACACTTAGAAAGGGGATGAAAATTATTACCCTTACATAGAACACAATTTGGTTTGGTTTCGGCCACGAAAACATTCGACGAGTTTCTCTCTTGATGCCAAGTGCTAACCGTCTGCAGTCTATTTCGCCCATCTGTTTTGACTCCACTCCTTGGATTTCTGCTCATTAAATCATTCGAAACCTTTCCTCTCGTGGATAAATAGACATCACATTCCCTTCCAAGCTGTTGAGGCTTGAAATATGTTTCTCCCTGTTTCGTTGCAATATGATTCATCGTATCTCTATCTAGCGTTTCAAATATTTTATCTGAAATTATTAGATCACACAAAGAGCGGAATTCATTAACTTTACGCAACTGACACACACACACAATAATAATCGAAAGTTGCACTTAAGCAGGAAGCAAACTGAACATAGTTTTCGGATGGTAGTTTACGAGCCTTTTTAAAGTTACTCGGACATTCTTGTGGCGTCGGTTCAAACTCTCTTAATATTAATTCTTTAATTTTAACATAATTGCTTAAATCCTCTTGACTCACATATGTTAGCAAATTATTGACTCTTTCTCCTAAAATATTTAATAGAATTTCGGCTTTTAGCTCATCAGGCACGGATTTGATTTGAAATGCCTTTTCTAAAGAATGAAAAAATAAATTAAAGGACTCTGACCTAACCGGTACTTGAATTGTCAAAGTTTTAATGCTCTTTACCAAACTCTCCAATTTATCAGTTATGGAGCTTGGTTCTCCGCTTTCAAGAGATTGAGAATTTTTTCGGATTCCTTCCTAACCTTCGCCAATTCTAATTGTTTTTCAATCTGAGATAATTTAATTTTTTCTAATTGAAATTTTCAGCCTCGCGCTCATTTTTCTCAGCCTCTTGTTTACTTTTCTCTAAAGCATTTTCAACAAGACTACGCACAAATTCGATATCATTTTTATACACGGCACTTGATTCAATTAACTTTTTTAAATCTATTATTTTAGCTTTGCTAGGAATCACCAAACCCATTTCCACAGCAACCGAGATAAGCTCGTCTTTCTTTAGATTTAATTTCAACGCCATTTTTAAACTTATTTTGTCACAACATCTACACAATATACACTATTTTCAACCAAAAAGCATTTGTAAGCACCTAAATTACACTATTGAGAATAGGAAAGTATACAAAAACACACAACAAGAATATCACAATCAACACAAATCTACAAACACTAATTTCAACCATGATATCCGTTAAAACTATTCAACTATTAACACCAACTTTAGCTAACACAACCAAATAACTCCTAAAAACATCATTAAGAATAGAAACACTCACCTATTCAAAAATTTCACCACCAAATGCTCAACTAATAAAGCACAAAACCGTAGTTGCTTGTTGAACTCCGGGAAAGTCGGACCAAAATGTTTGATCAATACACCCGGGATAGCTCAATAACACACACCTCACACATGGACTGTAAAACACTCTCTATTTTTATTCACCTAAAAACATAGTAACTGGAGATACACAGACAGCACCGTCTGGCGCACGGTTTTTGCGACAAGCATGAACATCCCCTTTTAACGAAGATTGCCGATTGATAAACACACTTCCAATTTAAAACAGAAAAAATGTTGCCAAGTTCAAGATAGCTACAATCCCTCATGAGGATAATAATTAATTGTAAGATAAAAAAAATATTCCTTTTTTTTTCAAGTAGGAAGCCTAAGCCAAGTAGGAAGCCTGTTTTTCCTGAATAGAAATATGGGAATCTGAGAGTTCAAGAGTCTAAAATATTTGAACTAGTTTTCTGATGATCGAGCTATGCTTAGTTTTTTCCAAAGCTCATCTTTGATAAATACTTAGGAGCATTTCTTTTGTAAATATTAGATAAAATCGAAAGTATTGTAAACTTCGATAATCTCCCTTCGATATACGGATAAGCCTTTCTGTTTTAAAGAAATATATTCACAAAACTTTATGTTTTTTAACTTACAACAATTTATATTGTAAGAGAATCATTTTGAGAGCTTAGCTCATAGGGTACATTTGGCAAATATGGGCATAAAAACACTTAATTGAAAGTAAACTGCACTAAAACACTTTCCATTTTTCCGAAATTAAAACATTTCAAACTTTAGATAGTGATCTTTTTAATAGTATATGAACAAACCTTTAACTCTTTTGTTGCTATGTTTATAAAGAAGCTCCAGAACCATTTCCACAATTGCCCATATTTACGTAATACTTCGGCTAATATAAGCACAATTGCCAGAAATATGGGCTGGTTGTATTTTAAAAAAGGTAAGATAAGAGCTGTCATCCCTATACAATTACATTTTCTATGCAAAAAAGTATTTTTACATAAACTACATGGTTGACAAATGATAAGTAAAATTAAACCCCTTTGTTATTGATAAATTGTACCCAAGATTTTATCCATAAATTAAAAATAACTGAACAGTGGAAACCAAAAAAACAATTAAATTAACACAAACTATTACAAACTTAAAGAAAAGCAATACTAAATGTAGACTTGCACTTTTATGATACGCTACACTCACTAGAATAGAAGAGGTCATCCTCTCACTCAACACATTCCTCATGGAATCAGGATGAACTAGAGCCGCAACATTGCACCTGTTATTGTCCTTCATTTTCTTCATAACAGTTAACACTACAAACAGGACAAATACAGGACGCATTGTGTTTTCTGGCACTTGCTGTTGCTCTATGTTTTACCCCTTCACCTTCTCTACGACCTCCGTTGGCAACTCTCTTCTTCATAGAAGCAAGACCTTCTGAACGGTAAAATCCTAGTCTGGCACACTGCTGTTTTTGGCGCCATTTTTCTTCGCCAAATGGCGCCAATAACCCCTGTTTCAAAAAATGACGTCATGGAAGAAAACGAAAAAAAATCGGGTGTTGACTGTCTCAGCTGGTGATCAAAAACCCTAAGAAAACGGGGTTTCCGTAATGGCGTCAGGGACGCTGAAAACATATGTATTTACACAAAAGCATAAAATAAAGAAAAGGGCAAAAAGAGAATTTCTACGAGATAAAGGCAATAAAATATGGGAAAAACAGCATTTTAAGAATTGTAAAAAATCACTTACCACTCTGTTTTTAATGTTTAAATCATTCACTACAAACTCATTCATACTCTTGCCAAACCAATACCTGGTTAAGCGCAAGATCACACAAATACTCAATCTACTATGACTAAACCACATACCTTTTCTTACACTCCGGCAAACAAAGTGGGGATTCTCTTGCGACTGTACTCGACAACGCCATTCAAAACCATCAATCGTACCCTTTCGTTCTACCAAACGCATATCCTTTTTACACTTCGGACACTCATATCTGGAGAGAATTAATCCTTCTTTCATAACCCAATCTAAAGCAGCCTTATTCCCTTGCTCTCAAGCAATTTTATTTCGCAAGCCATTCTAACAACCGGTGGAAAATCAAGCCAAAAATCGGAACACGTGGGGAAGAAAGTAAGAGCAGGGGTGAACTCGACGTGTTGCAGCAGGTTCAAGGGCGAAAATGGACGATGTCCACTTTTCAACCGATATTTTTTGCTTGACCGGTTTTAGGGTTGCCATATGTTAGCCACCGGACTGGACAATCCGGAAGGGTTGCCATATTGTAAATTTTATCGCCAAATTTTTTGGCGCCATAGATTTTGTCGCCAAGCAGTGTGCTTGACTAAGATCCACCCCAAGAATCCAAACACTTTCAAAAATTGATGTTAAGGGGATTGAACTACAACAATATATTAAAAGTACAATGCATTGTTTCAAACAAATAAAAAAGAAGCATACGCTCAAATAAAAAACATGGCAATTTAAACCATGCTAAAAATTATTTTTGAAGGGATTAGGCCCGCTTATAGATGAAAAGAGATAAAGAAAGAAATTTAAGTTACTACCTATAAATAACTATTGAGCACACTTCACAAAATTTTACTTAAAATAAGGAAGTCAAAATATAAAAATATGCATAAACAAAAATCCTCAAAGTAAACCAATTTCAAACCCATAATATAAAAATTCGAAGATATTGAAAGAATAATGAAATCTGAATACAATATAAGTACCACATGTGTGCAAATGATAATATTGCTTGAGAGTTTCGTTTCCCCGCAACATTAAACTCCTATCATGCCATGTTCAATGCCGAATAATTTAATGAAATGCGCAATTAGTTATAATTATTTAATTTATATTTAGTTACAGTCCAGAAATAATACGGAATATTTAATTTTTGATTTTTTCAAAAATAAATAAGAATTAGAAAAAAAAGAGTAACCCTATGACTTTTGAACTATACACAAAAATTAGGGTATCACTTTATATTTTATAAATTCTAATTATTTTTGAAATTTGTTTTTTGCCGTAGTAACTATCTTATTACCTTCATTATTTTTAAAACTCATGGAGTTAACAACTAATCCTATATAATGACTAATTGGTATTAATTCTTATTTTTTTTCCTTGTAATACATTCCTTTAACTAGTCAGTTCTAGGCCAAGAATTAACTAACAATAAAATCTAGGCGTTTAAATTAAATACCATTCTTAGTCAGTAATACAACGACGAACCTTATTTTAAAAATGTATTTCCAAACTTTGTGGGAACACGTTAAACGCAACTCTATGCATCCATAAAAACTGGAACTATATAGCTACAACTAATCATTTCTATCAATTGGTTTAGTTCATGGCAAATGGAGAAACGCGCTATCTGGAGACATTGCCCAAGTACGAAAATTACATGAATAATATTCAATCAGGCGATGAAAGGGCACAGAAAATATATAAATTAAAACCACTCTAAACATTTATATATTTATTTTTTTGAAAAAAGTCACAAATATGCATTTATAATTATTATAATTGCATTTTAAAAATAATACACAAATACTATCGATTAAAGTAGAATCCGAGCAAAAGTAAAATGCACTTCATTTGCAAATATTACTAAATACAAAAAATCACACTGACAATAGAAAATAATCAGTGTTTTTAAAACTATCGAAGCCATTTAACACTGAAAGAATTTTATAACATATTTACAAATAAAATATAATTGTACACTAAAATATACAATCTATACAAAATCAAAGGAACAAGTTGAAGCAAGCTAAATAACTATTTTTATAAACTAATTATTTTTCTCTCCGAGAAAGAAATCGTATCTGAAATTGCTATAAAAGAATACTCATGATGGAAACAATCAGTTACGATATGCCAGTATTTAAAAAGAAAACATAATTTTTCTAAGAAAATTATCCTTAGAGCAGTTCAGGTTTTGTGGGATATGGAGAGCAATAGAGGCTGTTATCCCTTCCTTACAGCACTTTTTTGTAAACGTTGTAATCCTTTTCAGACACATGCCATTTCTTGATTTACAAACTAATATTACTATTTCCGGTAAGCATGAAAAAAGGACAAACATTTCACTGTAAAATTAAATAAATTATATTCCTCGAATAAATTCCGAAATTAAGTTTCATTTTTATTTCCTAATCTGTGTTTGCTAAATTGTAAGATTTTAGCAAACACCAGGCATGTTTAACGTTTTCAATATATTTTTATAGATCTGCCTTTATTTTTCACATTCAAAACTTGATATTTTTAGAACTGTCAATTATCAGGGTTTGATAAAGTCGTCCCATTCTTATCGTCGATTCTTTTACTACCTTGACTTCTTTTGCAAATCACTCAATTGGGAAATTTAAATACATCAGTGGAGCAGTGTGGATATCGGTAGTTCGGCTTAGAAAACTTGCAAAACTGCTTTCAACTTTTTCGTTAAAACCATAGTTGTAAGACTATAATTTTTCAGAGAAACAATTCTTCAGTGAATCCACAAGCACTTTTACTGTCTTAGGATTTCGATAATATTCAGAGCTTCTGACAGTTAATCAACTGTCTTGTACAGCTACGTTCATCAGCATATCATTGCAAGATATTTTTCCAGTATCTATTACGGACTTCTCTCCTGGTTGAAAGAGGCCTTTCATACTTTATCTCAGCTTCCTCTTAAATTAAGTTCACCACTTGGATACAATGCTCGTTTGAAGCACTTTTTCCTAGAAACAACATTCATCGAACGGAAAATTTCACTTAAAGTCACATCTTTGCACAAATATTAAATGAATCTTTTTGTTAAATAATAATTTCAATAAATTTAAAAATAATTATAGTCTTCATTTATCATTATTGACATAAAATTTTTATTTTTGGCAATTTCAATTGGTGCTATTCCAAAGGCTTGAAAGCTATAACGTTTAAACCTATATCCTGAAACTTATCTGTTCTTATTTAGTAAATCGTAAATTCCTTAATAATGGCTTAAATTTTTCACTAGTTTTTCTTTATTCTTGGGATACCTACAGTGCTTGGTAATCGGTTCTACCCTGCGATATATATTTATTTTAACTATCTTCGAACTTAATCCGTACAAATATGTTATTCAAGCCGTTGTCGACGATCTTTCCATAGTTACTTTTAGTTTTAATAGTAGTAACCCCTCGAGAGATCATATAATACTATTATTAATCTAATCCAAAATAATTTAACTCAATGGATATCTCAGTTGAAAATGATTCCTGCTATCGTCTTTAGGTGGTCCAAAGTTTACAGACGTGACACACGGTGTAGAAAAGTGTTCAAGCAAACATCGATCTGTAAAATTAATAATAACTTCATTTGAGTTCCGAATGTTATAAAATATTTCGTTTTAATCATACGTAATCAGTTCTAGACTTTTTACATTGAATAAATGATATACTCAGAAAATATTTAAGCACATTTGAAATTTTTAGTTTTAAATGTAATTCTTATACATTGAAATGCGTAAGTTCATCCGTAAGCATTCGTATGCAGTTGATATCACTGGCGTAGCCAGCCCTCAGTGGGGCCTGTATCAAAATTCTTTGGGCCTCTTTTTTGAGGGGGGGGGGACGTGGGAGCCTCGTATCATTGATACGGCTGATATGGTAGTATCTACGTCCCTGGTTGGTGTTGAATGAACGATTTCTTAAATAGCTGTGGTATGAAATAGTTTTCCCATCTCGGCACTTGGTGACAAACTGAGTTCCATTCTGAGAATTTATCTTCTCAAAATTCAGCTAAGCAACTCCCATCAATTATGTAGTCCTTCTAAATATTTTTCTTTGGCGTACTGCTGAGGGTTAATGATTGCAAGATCGTTGTCGGCGTTGGTGAGTTGTGCATCCGAGTGTTGTGTCACTGAAAAATCAGTCAATCATGTGGTTGGTTTGGGCACTGTGGAGACTGGAATGCCTGCTTATGTTTACGCTTCATCACTTACCTGTAGTTCAAAATTACGAGGTCCTTCTCCAAAACCAGTGAAGCAAGAGAAAAAAAAGCAAACAGTCAGTCATATATGTTTTGCATTAAACAAAAATTACATTGAACACCAATAATGGAAATCACATTGTTCAAACTGTAATAATATAATTAATTTTAATTTAATTATTAGCCTTATATGTAGTGCAAGAATAGGTATGCATTACATATTCTTTTGTAATAAGTAAATAGACATATCTTAACAGTGACGCAACGTACATCCCCACAACCCCTCATTGCCTGGGCGGGGAGTAGGGATTCTAGGGATTCCCAAAGCTTGACTGACGCAAAGTACGTATTTGGGCTAAGGGCCCAAATCCTGAGTTTGCAGGAGGGTGGTCCTAATATTCTTCGCTACGCCTCTATCTCTTAACAATAATTTATCCTTTTTTATGAGCTACCTGAAAGCTACTATATACTCTAGGGAATTCATGTAGACCTTTGTTATGAATCACAAAAAATACCATCTAGATATTAAAAATTATCTGCAATTTTATAAGCAAAGAAAGAAATTTCAGATTGAATTGCGAATTATTCACATTGATCATGTGATTTGTAGGACTTTTCAAGGAGGACATTTCATTGCCATTTCCTGGAAAGTGTTATGAACCAATTAGGATGACTCCATTGTCGAAATAAAATCTTTTCAAATCATATTTAGAAAGGAGAGTGTAAAAATCGTTAAATTTTTATATGAGGCTCTTTTTATTATTTGAAATAAGCTGCAACTGCATGAACAACGTAATTGACCAATACAATGAACATATGCTTTTGTTGAATTGTGCTTTCTAAGAATTACAAGTTTATGGTTACATTATTTTACGAAAATAACAATTAATAAGTTTTTTTTAGTTTTTTTTTCTTTTAAAATAATTTTATTTATTTTATCTAAATTTTATTTAAACCTGAGTAAAATTGATCTTTCTCCGAGAGAACCGCGAAAGAAATGTAAGCAAACCAGTTCAAACCGGTTACAGAAAGGAAGGTGAGATAATGCGCTGAAATGTGAGTTAAAAATTCGAGCGTGGTTTTTCAGTTAATGTTTTTATATAAAGTTCTAATATTTACATCATTTTTAATAACAATTGACTATTAGGTTCTACGCAGTCATTCAGTAAGTGTGGTAAATATTGTATAAAAAATATACGAGTTTTAATTTTTCTCTTTGTACAACTTCAACTTAATGCGTATCGGTCTTTCTTGTTTCATCATTTTTGAATATTAGTTTCTTTTAAAAATTGATTGCATTTACATAATTTACTTCTTATTATTAGAGTGAAAATTGTAAAATGTAATACATTTTTATCAGTCTTTGTGTCCTTTTTTCCCTTTTCTATTTTGACTCGGATGATCGTATAGACGGTTAAATTCAATCAAATCTAAAAGTTACTGTACAAGTGAAGTTATAGCTTTATACTTAGCTGCATTTTTATTTTAGAACCTACCTTTGCTTTTGTAAATGTTTTGTGTTAGATATCGTCAAGATTCTTACTAATTTACTTCGAACCATATTCAGATATATTTGGAAGTCATTTTCTTATGCTCGATAATTGTTTCGTAGTGATTTTTAAAGTTTCGTGTTATTTCAAATTCTAATCGGAATTCATCACTTTACCGATTATTAGAAAGATCAAATATTAATTATCTAGAAAATTCTGACATGGTGTAAAATACAGTAAAAACATTTGTTTTATTTTATTGTCTTTGTATTATGCAAATCTTTTCCTTTTTTCCACAAATCATAATTTTTGTTGTAGATTCTAAGTGCTTATAATTTATCCCAAGTTATTAGAAGTTTCTAAAAAAGTTTGTTTTTATTTTGGATGTAGTTATTTAGTTAACTGATTGAAAATCATTTATTGGATAACCATGAACACTTACTTAATATTAAGACATTAAAATTTAGTTTTTTGAGATTTTTATCTCAAATTTATTTCAAGTAGCAGGAATTTATCGTAATGCCATTAAATATACAATGTTTTTGGTTAATCTTTGAGGGGTAAAAACAAAGAAATGCGATGGTTTGCCAAACCTCGGACATGCAACATATAATTGGCCGTGTGAAAAGCAAGGGTTTTCTAAATCTAAGCTACAAATTGTCATTGTTTGACCTTGTGACTTATTAATAATCATAGCAAATACCAAGTGAAATGGAAATTGCAAACATTTGAATGGGTAGGCGAGTCTGAAAGAATCATTGGGATCTGTGGTAGAAGTACAACTTCACCTTAAAGTTTGTCGCTCAAAATAGGGGCCTCAAGAATATTGCCCACGATTTTTTTTATGAACAATCGTGCACCCTTACGTAATTTGGGCACATTTTTAACTAATTGCGATATTGGACTGAATTGTGAATCTAAATCATTCTGAAATTCACTTGAACCCACACAAAAATGTCATCCAAATCGGTCCAGCCATTTAGGAGGAGTTCAATCACTTACATGCGCACAGAAGAATTACATATATAAAGATTATTTGAAAAGCTATTAATTAAAAACGCTAAAAAGCGTGATTCCTCTGCATTTTTGTAACAATAAAGACCCAGTTTTGCTGGAAATAGATTTTCGACGCCAACTTACGTCATTTTTATAACAATAACGTTGTTACAACAATGCAGGTGAATATTGAGCTGGATATTTTTAATGTTTTTAATTAATATCTTTTTAACTAATTGCAATATTGGACCGAATTGTGAATCTAAGCCATTTTCGAATCCACTTGAACCCGCACAAAAAATTTCATCAATCAGTCCAGCCGTTTAGGAGGAGTTTAGTCACATACACACACACAGAAGATTTTTATATATAAAGATAGTAGTAATAATTACACTAGAAAGTTAATATAAGTAAGGATATGAACACAGCACTAAATAAAATACAGTGAAAATCACTTTATATGAAACTGAAGAGACTGAAATGTTTTTTTCCTTTTAAGGGGTATTGCAAAAAAAAAAAAAAAAGAACCATATATTCAACAAAATTAAATTTATTAGAATACATTTTATTTACATAGATATGTATGTATGCAAGTATTTAATAAAAATCTATGGGGGAAAAAATTTGCAAGTACTTGAGGAAATTTAACACAATTTTCAAGTTATAAAAAAAAATTTATTTGTGTAGGTATTTACTCTATATAAAAATAAGTATACATTTTTCAAATCAAATTCTTTGAAGTTTAATATTTTTTGGAGTATATTCCAAGGAATATAAGAGTACTGTTATGTTTGGTATATTATTTCAACAATATTATTAATTATATTCAACCAATATTATTAATTTATAAGTATTCATTAAGTAACTATGTCTATATTCAAGAAACTAGATTATTAAATCTGAAAAGTATTTTATTTAATATTTATAGGTGCAGAACCTCTTTTTTCGTGTGATATTACTCTTGTCAGTATTTAAAAACTGCCCAGAAAAGTAAGCATTTAAAAAATATTTCTCTGATTTTATTGTGTTTTCTTTAAATTAACTAAGTATTCTTTTTTTAAAAAATAAAGACAAGATTTCTGATTTTATGAAATTATTCAAGTTTTTTTTTTTTTTTTTTTTTACATTTAAACAACTATTTTTAGAATATTTTTTAGAAAAATTCTGCTGGTTAGTTTTGTTTTAGAAGTGTTTTGCATATCAGTTTGTAAACTGAGGTGACAAAAGTCATGGAATACCTCATAATATCATGTGGGGTCTCCTTTTTGTATGGTGAAGTGCTTCAACTTGACTTATCATGATTCAATGTCATTGGAAATCCTCTGCAGAAATATTTATCCATGTTACTTCAATTGCTGTCTATAATTGCAAAAGGGCAACCGGTGTAGGATTTTGTGCACGAACTGAGCTCTGACTTATCTAATATATATTATAAATGCGAAAGTTTGTGAGTATCTTTGTGGGTCTTTCACACAAAAACAACTGAATGGATTTTAATGAAACTTTACAGTAATATAGCTTATACATCAGAATAACACATAGGCTAAAATTTATAAAGATATTGTGAGAAGTTTTCAAAATATAACGACAATTGTCAAGAAAATAGAAAAAAAATTCTGCCATTTGCAAAAAAGCCCGTGACAGCATTCATGTATCTTTTTTATCCCTTCTGTTTTGTCTACGCCAAACCTCAGTGCGCTTTGGCTTTTAATTTATTCCGTTCATCAGTGTCATCACTATTTTTATTTCATAATAAAACTAGATTTCGAAGGGAGAGGTGGTGGCAAGATTTTAACATAAAATAAAAGATCGAAATTTGAAGTTATATTTTTATCTGTGAGGGGGAGGGGAAGAGGAAACAGTAATTTTACACTAAAAAACCGTGTTATGCCGGGCTAGATGGAGGGGGGGGGGGAACCTGTCTTAAATCGAAAATATGTGGAACAAATTTCGAAAAAGGGAAATTTAATGAAATAATTTTAGAAATCACACACATTGCACGCGTACAAACGCACACATAATTGCTGGCGTCATGAGGGAAAGAGAAAGCCCGTGCAAAGCCGGGCCATGCAGCCAGTATTCCATAATTCAATGAGATTCATATCGGGTGGTCCAAGAGACCAAATCATTTGCTGGAATTGTCCAGGATTTTCTTCATCCCAATTGCAAACTGTTGCAGCCAGTGCCATGGTACATTTGTCGTCCTTAAAAGTTCCATCATTAAGTCCATGAATGGTTGCAAGTAGTCACCAAGTAGCTGAACATAACCATTTCCAGTCAATGATTGATTCAGCACTCCTTGTAAATACAGACCACACCATTAGCTTGCACTATGCCTTATTAACAACTTGGATCCTTGGCTTTGGGGTGTGCCATTTTTCTGTGCCACATTCGAACCCTACTATCAGTTATTAACTGGAATCATGGCTTATCTGACAAAGCTGCAGCTTTCCAGTTGTGTAGGGTCTAAATGATATGGTTACGAGTCCAGGCGATTTAGTGCCAGGGGCGTAACTACTGCCATATCAATGATATGGAGCCCCCAAGTTACAGGGGCCCCAACATGTGCAACTACAGTACCACTACCAGGGCTTTCTTTTCTAAAAAGAGCCCCGAAGAAGTTTTGATACAGGGCCCACTCAGAACTAGCAATGCCAGTGTTTAGTGCTGTTTGTAAAGGCACTCTAGTTGGTCTTCTGTTGCCATAGTCCATTAAAGCCAAAGTTCGCCACACTGTCCTAACAGACATGTCTCTTGTAAATCTTCCATTCATTTTTGCAGTTTATTCATACAATGTTGCTTGTTTAACACTGGCAGTTCTACAGATGTTGCTGTTCCCAGTCATTAAGTACAAGCAAAATGAAATTAGGTATTTCTAGCATACACTTGACACTGTGGATCTAGGAATGTTAAATTCTCTAACGATTTCTGTAGTGGAATGTCCCATGTATTTTGCTCCAACTACCATTTCATGTTTTAAGTTTTGCTAATTTCCATTGTGTGGTTATCACGTCAGAAACCTTTTCACATAAATACAAAGCCCTGCCATTGAACTGCCCATTTACACATTTTTTACATAATACTCCTGGCATTTGTATATTTGTACAAAGGTATGTCATGACTTTTGTTGTGTTAGTGTATAATACCTCACTTTTGGATGTGTCTGGACACCCATGTTACTCTTTATTTATGTAATCATTTATCATAGAGTTAGTGTAACATTTATATTGATTCACGAGTGAAAATTTGTTTCATAAATGTAAAATTGCTATGATTTAAATTAAATCAATTTTGCACCCCAAATTTCTTTAACTAATTTTTAAGCTTTTGTAAAATCAAATACACCTTCCATCCTTTATTACATGTGTATACTTTTTCCCCTTAAACATAAAATTAACCTGCGGATATGTTAATTTTTTTAAATCTTTGTCTGTTTGTATTATTTTGCTATTGATTTTTAATAAGTTTTTATCTTTTAAATGAATTTATAATTAGCTGTTTCTAACATCTGTATTATTTCATTATCTCAGTAGACATTTTTAATTTAAAAAAGGAAAACATTGACCTGTGTTTAATTAGATCTATGTGTTTGGGTGTTAAAAGCTTTGTTTTAGTGTAGTACATTTTACATTGTGATTTTTGGAGTGATATACTATTAAACACTTCAATGAGGAAATTTTTTCTTAAAATTTCATTTTGAATTTGAATTAGCAGTGGCTAGAATAGTAAAAATTTATAACTTTCATAAGCTAGAATGTGACTTTTAAATTTGAATTGTTAAAATTTCATATACCGTAAAGTCTGGTGTATAACATGCACTTTTAACACAAAAAACAAGACTAAAATTATGGATGCGGGTTATACGCCGGGTATAAAAATTAGCTTTAAATGTAAAAAAAAGTGATGAGCATAAAAAAAATTAGACTTCTATATATGTATCGAAATACTGTTTATTTTAAAGAAATGACATATACCTTATGAACCTCAAGAGTGGTAATTCTAGATGTATACTACCCTTCAAAAGCCTTCTTGGATAATACCTCGAATAAATGACTTAAACACATAAGAGCTGTGCATAGGAACATTTCAAGTTTCTTCATCAAAAAAGGGGTGCATGTTATACGATGAATGTACCTTAAAATTACAAAATGCCAGATTTTACAGTATGTTATTACATCAGAATAATGTTTAAATTATATCTGCAAATTTAGTGAACTGTGTTATTGAAAATTTGTCCTTCCATTTGTTTAAATATTTTTAAATTTAGGCACATGAATAACATTTACAATGGAATGTAATGATGTTCGAAAAAAATAAGTAATTTCATATGGTAAACCTTTTATGAATAAACAGTTTTCAGTTGGTTTTGTGAAAATTAAGATTATTTGCTCATAGTATCTAAAGCTATATTGCACATTCTGTACTTACGCATTTACCAATCATTTCAAAATAACTGAAGGAGTTAGCGTAATTTTCAAGTTAAATGAGATAGAACTTTTAAATATGAACTTATCCAATTTTCAGAACTTTATTTCCTTCTAAATGCCACTTTATTTTAAAAACCTAGAATGAGCAAAAAAAAAAAAAAATTTAAACAAAAGTTTAGAAACCTTAACTTTAAAATTTGTATTCTTATCAAAGTATTTTTGTCTTGCTAGGTGAGCACAGCTTGTTAATACCACTATATGACATCTGTTCAAGTGGATGGGATGAAGGACCATGCTGGATTTGGTGGCCCAGGTAAGCAGACTTTTTAAAATTAAGATTCAGAGTATTATTTTGTTATCAGATTTAATATATCCTGAATTTCTTGCATTTTTGTGAGTTAAGTATAATTTAAAATCACCTCTGTTTGCTGTTAATCTTTTTTAATTTATTCATTCATTATATTTCAGCCATAAGTTAGTGCTTGAAAAAGCAACAAAATATTAAATGGAGTTAATGGTATGAGATATATAAGAATCTCATATATAAAAGTTGAAATTGTTTTTTTTTTCTTGGGAAGTATAGCATTTATCTTAAAGTAAATAAATAATTTTTAAATTTTGTTACAGTGTCTATTCAGTAGTTTTTTTTGTCTATGTGTTAAAATAGATTGACTTAAAATGACTTAAAAATTATGGTATATTATTGTTCAGACAGATGTACTTAGTGAGAATGAAATAACTAGACATTAAAATATTCAGAAACTGATCCTAAGAAAACATTGTATTTAAAAAATTCTATTTTTTAATATGTTTCTAAATTTTTTCTTGGCCATATACACGGAGAGTAGTTATAAGTTGTGTTCATGCACCACATATCTATGGCCACAAGTTTAATTATTTTATTGACATTACAGCTTTGAGGAAAGAAAAAAAATATATTTATTGAAAACCATATTGTTTTTCTTGAATGATGTTGTTTCAAAATCTCCTACCCTGCAATGTATTTTGGGAACAAAAAAAAGTAATTTGGTGGACATGGCAAAATTTTAATCACATTTTATTTTGATTCCTGGACTGAACTTAAAGATGAATTATCAGCAAAAAGACTTACATCTTTGGAGATCATACTGTGTTGTTTCCTGATTAGAGCTACATACAATGTATTCAGCAATGCACAATAATAGGCATATTCCTTTGACCCTTTGATGGTTATGAATGAGTTCAGCTTGCAATTGAATCGTGCTTCATAATGCGAACAAACGAGTTCCGCTCAGGAGCAAGATTTTTACCAAAATGGTTAGAAACTAGCACTACTTGCGTAGTGAAAATTTTCCCCAATGCACGCTGACGAGCTGTGCTCGTTTGCCATTACTGTACTGCATTGATTATGTTACAAACGAATCCTACTCGCAAAATTTAGTTAGTTTTACTGTCTGGAGGTGGCAGTATGGGTTCCATGAATTTCTTTTCTTAATGAAGAGGGAATTTTTTTACGCGTATTGTGGCGCGTTTTTTATGGTGTTTGTAGAGTAAAATGGCTCAAAAGCGAAAATTAGATAATTTTGATGATTATGATTGTGATACAGAAAGCTTATCAAGTTTTGATTATGTTGAAGACTTTGTTCCCAGTATATCAAGTTCAGAAAACAATTCAAGACTTATCCGTAGACGTATTTAGTCCTTTCAATTTAATACTTGTCTTATATTTATAATTAACTATTATTATTTATATAATTGATTATAATCATTTATAATTTATTATTTAATAATTATCATTTATTAATTATTTTAAAGTATTTATGTACTGCAAATACTTTAAGAAATTTTTAAAACGCATGAGGCAAGTGATCTACAGCATTTTTGGAAGAACGGTGGGGGAAAACAGCTGCCACTTTCGACTACTGTTTTCTCGTAATACTGCGCGAATTAAGTAAATGAAAACTGCTCATTTCCCTAACTGTCAAAGGGTTAAGGTGACTCCACATTAGTTCTCAAATACAAACAGCATGACTTTCCTTACAGATTTATGCAATTTAGCCTTTTTGAAAAGAGGGAAGTTACTGTGCTTCCACTCTTTGCTCATCTCTTTTGTCTCATGGTCATGTTAATAGATCAGATTCATCCATACTAAGCAACCAAAGAAAATCCTCTTTCTCTTGCTTCAAAAGATTAAACATTTATCCTGATTAGTCCAAGCTGTGTTTTCTTTAGATAAATTAGTAATTATGGAAGTTAGCATGCAGACATCTTCCTAAATAGCTTTCCACACACACTATTGTAGCTAAGATCAGTCTCATTCATGATCAAATGGATAGTTGCTCATCAGTCTAGCAACATTATTTGTGACTGATGGTCTTCCACATATTTCTTGGATGATCTATGAAATCCAATTTGAAAAAAAAAAAAATTCTGCATCACATATCAGTATTATATGATGTCTGTTTTTTATCATTAGCTGTCATTGCATTGTGATTTTACTGGGCACTCATCTTTCAAATGGAGGAACTTAAAGTTATAGCTGGTGGTATATATGGAGCCTTTTATCTTCTTGGGGCCCTAATTTTTTCCTATCTGGGATGTAAGATAGCTACATGATATTTTTTACTTATGTCATAAATGATAGGTAAAGATCTTAGAATGCAGATTTTTTAAAAAAGATTTAAATTGATAAAATAATATTTTTATGAATTAAAAACATGTAAGCTCTTTGAGAAAATTTAGTTAAAGGCATTACTGTATTTTCCTGTATATAATCTACATTGGCGTAAAATTAACAAAGCCTTTTTTTTTCGAGTAAAAAAAATAAAACATTGCATAATCCGCAGCACCGTGTAATTCACAGTAATTTCTACGGTGAATAATCCAAAATATATACTGCCAATAATGTAGCGTCGGATAAAATTTTAAAAATGATTAAAATTCTAAGTAATAAATTGTACAAGTTTTTTTTTTTTTTTTTTTGTAAAATTCTTTCATGTATAGGGCATCCATTGTTCCCATAATTTCTGAACTTTCAATATAAATATCTGTTTGATCACTACACCCGGGATAGCTCAATAACACACACCTCACATATGGACGGTAAAACACTCTCTATTTTTATTCACCTAAACACATAGTAACTAGAGATACACAGACAGCGCCGTCTGGTGCACGGTTTTTGCGACAAGCATGAACATTCTCTCTCTTCCCCCGCGTTGACATGTAATACATTTAACAATAACACAAATTACAATAAAACATTAAACGATAAAATACTATAGGATTACGTAAAACAAATTAAGGTACATATAAAAATTCTAATACACAATATTCAGAGACAAAATTCAAACTGGCATAGGTAAAAGACAAACTCTTGAAATGGCTCTTTTATATTCTCCAAGTTGTGTTTTTACTTTTACAACCCTTATTAGTGCATCACTGCCACTATAAATCTCAGTGATTCTCCCTAAAGGCCATTTAAAGGTTGGCATATTGTCTTCAATGAGAACTACCAAATCACCCACGTTAACATTTTGTTTTTTAAATTGCCATTTATTGCGTTGTTGTAATTCACTAAGATAACATCTGTGCCACTTATTCCAAATTAGTTGTACTAGTCTGGTTATCCGTCTGGGCATTCTCTTTTAATTCAATTAAATTGGGCTCGACTACTGAAGTCATAGACCTCCCTATCAAAAAATGGGCTGGAGTTAAAGCGTTCAAGTCATCCGAATTGCTCGATAAAGGGCACAGTGGCCTGGAATTTAAAATTCCCTCTATTTGGATACAAACAGTTAAAAATTCCTCATAGGTTAAATTTGAGCCACTGACAACTCTCTTAAGATGGTACTTTATTGACTTAACCGAAGCTTCCCAAAGACCACCAAAGGATGGCGCTCTAGGTGGTACAAACTTCCATTCTATACCCTCAGCAGATAAGAAACCTGCTAAATTATCATCTGAATCCTCAATAAGTTTTAGAAATCTCTTGAGCTCTTTATTGGCACCTACAAATGTTTTCCCATTATCGGAATACAATTTAGCACATTTACCTCTGCGACTAAAAAATCTTTTTAATGTAGCACAATAAAAGCATCAGATGTAAGATCTGACACAATTTCTATGTGAATCGCTTTAGATACAAATACACAAATATAAATTTTATGCAAAATTCCTTTTCTGTGATTTTTGTACCTGATCATGAATGGGCCACAAAAATCCACACCAGAACAGTTGAACGGGTAATCTGGGACTACTCTATCACGGGGTAGATTACCCATTAGCTGAGAGAGGTAACAAGGGGTCGGCTTTTAAAACAGACAAGGCACTCATGCACTACTTTTCTGCATAATGAACCACCATTTAATGGCCAGAACTTTTCGCTTACATAGTGTAGAAGAGAAGAAGCACCAGTATGCAGATTCTTTCTATGGAAATGGACAATTATTTGAACAGTTAAATTATGAATTCCTGGTAAAATTGCAGGATGTTTATTAACATAAGGTAAATCTGAATTACTCAGCCGGCCTCCAACTCTCAATAATCCATCACTGTCTATAAAGGGGTTTAAATTTCTAAGTTTACTATTAGGTGAGACAACTCCTTTACTTTGTAAGCTCTTAATTTCAGCCAAAAAAACCTGTTCTTGGACCATTCTGATCAGTTTAGTTTCTGCTTGGTCTATATCGGTAGCAGAAAAGGGATCACTCAATATTAGTTTACGTTTGTTTACATTATTACTAAATCTTAACACATAACTAAATATACGAACAATTTTCATATAACTATTACTTTTACGAATAAAACACAGGCACAAAGCTTGAGTCGAGGTATGGAAATAACTCGAATTGGTGCAACACGAGATTTGCTAGCAAGAATGCTCACTTTGGCAGCACCGTTGTGAAGAAAACACTGTAGGTAAACGACCGCTCCGTAGGTCGCTTCAGATGCATCCGCAAATCTTTGGAGAACGATTCTAACATTATTGTCAGCCATAATAAATCTGTTAATTTTCACTTCCTCGATACATTTTAATGTTGTCACAAATTCTCTCCACTCGTTGGCAATTGAATTAGGTAACACATCATCCCAATCCAGTTTACATTGCCATAATTGCTGCAGAAACACCTTTGCTTTCGCAATCACTGGGCCTAAGAAACCCAAGGGGTCGTATAGCTTAGCAATTACACTTAAAACTTCACATTTTGTATATATATGTTTAGCTGAAACAGATACCTTAAACACGAAACAATCTTCAAATGGCTTCCAACTAATTCCCAATGTCTTCACAGATAAGTCAATGTCATTAGAAAATGAATGTTCGACGTCTGATGACAACGAACTATTTAATAACTCAGGAGAATTAGATGACCACTTATGAAGGTTCATTCCACAAGATTGCAGGGCGTCTTTCAGTTGCGATTGCAATTGTTGAGCAGTCTCCAAATCCGGCGCTCCGCTCACAATATCATCCATGCAGGTATCATATAACAGGGTTTCAGAAGCTAAAGGAAATCTCGATTTTTCATCCTTCGCCAACTGCTGCAGGGTTCTTATGGCAAGGAAGGGCGCGTTGGACAGCCCGTAAGTGACAGTCTTTAGTCGGTACGTTAAAATTTCTGCATCTAGTCCATGTTTCCATATAATGCGTTGCAAATCCTAATGATCAGGATTTATTAATATTTGCCTGTACATCTTTTGGATGTCAGTCGTAAAAGCAAATTTGTGTCTTCTAAAACGAGATATTGTCTCAAACACATCTTCCTTCACTTCACCTTTCAATAAAATGTCATTAAGGCTTATGCCTGTTGTGGTGGAGGATGAACCGTTAAAGACGATTCTTAGTTTAGTAGTCAGTTTTTCAGGGCGTAATACACCATGGTGGGGTATGTAGTAATGTGTGGGTGGTTCACTTGACTCAACTACCCTTTCCAAATGACCTAACTCCTCATACTCCTTCAAAAATTCTGCATACAACGATAAATAACTAGAATCACTAGACAACCGTTTCCACAATGAATTAAGTCGCCTAATAGCAATATCTTTGGAGTTTCCTAAATAAGACGGATCTTTATTTAATGCCATCGATACTACATACCTACCCTCACAATTCCTCCTATGAGTGCGCACAAAATGATCCTCACACAAGGACACCTCTGTATCAACCTTAGGCTGTATGTGAACACCCTCAATTTCCCAGAATTTTTTCAGTGTTTTTTTTAAATCGTCATCAACAATTAATCCGCAATGAACGCGATTTTCTGTAACTTGATCTACACTTCCACTTACAACATAAACAAACACCGTATTTTGTAACACTAAATGCGAATTATCACAATAAAATTTTCCAGGCTTTAACAATTCGTAAAAGATTTCAGCACCAAGTAACATATCAATTCTATCTGGTATATTAAATTTATCATCAGCTAAGGGCACAAACTGAAGGATTAACATCTACATCAATCACCTTGTTTTGAATGAGATCTGTAATCTTATTAACTACTAACAACATTAACTCACTCTCAAAAGTTTTGGCTTTATTTGCAACTGAAGTTTTTACCCAATTTTTAACAACCATAGAAGCATCATTAACGCACGAAACCACTGTATTTATTTTCTCCATTTTCAGCTGCAACTTCTCAGCACATGCCCTCGAAAACATAAACAAGATTGCGATCCTACATCTAACAAGCATCTGACCTCCACCCATTGAGAGTATTTATTTTTAACAAGCGTGCGTACAGTACTCAAAAACACATTCTTTAGTCTGCCTTTCTCAAACCCAGTCGCCACAAACTGTGATTGTGAATTTGCTTCAACTGATCCTTCAATCTGCCCTGGAAGTAAAGTAGGAGCATCCAAATTTAAATTACTAGTGGGAGTGGGATTCCTCATTTTGTCACGTGAAAAATGAATCAAGCTATTATGAGGTCTAAGGCAAAAACAATTTTTCTCTGAACGGCATTCCTTCAATCTATGAGGTAAAAAACAACGAAAACAAAGATTATTCCGTTTAACTACCTCTACTCTATCCTCAACTGACAGTTTCTTAAACTGATAACACTTAGAAAGGGGATGAAAATTATTACCCTTACATAGAACACAATTTGGTTTGGTTTCGGCCACGAAAACATTCGACGAGTTTCTCTCTTGACGCCAAGTGCTAACCGTCTGCAGTCTATTTTGGCCATCTTTTTAGACTCCACTCCCTGGATTTCTGCTCATTAAATCATTCGAAACCTCATTCGAAACCTTTCCTCTCGCGGATAAATAGACATCACATTCCCTCCCAAGCTGTTGAGGCTTGAAATATGTTTCTCCCTGTTTCGTTGCAATATTATTCCTCGTATCTCTATCTAGCGTTTAAAATATTTTATTTGAAATTATTAGTTCACACAAAGAGCGGAATTCATTAACTTTACGCAACTGACAATAATAATCGAAAGTTGCACTTAAGCGGGAAGCAAACTGAACATAGTTTTCGGATGGTAGTTTACGAGCCTTTTTAAAGTTACTCAGGCATTCTTGTGGCGTCGGTTCAAACTCTTTTAATATTAATTCTTTAATTTTAACATAATTGCTTAAATCCTCTTGACTCACATATGTTAGCAAATTATTGACTCTTTCTCTTAAAATATTTAATAGAATTTCGGCTTTTAGCTCATCAGGCACGGATTTGATTTGAAATGCCTTTTCTAAAGAATGAAAAAATAAATTAAAGGACTCTGACCTAACCGGTACTTGAATTGTCAAAGTTTTAATGCTCTTTACCAAACTCTCCAATTTATCAGTTATGAAGCTTGGTTCTCCGCTCCATGATTTAGAAACATTGGAAAGTATTGAAAGAAGGCCAGTTTTCATTCCTTAACATAGGAACAACGTTAGCAATTCTCAATACACTTTTTTTTCATGATTCAACTAAAAATTACGCTTGATGTTATGATTTAATGTTATACAAAGAGAATTCAAAACTCTTGATTATTTTAAAATTTCGATTTATATTTTGATTGTATACGAGTATATATATCCTTATATATATATATTTTTTATTTAAAATTTTCCAGCAACCCTTTGGTAGGTTAAAATAGGATGGGTATTATGTATATAATCATTAATTTAAATTACTTCTAATGTCTAATAATGATTCTTAATTCATGATTTCTATAAAATCTTAGAATGAAAAATCCAGTTTTTTTATGAAGAATAAATTTGTTAATTGAATCTAAAGTCACATTTATCTAAAACAGAACATGTTACTGAATCTTTTCCAATTCCATCTAACAAAAGTAATTATACTATTGGTATTAATCTGATTTTATTTGTCACAAAACACTATATATAAACACACATTTATCAGTGTTTTACAATATAGAACAGAAAACAAATTTTACATATACAAAATATTTACAATTTTTCAGAAAAGAATATTTTGGTAGCAGAAAAAATTCAAAACTAACTATTCTTAATGACATTTTTAAACATTTCACTTTACAAAAAAAAAGAACCCTATTTAATTAGTTATTATAGTAAGTAAATTAAAATTAAAATAATAAATATTTTTTTTAGAAAAATTGAAATTATTTTGAAAACTTGTGAACACATATTTTGTACATTTTGAAAATAGGTATAATAAATTTTATTGAAGTTAAAATTAATTATAAAAACATATGACATCTTCATACTTTTTAAAATCAAGCAAACAATAGAATAAATTTCAGCTATAATAATAAATAGTGATAAAACGAAATCTGACTATTTAAATAACAATAAAGTTAATTTTCTTCAAAAATTAGTGACTTTTCCACAAGAAAGCATAAGAAATAGAGAAATCGGATGTTTCTTCAATTAGTTTCTGCTGCAATAAATGATAGAATTTAGAAAAATTACTTAAATTATATTATTTAGTATAATTTATAAAATGCATACATTAGTATTGTTAATTTAATATTAAATATGCCACTACAGTTTTTGATACATTAATTTTTTACCACACTACAAATTATTCCACTAAAATAAATCTTATTCATTGAAAAGAAATTTTTAAGCTATTGCCTACTTTTATTAAATAACTTTACTTTTCTGTAAGTGCTTCATTATACATAAATTTTCATACTATACAGGGGATTATGCACAGTTTATAATTTAATGAGAAATCACAGTACATTTTCAAGTTTGATACATTGTACACATTAAGCAATGATAGTTACTTTAATACATAAATCCATAATTTTGGAAGTTAATTCTTTTTTAATTAGGTGTAATAATTTACATCTTCTCTTATATATGCGCATGTCATCTTTATTGTTTTTATGAGAGATACACTTACATTTTACACACAACATAAGGTTTTTTTTTACATCATTCTAATCAAGTATTTTTGAGCACAGTAGATGAGTGATCGTGGTCACAAATTCATAGCCATCGAATTTGGTGCCTCTGAAATCTGTCATCGTTAAAAGTCCACAGGTTGATGTGCTGTGGCAACTACTAATGCAGGTGTGTTGTCCTTGATATTTGACAGAGGTTCAAATGATGAAGTTCATTGCAAATAGACCTAAAATTGCTTTAAGATGCAACATTAATTATAAATCAAATCAAACCAACTGAATTTTTAACTCTTTTTATGACCATGTTATTTGCATTCCTGGATGACAGAAAAATTAACTTATATATTTTAAAAGTGTATTTTGAAAAGAAATTTTGTTCAATTATTGATTTTTTTACTCAACATTTCATAATGTGATTCATATTAGAGTTCATTTATGTAATAAAACACAAATCACTATCAGAAAAATCTATTCAGAATAATACGGAAAATTTAAATTAAAAACTAAATAAAGATAACAAAATCCATGTGCACTTACCCTGAGTTCCTGATGAAACAGCAGTATCATAATCGTCGTTGCAATTGTATCTATACGGCAATGGTTCACTGAGGGCACCCATAGCGGCCATCTAACGATGTGGTCAGTAACCTTTTGGTTCCTCCACCAGTTTTGAAAGTTTAAACATTTTAAAGCTTCTTCGTTTTTGCGATTTTTTT
Organism: Trichonephila clavipes; assembly: GCA_019973935.1. Taxonomy (NCBI): domain Eukaryota; kingdom Metazoa; phylum Arthropoda; class Arachnida; order Araneae; family Nephilidae; genus Trichonephila; species Trichonephila clavipes. The sequence goes on from BMAU01021197.1 coordinate 969,154, forward strand.
TTTTTATTTTGCACCTCTTGTCGACTTCATTTGGAAAGGCTGCCTGGATTGAAATCGGTAGTCAAGCAATCCCGTGCTCTTTCTTTTTTCTTATTGTAAACTGTGCTGGTTATCTTGCAATGAATAACATCTTGTAATACAATAAGATTCCACTAGAGAAAATTTACTTTTATTTGACATACTAGCCATGAGAAGAAAAAAATAGCTGTAAATCGAAAGTCTTGCGCCGAGATACATGTAAACAATATACCACATGATTATCAGTGTCCAATCACAACGAGTTTAACATCTCGCTGACGCATAACTCTCGGATCCGGTAATCGTCAGTTCAAGAATAAGAAAAGGGAATTACTCGGGAGTTATCGTCAAGAGGGAGTTACCAAATCCGCGAGTTTTCTTTTCAATAACTCGCGATTGAGAATGCCACCATTAGAATTATAGAATATGGAAAATGTGTCATTTTTAGTTGTGAATAATTTTGGGGCTGTGTGGCTACCAGTGTTGGCATGGATTCCTGCCCAATAGGGGATTCTTGTTCAAGACATCACTTAGCTGAAGAATTATAGCTGGGGGGGGTTCTTTCTTGCCTTGAGTGAGATGGAGCATAATCATTAGTTGTGAGGTTAATGGAATGAATTATATCTACCTAATAGCATAATAGTGTCTGGAGGGAAAATTTCCTCCAACCATATAACAAGAAGGAACAGTTTAGTTGGTAGATACATTAATGGAGTTTTGATTTTGACGATGGGAAGATGAAATATTGGATATGAATGAATATAAATTAATTTATTAAAATGTTTCAGGTGTATGGGTATTAGAGGTGGCTAGAGCATTTTCTATTGCCTGAGTAGAAAGATTATCAAAGTCATCTTTGTTAAATAACTTTTTAGAAGTTTTTTACATATATTGTCTAATTATTTTCATTTTGACAGCTCTGAGTTTCTATCTTCTAACTGCAAGTTACTTTAATATGTTTTTCAAAACCAAACAAACATAAATGGCTTTTATTTGCAACATTAAGTACATAAAAATCAATTTAAAAAATAGGATTAATTTTATCAAAATTATCTGTTTCATGGTAATAACTGAAACTTTTATATGTATTTGTATACATATTTTTATCTGTCAACTTTTACATTATTTGGCTTGTAAAACTGGTCAGGTTTAACCTTGTATCATGCTTTTACACCTAGATCATTCATTCGCCAAAATTTTTCCTCCTGCACCTCTTATTTATGGTTTTTTATTCATAATAGCTGGAAAATAGGTTGATGGAAACAGTAAAACCTGTTGCCATTTAAATTTTTTTTTAAATTCTCGAAATTTGTTGCTCTTGCATTTTGTATTTTGATCGCTATTAGTTTATAATTAATTTGTATGGATGGTTTCGTTAAGTGAAGCCTTTTTATTTTTTCTTTCTCTGTAGCAACTTTTTGGAACTCGACTAATTTTGTGCTTTGCTTGTGTTCATATTTCCTGTACTTCATATTGCTGAATGATTTGTTTTTGTTGATTGTTACCATAGTATACACAAAAGTATTCTTTCAAATGTATAAAGAATGTTACAAAAATGAATTCAATTGTATTGATGCATCCCGGGGGAGGGGCATTTGGTGATGTATGCTGTATTGGCTAATGCATTTGTCATGGTGGCTGATATGATATTGCAAGTTATACAAAAACACCAAAGTTTATTGCAAATGGGAAACAATTCAAAATCGGATTGTATTTTTGGTGCTAGTGTGATATCGGGAGTGCCAAGTTGCTGTTTATGTTCGCCAAGATGGGCAATAACATTACAATATGGTTACCTTAATATTTTTATCATCTGTCAATGTGGTTGCCATGGAGATAACAAATATTAAAAGTACCTTTTATTGGTTTTTCCCCGCTGTAACCATATTAATTTCAGACTATTTTAATAAAAAATTCTTTCTGTAAAAATTTAACCATTTTTAGTGTAATTTTTCTATTGCTTGCATCTTCTGTTTAATTCTGTGCTATTTTCGTATATGGATATTTCTAAAATGAGTGAGTACTAGAGTTTTTTTTTTCTTAGAACTATAAGTGTTGTGCTTTTAATTTTCGCTATGAATCGTTTTATTTTACGTTAAAATTTTTTTTTATTATTTTCTTTGTTCGATGCAATTCGTTGAAAGAACTTGCAGTGCAAGCTTTCACTACTTTGTAATTAGAATTCTTAATTAATTTTAACATACATTATGTAATTATTTTATTCATTATGTAATACAAAAATGCAATTATTACTTTTTTAATATTCATCTAATATTCTTTATTTATAATTGTTTCTTTTAACATTTATTTATAAGTATTACATATTTTCTTATTTATTTATAATTATTATTGTTATTTATTTATAATTATGTAATACAAGTAATCTTATGCATTATTTTTATTTTTTACAATTCAATGATTATTCTTTTTTATAATTATTAAATTATATTATATGATTATTATTTCTAATAACTGTTATTATATCGTACTATATGAATGTTATATATAAATACGATAAAATAATATAAGATTATATGCTGCTAATAATACTATTATTACTACATGTTACTTTTTATTACATATTATTGATATTCATTATTTATTGATTGATCTAGGTTATTCTCAATCTCTTCCTATGTTCTTTACTTGAAATACATTTCAATGTATTTCAAAACAATTCTTTAAAATTATTGTGTATCATTAAATTACCGTTAGGCCACCATATTGGATTCCATTCCAGGTACAGCAAACGCTGCTGAGCACGATCTTATCGCGCCAAGCAGCGCTTGGGGCAATTACCCCCGATATCAAATTAGTTCCGTATTTTTCAAAAATGATGTTCAGTGAAATATAATGAGAGCTAAAGTACGTATTATATCTAATCTGGTAGAATGTAATGTTCCATTTAATTGCAACCGATCATGTCTGTCCTTTTTTTGGAAAAGGTTTCCATACTCTCGAATTGTCAAGTTGTATGAATGTGTAAGTACTAAAAAAGTCTTCTGTGGTGAACTAGCTTCTAGTTAGAGTTAAAAGAAGGGTATGAAACAAGATTCTTATACACTGGGCAGTAATGAACTAAATAAATTTTAACTCACCGAGATCCCCTGCAAAATATCCAATTCAGAATGGCCTTTTTACAATTCCAAATTTGATTGTGGATGCCATTGTATGAATTTTAAAACATGATACCTTTTGAACATTTAAGTTTCATTTCTGGCAGATAATTTTGCAATAATGCAAGGGTAAAAGAGAGTTTTTACCTATTTAATGAAAAAATAGGAGCTTTTTTGATAAGTATGAGTTGCTGATTTCATTTAATAAATTTGGCATCAGAAAAAATGTTAAAGCATTCATATGTACACCAGGGGTAAACTCTTGGGCCACATGTGGCGCAAAATGAACATTTTTGCAGCCTGACCAGTATATCAGCACACAATAATACATAACAATATGTCTCCTGTAATAGAAAAGATAGTAGCAGAGAGAGAAACAATGTCAAGTGCACGGATGTTAACATTAAGTTTTTCTTATACTTTTAATAATGTTTATCATAATGTATTATTCAAAATAAACTGACGTTTATGTAAATATTTTTTTTTTTGTGTGTGTGTGTGTGTGTGTGTGTGGTCCACCTGAGCAGAAACTTGTTTAATTGGCCCAAGTTAGCCTTTGAGTTTGATATGCTTGATGTACTTCGCTGGTTATTGCTAGGTTGTAGTTTTGAGGTCAGCTTCTTTTAACTTGATCATTAACTTCTATACATCTGATTTTTTTACAGCTATACTTTAGATGTAAGTAATAATTTCATGGTAGTTTTATTAAAACATCTTTACTGTAAAGTCTCTACTTTCTTGTGTATTGCTATATATATATATATATATATATATTATAATAAGCAATTTAGCTTATAGCCTAATTCTGAATTCTTAATAGATTCCAATTATGGCTATTGTAAGTAATATTACCCTTTTGTATTTTATCGTTATTCGTCGTAAAATAAAAATTAATACTTTGCTTTGTTTTTATATTCAAGACGTGAATTATCGATATATTATTACTTAGTTTTTGTATACTTTATTTGGTAATAATTACATATTTATAATATTTCCCTTTAGCCCTTCCTTTCCCTTTAGCCCAGTGTGTAGGCTAGGTAAAGGTTGACTGGTCAAAAAACATATTTGATCTTGCAATCTTGGTTCCTAAGGTCAAGAGTTTGCTATTATACTACTGTGGCTAATATTTCTTACTGTTCTGACTAGTTATACTTAGGCTTATTACTATTAGTACATGTTATTATGGATTATATACATACCCCATGCAGACACACACACACATACACACTTGAATGTGTATGGGTTTTTTATAAATCATGTAGAAGTGAGCAAAGAGTTTCTTATGAATACTTTTCTCAATCAAAATATCTTTGTGAAATTTCCTTCCCATTATTTCAAAAATTTTAGTATATTAAGCTTTGTTTTGTATAAAATATAAACCAGTGATTCCCAAAGTGGTCTATGACGTCCTGCAAGGGGTCCGCAACTCCACAACAGTAAAAAAATAATTTGGGGGCCCATGAGGTGCAAATGGCGGTCTATGATAGTGGCTCTCATTAAACCAGTTATTTTATTTAACATTTATTTTATGCATTCATTAAATTTTAATATAATTAACATGTTTTTTCTTAAGTTTTAAACACTGTACAACACTACAGTTAAAAATTGTAATCTTTTCAAGAAAACAGCTCTATATCTGCTGTCAAAATTTAAGTTGATGAATTTGCAAAAATTTAATATTAGGTAAGTAGGGGGTCTACCCCAAACTAAAAAACCTGTTAAGGGGTCTATGAGGCAAAAAAGTTTTGGAACGTCTGATTTAAACTGTTGATCTTGCTTTTTTTCACTTTTAAAAGTTGGTATTGTGTGCAGTTTTTTTTAAATTATTTATTTAACATTTAAAAAATTTTGGATTTTATGTGAAAATTTGTAGGTAAAAGAAATTCTCTTATAATTTCATTAATTCAGCTTTTATCCCTCTTTTTAGTCAATGGGAACATGATAGGCATGGCTGAATCAGCCCAAAGGCTTTTAGACTTTTCACAGAAATTGGATATTACTTTGCTTGATAATGTTGTCAATTGCATGTATGCAGGAGTGGGAGTTGAGGTAAATTTATTCTTTCATATGACTAAAACTATTTGAATATATTATATTAACAATATTCATAGTAAAGATAATTGATGCAGAGCTCTAAACTTAGTTTTTGAAATTTTAATTTATTGGATATAAATTACAAAAAAAAAATATTAAATATTTTTAAAAATGTAAGTATTGTAAAAATAATTTTTTATAGTTATATATTAATTAATAATGATACTTATAAATGAACTATATCAAAATTCGGTTGCTAATTAAATTTTTATATAGAAATTGAATAAAGATATTAGTTAGATTTCTGGAAGAATATGACCATGATAGAGAGTAGTATCTTGTTATTTATTTTCTGACATTGATCTTAATTCAATCTTCTGTTTTTTATTATTATTAAATGTCAAAAACAGATATGAAAATGCTAATTTGTGTTTTCTACTTTCTAGCAAAAAATTGCCCAGGAAATACTGACCGCTTTAAAAGAACACCCTGATGCTTGGACTAGAGTTGATACTATTTTGGAGTTTTCAGAAAATCAACAAACCAAATATTATGGACTGCAAATTTTAGAAACAGTTATTAAAACAAGGTGGAAGGTATTACCTCGTGAGCAATGTGACGGTAATTTGGATTATATGTGATTATTTACATAAGAATCTAATATTTTTGCTGCAGATAGTATGAATTAAAAAGTATGTTGTAAATTCTAATAATGCTTCAAAGTCATAGTGTGGAAGTTGTTAGTTTTGTGAAGAAATTGCTCTTCGGTATGGGATTTTGTTGCATTGCCTTTTTACCTCTTTTCTGTTACACATATTATGTATCCAAATGAGTCTGGTTAAGTGAAGGATTTCTATAAAGTTGTTCAGAAAGCTGTTAAAAGGAGAAATAACTTAGTAGATTTCAGAACCTAGCTGGCTATTTATAACATTATTCCTTTGGGTTTAAATACTGTCTACTTGTCATGTTAAGGTTTAAAAAAAAAAGCTTCCTTGTCATTATGGAAGTTTAAAATTTTAAACTTTATCCAATCACTGTCCTGTACTTAATAATGTAGGGTATTGGTTCTGTTTGGATTTTTAATATTTTGTTCATAATCTTATACATGTTGTTCATACTTGATGTATTGCTAATTTATTTCATGTTTAATTTTTAAAAAATATTTTTCAGGTATCAAAAAATATATTGTGGGTTTGATCATAAAAACTTCTTCTGATCCTAATACTCTGGAAAGAGAAAAGGTTTATTTAAATAAATTGAACATGATTCTAGTTCAGGTTAGTATTTTTCCTCCCTATTTAAGGTGCGTTCCCATATAAGGTGTGTTTATTAAATAATGAGACTAATACTGCTACAAAAAAGTACACACACATGCACCAAATGCCAGCGACAGATGGCTGTTATCTTTTTACTACAATACCTCTTGTATTTGTGTAGCCATAGCTTTTGTTCACATTGGTGGTTTTTCTTCTTGCCTGAAAAGTTATAGAGCAACGAATTGTGAACTTTAACATAAAACTTGGAAAAACCACTACTGAAACAGAATTTATTAACAGAAGTGTAAGCCAAAATGTTTATCATGTGTATGTGTTTGAGTGGTTTAAGCATTTTCCAAATGGCTGAGAAAACATTGAAAACAATTAATGCCCAGATTATCCTTTTATGTTAAAAACAGATGGCAATATTGGAAAAATTATTAATCTGGTTTGTAATGATTAATCTGTCATTCTCTCTGGTATTGGTGTGATTGCTAAGACTGTAGTAATTGACAAAGAATCTGTAAAGCAAATTTTAACATGCCAAAATGGTGCTTAAAATTCTCACATTTGAACAACTAGGAGTTTGCAGATATGTTTCTACTGATACTTTGAATACACTTGAAAAGGTTTCAATTTTATTGAAAAGGATAATAACCTGTGATTATTGAATCTTGATGTTTTATTTATGATCTTGAAATGAAACACCAATCCATGCATTGGAAGAGCCCATCTTTACCAAGAGCCAAAAAAGCTCGAATGAGCAAATCAAAATTCAATGCAATGATGATTTTTTTATATACTTTTTTGGGGGATTGCGTTCCTGAAGCTTAAACAATTTATCAATATTACTATCTTCTTTGTTGAACTCCATTAAAGAATAAAGAGGTGAAAATGACTGTAATTATGGAAGTACAAGCCATGGGTTATCCACCAAGACAGTATGCCGGCTCATTCTGCATTGTCTGTTTAGAGATTTCTAGCCATGTACAGCATCCCAGTGTTAGATATTGTGCCATGCAACTTCTGTTTCTATAGGTGAAATCTGCATTAAAAAGAATTAAGATTTGTTTCCTTTGACACTGTGAAAGAGAAAGGTGACACACACGTCATGAATGAGCTGGCTGAAGACTTCCAGCACTGTTTGAAGCAATAGAAGACTTACATGGAATGTTGTAGGAATAGAGGAGTGTATATTGTGTATGTGAAGGTGGTAATAAGTTAATACGTTAAGTAATAAATTAATAAGTAAATAAAATAGTTAATACACCAGAGATGGGGGAACCTTTTGTAGTTTTTGTTTAGATTCAACAATTTTGTTCGTTATATAGAAATGTTATAAAAAATTAAATCTGTATTTATTTATTATTTGACTTAAAAAGTTACAATATAAAATATTTTTACATTCACATAAGGGTAAAAACTTTATGCGACACTAATAATTCATTATTATTTTTTTTATAAAATTATTAAATTCGTAGATACCGTTGTAATTTTTATATTTCACTGTTGGTATTGTATTTTTATTTACATAAGCATATATATAAAGGTGATAGGATTGCAGAGTAGTAAATGCCATAGACATTAATGAACTATATAACATTTTATTGAAAGGTTTACTATATAACAGGTGTTCAAAATCACAACCAGAAGTAGTTTGGCAAGCCTGACATCGGCGCTGAATAGAATTTCTTAGGTTCTGGAAGATTCCTCCCTGCAATCTTGTGACAGATGATGTTGAACAGAAGGCTTCATGAACAGCGATTCTGCTAGAAGTTGTCATTTGTGATTTCTGATGACCAGGCCTCCAGACGACTTCAAGTTGTAATTTCAAACATCTGTTATAGTATAACCTTTCAATAAAACATTTTCTGTACTATTAATGTTATGCTTTTTCTGTGCTTCTTTGTGCCATAGCGTGCAACTGTGGCATTTGCGACCCAGCATTTCTATGATTCCATGTCATATTTGTAACCCCTACACACCCTGCAAGTTTGCCAGTCTGGTAGCTTATCGCTCTGTATATATATTTGGATCAAGCTTCATTACGTGAAATCTTATTTGTTCCTCTAAATGAGAATGTCTGATAGGGATGCCATGTTGCACTAGGTTGCGTATACATTCATACCGTTCTTTATTTAATTCCATTGATTTGCAAACTGTTGTAATCTATATAAGTATATGTTAAAACAAGTGCCAGAGCTTTTATGAAGGCTGCAGGTTCTCCACCTCTGTTGTACACCATCAATCTCGTTATTTAATTGCCACACTTTGTTATCTCTAAATTATTTAAACATAATTTAGTTTAAGTATATATTAGACTGAATGGTTTTTTCCTCTTCCTTTCCTTCAGATTTTGAAAAGAGAGTGGCCAAGAAACTGGCCAAGCTTCATTACTGACATAGTGGGTGCAAGCAAGTCTAATGAAAGCCTTTGCCAAAATAATATGACCATACTGAAACTTTTGAGGTAATATTTGTGTGTTAAGTGTTTCAGTTCAAGCATTACAAAAATATTAATCTGTGATCTGCATATTTATACTAGTGTTGTATTGTTTATTTACATTTGGTTGTGTTAAATACTTAAATAAATATTAATTTTGATGATTTAATAATAAAAATTCGTGGTTCTGTCACTGTTCTTTTTAGAATGAAAAATATTTTTGCGTGAAAGCTAAATACATACACTACAAGGCGTAATAATTAATGGTCTTCCAATTAGTTTTTTTTTTAAATAAAAATTAAGTTATGTATCGAAAAAGATATAAACTTTTGTTAACTATATATATGTGTGTATCATATGAGTTATCAAAAGAGTTGTATTTTTGCAATAGATGGCAGTAGTTCATTTTTGAGGACTAGTGTAATTTTCATCTATGTTATGTTATATGATTCTTTGAGTTTCATTCTAAAAATCGATTGAGTAATTTGATTAAGTTAAAAAAAAATTGCCATTACTGTATGAGATGATGATTAAACTATTCCTTACATCATATTGTACTATTTTGCTTCGATTAACGAGAATGCATCAAGCATTTACGAAGCTTTGTAAAACTTGTTGTGATAATGTTCTTAAAGTACCATGGAGAACTAATGAAGTCGATTACTGGATCTGAGCACTAATCAAATCAGATTATATGCTCATAAACTAAGAGATTGCAAAAAACATTGGCCATAATCATTCAGATATTCACAATTACCTGAAGAAGTTAGTCATATATGATCAAGCTTGATACTTGATTCTTCATGAACTCAAAAGCCTTTTAAAGACATATCATTACTCAAGATATGTATTTTAAACTAGCAGAACTTTTTTTTTAGTTACAAGTAATTTGTTATGGTAAATAGATTGTTTATACTAAAATGTAGTGCAAGAACAGTATTGGACCTAGTGTGATGGTTTGTATACAATGCATATCTGCTAACTTTTACACTTTATTCATAAAATTGACCCCTAGATCAGCATTTTTATGTGCAAAAATTTCATTGTCTACTGATATTTCCCCTACAACTCTATAATTTTTTGCTCTTAATGATTGGAAAATAAATTGAGCGAAAACCATAGAACTCGTTGCCATAAAGTTTTAAAAAATCCTTATAAAGTTTGTCTTACCCCCTGCATGTCGTATTTCATTGGCTAATGGTTCCTGATTCGAAGCTTTAGTTTTGTTAAATGAAGCATTTTTGTTTTCTTCCTTGCTTTAAAGGAACTTTCAAGATCTCGACCAATTTTGGGCTGTGCACATGGTTGTAATCATGTAGCCAAATGATCTGTTTTAATCTATTGTTCTGACTATTACTATGTTTAATTAAGGTAAAATATACTTTTAGACATAAAAAATGTTCTAAAAAGGAATGTTGATTTTATAAACATCTCAAAAAGGGGGGATATTAATTTTGTGAGATATGCCATAATGCACAGTGGCTGGTATATTGCCCATCACATGAAAACTTTAAAGCACATTTCAGATAAGAAATCAAGTATCAGCTACTCAGAATTGAATTTTTTGAGGATGATCATCCGTCAAATGTAATAAGGGCTTTTTCAGTAGGGATGTGGGTAAACTAACTTCTAGTAAAAAAAAGCATATGATTTAATGCTTAAAACAAAATCCTCTGGCTGCAGTATCTAACAGCAGTAATGATACTAACTACAAATTATTGTGGTCATTTACGTTGATGAGGCAGTGGTTTTTTGGCAATTCCAAATTTGATTGCCCATTCCACACTTGAGAAAGTATTAACCAACTCATCATGGATGAATTTTAAAAATGTGGGATGACCCTGGAACATTTAGTTTTATTTATGGCAGCTGATGCTAAAGTAATGTAAAGGAGGGTAGAGTTATGACCTATTTAAAGGAAAAATAATAATTTAACACATTGAAGTGAGTATGCTGTGAAAAGTATATTGCCTTGATTCCCATTCTGTCTTGTTTTTTCTATTTACAAAAAAGTGATTAGTATATTCCATGATGGTTATCTTTGCAAATGATGTGAATTTCAATCTCCCATCTTCAAAGGGTTAATAAACATAGGTGGTTGTGGTTAGAGCATCAGACTCCAGACTGGAGGGTCTGAATTCATTGCCCCCGAATACCTCTAGAGTACACACAGCATGTGCTCATTAAATCAGTGGGTCTGAAAGAATTGTGGGCAGTCGCAGGAGGAAACCATGGGCGCAGGGTTCTGGAGAATATTTCTCTCCCCTCCAGTCCATGTCTAAATTGTAGAGGTTGAGATAGGTGGTGTCACTATCTATCGTGTACAAGTCCAACCTGTCTCAGCCTCTGGCAACTTTACTTCCTTCCCTTCGGAAAGGACATGCCAATAACAATAAATACAGGTTGCTCTTGTACTTTAATGCATTTGGCATCAGAAAAGCGTAGTGCTTCTTTTTCTTTAAAAGTTTATGCAAATGCATTTGATTATCTAAAAGTTTTCACCATGAAAAAGTAAAAAGTTTTTTAAATATTCTAGGGTTAGCACTCGGTTGGGATCTTGACCATTAACTTCTTTTAACTTGGTCATTATCTTCAGTCTGTGTAATATTTATATATAAATCTTATATATTAAAATCCGTAGGTAAACTAATGTATCTATATAGATATATATCCCAATTTTCTCAAGAACCACAAGACGCAGAAACTAGCAGAAGGTATCGAAATTTCGTGAATGATCCGAGGAATCCGTTTTGACCATTTATATTCGATATTCCAATTTGTTAAAAAGATATTAATTAAAAACCTTAAAACGCATTTATTATGCACATGGCGCCATCTGCGGAGAATCGGAAAGATAATTTATTTCCATGGGAAAATTCGGAACTTTTTTTCAGAGGTTTTTAAAAATATTTAAAAATTAATATAATAAAATTATATATATACTAGAGGACCCGACAGACATCCTGTACACACATCTTAAATTTAAAATAAAAGATTTTTGAATATTCGATACTGCGATTGTAGCGCTGTCTGCCGGATCCAATGTAAAACATTCCAAGATCAGCAATTTATAAATAAAAAATTAATTAAATAAACATTTCTAAACGGAATTATAAATCTAAACCATTCTCGAGTCCACTGGAACAGACAAAAACTTTCATGAAAATCGGTCCAGCCGTTTAGAAGTTCAGTTACATAGACACATACAGAAGAATTACATATATAAAGGTTATTTGAAAAGATATTAATTAGAAACGCTAAAAAGCGTGAATCGTCTGCATTTTCTTAACAATAAAGACTGGGTTTGGCCAATTTGGCTGAAAATCAATTTTCGACGCCAATTTACGTCTTTTTCAATTCCTATTGGCTCACAATCTCTATACATATTTTGTTTATTTATTTATCTTGGTGGAATTTTCAATCATTAATAAAATACATTTTAAAGCACTCCATTGAGCTGAAATTTTACATACATGATTTTTTTGGATGACAATACAGTAATTTAATTATGATTAGTAAAAATCAAATGATTTAAACTAATTTAAAAAATACAGCCACGTTGGCATCATTTTTGATGACTTAGTGACCATTCTGGCGACTTGTGTCAAAACTTGAAAAGGTTTTTTCTCACGTTTTAAAGCATTCAGTTGAACTGAAATTTTATATACACGATAATTTTGGATGACGATACGATACTTTAATGATAATTAATAAAAATGAATTACCACTTAATAATGTGATTCTGTTATATGTATATCCATATTTATATTAATTGCAACTATTTAATAAAAAGAAGCTAAAATAAATTTTTTCTTGGTTGATCTAAGTAGGAATTGATTAAAAAAATTTTTTATATTATTTGTTTATAACAATAGCGTTGTTACAACAACACTGGTGAACGTTGAATTGTATTTTTTGAATTAATATCTTTTTAACTAATTGCGATATTGGATCGAATTGTAAATCTAAACCATTCTCGAATTAACTTGAACCCACACAAAAAATTTAATTGAAATCCGTCCAGCCGTTTAGGAGGAGTTTAGTGACAAACACATGCACAGAAGATTTTTATATATAAAAATATATATATATATCTTTCTTTTATCAGTCTTTATCAAATGAAGTCCGAAAAAAAATTTTATTTTAAAGGTATTACGTTCTGAAATTTGAAGTTTTATCTATAAAACAAAAGAAATATTTTTTAAAAAATACTTACGTAAAGAAATGTTTAAAACTATTTCAAAATAAATTTAGAAATTACCTTTTTTTTAATTTATGGAATGGTTCACTATTTTTTTTTAAATAAAAAAAACTCAGGCGGAATTTCTCTCTTTGAATAACACATTCTTAACAATTCAAACTAATTATGCTTAAATGGTTTCATTTTTTTTCATACTTTTTGATTGCAAAAGCAATCGTTTCAATAGCTATCAGTAAATTTTTCTTTTATTAATTACTTATAGAAATTTGATTTTAATAAATGTATATATGTTTTTCTTAAAAGGATTATTTCTATTATTTCATTACTAAAGGAATTCTTTGTTAGTTAAAAAGTACATCGTCTATTATTTATGTGAAGTTTGAAAGCATTAACATAAAAATGAACCCCGATAAAAAAACTACCTTGATTTTAAAGCTCAATTCAATGCTTTTCCCTGAAGGAACCTAGGTTCGAAACTGAGGAGGCAGAAACTTTCAATTTCGCATTACGCTTCTTTTTAAAGTATCTTTATTCTTAGTATCAGAATGGTTTTCTTTATATTATTGCTTCACATTAATAATTTTTTTAATTCTAACACAATATTTTTTTCTATAAATCATACATCGAAATTTGAAGCTATATCTTATCTGTGAGAAGGAGGGGAAGATAGAACAATAATTTTACACTAAAAAAACCGTGTTCAGGCCATAGAGAGGGGAAAGAAACCTGTCTTAAATCAAAAATAAGTGGAATGGAGCAAATTTCGAAAAAGGGAAGTTTTTTGACATAATTTTAGAAATCATTCACATTGTGTGCGTACAAACACACACACAGAAATGCTGGTGTCATGAGGAAAAGAGAAAGCCAGAACAATGTCGTGTTAAGCTGTGGAGGGGGAGTCATTTTAAAAATGAGTATTAGAAGCTCTGATTTTGTGAAAGAAAGGGAAAATTTATAACAGTAGAGATAGCCCGTGCAACTCCGGGCCATGCAGCTATTTCGAAAAAGGGAAATTTTTTGACACAATTTTAGAAATCACTCACATTGTGCACATACAAACACACACACAGAAATGCTGATGTCATGAGGAAAAGAGAAAGCCAGAGCAACACCGGGCTAAGTGGTGGAGGGGGGGTGGGAAGTCATTTTGAAAATGAGTATTAGAAGTTCTGATTTTGTGAAAGAAAGGGAAAATTTGTAAAAGTAGAGAGCAGCTAGTGTAATCTAAAAGTTGAGTTATCTGACTGTATTTCTTTTTTCTTTTATGGAAGCATGTTTATTGTTAAGTCAATACAAAAGTAGAATTTACTCTTATCAATTTTCTTATTGAAGTATATGTGTGAAGTTTTCTTTTTGTTAATTTAAAAATATTTTGTTTATTGTGCATTGCATTATTAAATTTTAAATGTTGATGTATAATTTTATAAATTTCCTCTGATGTGTTTATCACATGTTATTGAACACTTTGTCATTTTCAAAAGTTAACAGATATGCAAATGACATAAAAAAAAAAGCTGACATTCGTCAGTGGAAAGTTATGCTCTCAGTGTGGCAATTTTTAAAAAGTATTAATATTGATTTCCTTCAGTGGAACCTAACTATCATTATAAATGTGTACTGTCATTTATAGTTGGAATTGGAATGTAAGAAATTGTAATCCAGAAACAGACAAGAACTCGATAATTGTTGAGAAATAGTGTTTCATCATAGCGAACCAAAAACATGCATAAATGTGGTCAACTCTTTGAAATTTGTTGGAGCATGAAATAAGATGTATTTTGACACTCCTCATGCTTGACTTACCTTCTGTCTTAAGTCTTCCACTTGTTTTATGCTTTATAAAATTCTTGCATGGTATAATGTTCCAAGTGAATGAGATAATAAATTGGCATCTTGTTCTGTTTTGGGCCAATTATATTAGATAAAAGTTCAAAACTGACCAAAAGATGATAAATGATTATCAAATAAAATAAGTGAAATTATTAAAGACTTTTGAATGCTATGAGAATTTACTTATGTAAGCTAGTTATACCTAGATGACACTTAAGTTCTAAAATAATGAAAATGCTCTTCATATTGTAACCATGACTTTATCTTAATAGTTGCACTTCATTCATTCATGTGGGGAGGTGTGTCACCCAGCCATTATGGTGGTTATGACCCTCAGCTTTTAACCGAGTGGGTTCGGGTTCGAATCCCGAGTAAGACATGGTTGTATCTTCTCCGGGAAAGAAGTCGGTCTTTCACCTGTAATGGATTCCCATCTCAAAAGGAAAGCAGCACATCCCTTCTTGTTATATGTTGGGATCATCTATACATCTAAATAAAAATGAAGTGTCTGTTTGTAATTTGAAATTAACAGCTTTTTACTAAATGCATGCGGTACTTACATGAAAAAATCAATTTTTAAAATTTTTGTCTGTCTGTCTGTTTGTTCCGGCTAATCTCTGAAATGGCTGGACCAATTTTGATGAAACTTTCTCTGGCAGAAAGATAATGTTATGAGGAATAACTTAGGCTACTTTTATTTTAGAAAAAAAAATTAGGGTTCCGAGAAATTAAAATGAATGAAATAGTGAACAATATCCGATTTAAATAGGGATTATTTATTTCAATAGGGACTATTTTTGTTCAATAGGGTTTATTTTTATTTAATAGGAATAATTTTATTTCGCGAGCCTTCTGTCTCAACGATTGCTAGCAGTTATATCAGACTTTTTTCTTTAATTAGGTTGCTGCCATTCGCGACATTTCCCGTTCATGTCTTTATCTTAATGATTTTACAGTCCTTAACTGCATTGTCAAAGGTCATGCATCCCTTTCACCCCTTGCTCAACAAAAAGCAAAGTAAAAAAATAAAACAAAAAAGAAACATAGATTCACAAAGTAGAAGAAAAGTTTTCGTAAACTCTGCGAATTGAATAAAGACTTTTTTGTTAAATTCCATGTGGACGAAGTCGCGGGTAACAGCTATTTAACATAAAATAAATGCATCAGAAAGTATTAACGTATTACACATCCAGATAAAAATTATTTACAATGTTTTTAGTGTTTGTTACACAAAATTTGTAACAATGTGTTACTTTCGCTGAGCAGGTAGGTGTTTTCAAAAATCGACCCACAAGAAAGTTACGGGGGTCATAAGTAATAACAATAATAAAAAAAAATCAGCAATTATATTAAAGACTTAAAATTTAGCAAACATGGTTTTTTCGTTCAGCTGAGTTATGTAAAAAGCTTTTTTTTGTTTAATTTATACAATTCACGTAAAATTAACTCATTAAAAACTTCTTTGTCCTTCAGTCTGTATTTTTTAAATTCACCTGCACGAAGAACGGGTATACCAGCTAGTCTGTAATAAATGTGTATATTCTTCTGTTGTATTGTATGCTTTCTGTTCTTCATTTGTATTTCATATGTTCCCAGGACAAAAAACACATAAACAACAACATGTGGGGAGGTATTTGAATACCTTTATTCATATAAATGTAAATTAGCATTTGATGCATTAAAAAATTTCATCATACCTTTTAAAACTATAGTCATATTTTCTTATAGATTTTAATGGTTTTATAGATTTTAATGGTTTTATTTTTCCGATTTTTTTAGTGAGGAAGTATTTGATTTCTCAAGTGGTCAAATGACACAGATAAAAGCTAAGCATTTAAAAGATACCATGTGTAATGAATTTTCTCAGATCTTCCAACTCTGTAATACTGTTCTGGTAAGATTTTTTATATCAATATCTCATTTTTTTTTATTTACAGATCAGAAATACCAACCAACTCAATTGTTTTGATTTTTAAAATAAAAAAAACCTGTTATATAATTTTTTAGGAAACATCTTCATATCCATTATTAGTCCATGCTACATTGGAGACACTGCTGCGATTTTTAAATTGGATTCCCCTTGGTTACATATTTGAAACAAAGTTAATTAGTACTTTAACTTATAAGGTAATGTTTTCTTAATCATTCCTTTTGGTTATATGTGTGTATTACAAAGAATTATTGCAAATATGTGATTTATATCTTGATTGCTTCATTATACTTCTAATTTTATTTGATACTATAACAGTTTTTTTTTTACATCTAGCATTGTTTGATTTTCTTACCCACTTATTGATATCTTTCTTTTAGTTTTTTAATGTTCCATTGTTTCGAAATGTAACCCTGAAATGCTTGACAGAGATTGGTAAGTTTAAAATAAAAATATGCTTATATATTTGATATTATGAGTCTTCTATTAAGTATATGTTTCTTTTAATAAATCCTGTGGTTAATTCAGTTATGTGTCTGTGTGAATTTACTACATTGAGTGCATTTTTTTTTCTTTAGCTGGTGTGTTTGCACCCCATTATAACGAGATGTTTGTTGTACTGTTCACTCAGACGATGGATCAGTTGCAACAGGTAAGACCATTTTTGTTTGAATGATAAATTGAACTCTGAAGCTGTTTAGAAAGCTTCCATTCTCATTCTAATAAATGTCTAGATGCTTCAAACTTTTACACACAAAAACTGCCCATCTGGTATAGTGGTTAATGATGCTGACTGCTGTGCTGTTGGGCCTGGATTCGAATTTCTGAGAAGACATGGATGTTTGTGAATATATAGTAGGTTTGCGGCATTGGGGTGCCCTAAGTAGCTGTTGATCTGCAAGTCCTCTCATGTGGTTGGTGGGAGACCTTTGACCATCCCCAGGGTGTTTTCCTTTAAAATTGGGAGGGGGCACCGAGCCAAATAGCAGTGTCACCTGTACAGTGTTCAAAGCTACAGCTGAGGACATTCATATATCTAGCCCTTTGCAGCGATGAATTTTGTGGGCTTCAATCTGACACAGTCAGACAATGTGGAATTAGCAACAAAAAACAGAATCTTAAGTGTCAAAGTGATTGCTTCTCCCTCTCCCCTTCCTGCTTCATGTTTTTTCTGTATAATATAAATGCGGCTGATGTGTCCCTGAATGCCTTTATATTTTCAGTCTTTTCCTTGCCATTGATTTCTCGTCGAACAAAACATATTGGGGCAACTCTCTCATCACAAGATCTCTGAAACTATGAGACCTATTGATATGTTTTAGTTGTATTTCTTTTGCTGAGTTAAGGTTGTCTTTGGCAAAAGTACAGGAGCTTGAACTAAACGTGAAGCACATTTTCAGACAGAAAAATGCCTCAATTTCCATGGAAATTTGCAATATTAAAACTCATACCCTCTGTGAACAATATAGTGTTTTTAAAAATTTCAAAATATTCAATGAATACTTTTTTTCCCCTTTAGAATACTGCAGGGATAGCTCATTTAACATTATGGTTTATAGGAGAAAAGAAATACATTTCATACCAGAAAAAATGGATTAACTCAGTTAAAAGTGGGATGTATGATAAAAAAATGCTCCTCTCTAAAGGATAGTGAAATCAGAATATCATATTAATTTTTCATTTCTTTTATACCTGAAAAAAGTTCCAAATTTGGGTCCCATTCTTTAGCATCAACTGAAGACAGCCTTAAGATCTTCTATGAATGGGTTTTATGGAAATTTTACCCCACAGTGGAATAAAATATATTTATAGACTGGTAGATTAACCTGGAATGTATTTGGCAAATCAGCTGTGTCTATTTTACTTAGTTGTTTTATTTGCCCTATCATTCTTTCCTTCAATTTTAATTTGCTGCTTACTTAAAATTATTTTAAACTATTAATTAAATTTTGACCTCATTAACAATTTTTTAATCCTTCTTTCTCGCTTGTTATATTTTTCAATTCACTCATAAAAGAATGAATATGCCTTCTAGTTCTACATTTTAAAAAAAAAATTTGAGGGGGGGGGGAACCTCATGTTTTCTGTTTACATAATTTAAAATTAAGTTTTTCATAGCTTTTAATACTTATTAAGTCATAAGTTAAGTTTATATATTCAACTGAAAGTCTGGAATGTTTTGTAGTTTAAGATACTTATATTTTCGATGTACTATGTTTTTTTTAAAAAATCAATTTTTCATCAAGATGTAATTTCTAGTTAAAGCAAAGTATTTTGACAATTTTAAAAATATTTGCTTCAGTTTTTGAAGAAAAGTCTTGAGTAATTTCTCCTTTTTTTAGATTCTTCCTATTAATACAAATGTCAAAGAAGCATATGCTAATGGGCAAGATGAAGAACAGAAATTCATTCAGAATCTTAGCTTGTTCTTGTGCTCCTTCTTAAAGGAGCATGGACAATTAATTGAAAAGAAACAAGAACTTAATAAAACTTTCCTAGAGGTAATTTTTTTTATACATTTATTATTATTATTTACTACATAGACTATTTTATTATTATTTACTACATAGACTATTTTATTATTATTTACTACATAGATTGTTTGAATGTATGCATGTGCATGCATGCAGTTTTTATTTTTACTTATTGCTAACATTTTTATGGGATTTTACTTTAGTTGCTTTCAATAAAATTAATGATTTTGTTGTTTATAGAGTACAATATATATATTATGTTTTTCTTGTGTTATACTTAATTTTACATTATTTTCATATACCCCATTCAATAGTCAGTTAAAGTCAAGTTTTACTATGGGATATGAAATAGGAAATATTACAAATATTTGATTTGTGAAGAAAATATTAATGGTTTTCATGTTTTAAAAATACTTCTCTGAAATTTAAAACTAGAGTAAGGTTTGTTGTGCTGTTTCCAATCCCTTTGTAGCAGGAAAGCCTACACCAAGTTCATTTGACCTTTCCGCATAATAGTGTTACACACCAGGTCTTGATCTTCAAACCACTGTCGCAGGGAAATGCCCAAGCAGTCCAGAAGATGAGCAGGAGAAACAGGGACAGGTAAAGAAAGATTTTACCCCCTGAACCAAAGTCATACTACGCAGGTGACCGCTTCCAAAGCACACCAAGGTTGCCTGATGAGCCCCTGGAACTCCTGCACTGTAGAGATAGCCCAGGGCTCTTAGCTAAGTACCAATGGTGAGCAGGAGGATTTCGTCGATTCATTTTAGTTCTGTGGAGGGAATGAATTTCCAAATGGCTTAAGACAGGAACTGGGATTAGAGAGATCACAACCCTTACCAGCCAGCTCATCAGCTGCTTTGTTCCCAGGCACACTCGCATGCGATGGTATCCACTGGAGACATACTTGTTTCTTCTCACCAAGCCTTGCCAATTTGGATAAAATATCTAGACCAGTACTGTCCACAACTTTTGGCCAATTCTTCAAATATGGGATGGAGCTTCTGCTGTCTGTCAGGATCCAGATACTCATAAGAGTTGAGAGCAGGATCGAGAGCACCGCTAATAGCAATGAGTTCCGATGTAAAGACGGAACAGTGGTCAGAATTCCTGTTGCTGATTTTAACATCATTCTCAGGAGTGTTACTAAAAATACCACTCCCTGCTCTGCCGGTATCCGAACGACTACTATCTGTGTAAATAATCTAGGCTTGATCGGGTATGTCATTTATTATTTCAAGTGCCAGCTGTCTGAGTAATTCCGGATGGCTGCTATGCTTTGGGAGTACTTGGTCAATAATTCCTCCCATAATTCAACATGATTAAATGAATCAGTAGGTGTGATGCAGCTAAAAGGAGTAGATGTGTCCACATGAAATTAATAAAACCACATTTCCACATGTAATTAAGTGGGTTGTCTCGTTTTAAGCGTTGGTTACTTGTCCAATTTAAAATGAAAGAAGAGGTTCTATTGAAGGAACCAAAGCTTCTAATTTTGTTAAAATACCTATATGAGTTGACTTCGAATCTCATAGTAAGAGGTTGGATGTCTGAGATTGGTTTATATGTATTATACCATTGACACAAATTTCACCCAATAAAAAGACTCCACTAAATACTGCAATAGTTATTATTGTGTTTGAACAAGCACTGGAATGTTTTTCTGCTATTGGCTACATATCAAGGAATTCGACAACGTCTTTTGATGTAACGAAACTGATCTAAGGTACTAGAACTTTAATCTGATCTAATTTTGGGGGAAAACTGCAGAATCGACCACTGGTTGCCACAATTTTGAAAAATTGCCAACTTGGTGCACTCTTGTGTATTGTCATTCGGAGTAGCAACCCCTCCAGAAGACGTCAAAATACAAGAAAGATAGTGGAAAAGTGAAGTAATCATGAAAAAGCATTTAAAAAAACCTTTAAAGCTGAAAGTTGTTGCAAATTAGGGGACTTTTTAAGTTTCTTTAGTGAAAAAATAATTTTAGTTTTAATTGATTAATTAAAAATGAAAAATTAAGATACATTATTTTCAAAACAATCATATTCTGCCTTTTTACCCTTCCATTCTCTCTATTTCATGCTTTTCCCACAGTTCAATCATGCATATGACAATCCAGTTAAACATTTTTTATGCATCATTCTAACACAGCATTCTTTCCTAAAGCAAGCAACATAGCATTAACCCTTTCAGTATACTCAGCATGTTTCAACGTACATTAATTCACATTTACAACACTTCTGATAAAATTTGGGGTCATTGTGAGAATCTGTAAGAATTTATATGAAGAAAAAGAAATTTACCTTGAAAAAACGTATCCCCATTGAAAGAACGAAGCCAAAAAACGAGCTGTGAAATATTCCACAAAATTATCCACTAAAATATGAGCTAATGACAAATGAGAACACAAACCATGGAATATTCCACTGAAAAGTAGATGCAAAAATGCAAGCCTACTGCAAATGAGAACTGAAACTATGTAAAAGTTGAAGAAGAAATCGAATTAAAATCATCTGTATTAATAAAGAAATAATATACATAACAATAGGCTATAATAACAAATTTAAAAAATAAAAAGTACGAAAATATATTAATGAAAAAATAAAAACTACACATAACTGTTCAAATAAAAAAAAAATGTACTGGGCATGCTTGAAAAAGCGCCGATACGATTTCTCCTTCAAAGCTACAAAATTGGTTAAGTTACCACACTAGTTGTGCTTATCAATTTCATGAAAAGTGCAAAAAATAAATCGTGCCAACCAGTGGCCAATTCTGCTGTTTAGTCTAATTGTTTTTAAATATTACTTTTTTTGTTTAAAATTAATCTAGTTCTGCAGTCAGTTTAACATTTGTAGTTTAAAAATAATTATTCATAAACATCAATTCAAAAATTGTTTTAAGGTCTTCATTGAATGCCACACTTTTTTACTGTTAGCATACCTTTAGTTCAATGGTTCCCGAACTTATTTGTCTCATAGACATCCTTGCCATGTTTTTCATTCTTGGATAGACTCCTGCTTACTAAATAGTAAATTTTTACACATTTGTCAACTTAAATGTTATCTTGACAACTGGTATAGAGCTACTTACTTTAAAAGATTTAAATTTTTAAATGTAGTGAAGTATAGTGTTTAAAACTTAAACACATGTTAGTCAGTTTTAAATTTAATAACACATAAAATAAGTGTTACATAAAATAACTGAGCAACAAACAAAAAATGCTTTTAATAAGAGGGATGAATCGGCACTTCAATTACAAATTTTCATCACTTAGCGGCAGCTGTGGTTATTACCATAGTCAAAGCATTTTCAAGCCTAGTTTCAAAATCTGAATAGCATTTAAATGAAAGTTGGCTAAAATGTCAACTTCCTGGCAGATTGTCTGTGACAAAGTGAGAAACTGGAAAAATTCACTGTCAAATATTATACTCTTTTAGCTTAATTTTGGCAAAAATATGTGAAATGATGGTCCTTGTTTTAATGAAATATATGCTGCCACCTTGTAACTGTGCAAATTAACCTCATTAAATTTAGTAAATAAATCTGTTAAATAGATAAAATCTGGTTTCCCCTTGATTACATTTTCTTTTGAAATTTGTCACGATCTGGTTTAATGAGAACCACTATCGTAGACTCCTCACTTACACTTCATAGACCCCCAAATTATTTGTTCACTGACATAAAACCTTGGTGGTCGATATAGACCACTTTGGGAATCTCTGCTTTAGTTATTAGTTTTCATTTTGAAAATGTAAATAGAGCATATGTGGTAAATTGCTAAATATAGTACGATATTAGAAAATTTTAAAAGTATAGGTTTTTAGCCAAATTTTCACTATTAACATTGCGTATCTTTAATTTGAAAGTATTATACATGTATGATAATATCCAAAATATCCATTTTGTGGATGGTTTAAAAGGAACTAAAGGGTGTCCCCATTTTTAATTATTTTGTAAATAAAAATTTACTTAATTGTAGGGCACCATTCACAAAGTAATTTTTAGGCAATTTTAGGATTTTGTTGGGGTTTTTTAATTATTATTAATTGTTATTTTCCTTTCTCCAGGCTTTGCACTACTTACTTTTAATATCTGAAGTTGAGGAAGTGGAAATATTTAAAATTTGCTTGGAATATTGGAATGCTTTAGCAGCTGATTTATACAAAGAAGGTCCCACTACTGGGAAGCTTATGATGCCTATGGTGGTACCATTAAGAAGACAATTATATCAACCTGTTTTAACAAAGGTATTTTCCTTTTTTTATAAATTGAAAACAAAAGAGAAAATTGTTACCATATGGCTATAATTTGGTGTTATTGTTGGAAAAAAATAGTTGTATAATTCATTTTAAAGGTAGAAAATCAAAATTTTGTAATTGTAGTATAATATAATGAATCTCATCAATTGTGTTATACCTTCTTTTGATATATATTAATCAGTCTTATTTCATGAACTTCAAAACATGTCTTATAGTGTATTTACAGTGAAAATCACTTAACACGAAACAGAAGAGACAAATATTTTTCATGTTAAAAGAATTTCACATTAAAGAATATTGCAAAAAAGAACCATATATCTCAACAAAATTAATTTTATTAGAGCTTATTTTATTTATATCTATATGAATACATGCATATATTTAACAAAAATCAATGAGACAAAGAAAATTAATACAAAGTTTTCATATTTTTTTAAAGCAAAACATTTATTGAAGTTTTGGAAATAATCTGATATTTTTCTTTGAATTTTTTTTTAAATATCAAATCATTCAGTATCATCTATTTTGTTATTCATTTCACCATTGAAATGTGTGTCTAAATAACTGCATCTACTTTTTGACATTCCTCATTTTGGATGATGTAGGAACATGAGCTGCATTATTAATTTCATTTTCGTGTATCCCAAACAAGGTTCACCAAACTACTGAAATTGTTCTGTTGCAACAGATGCACATTAATTTGAAATAAACCAGAATGAACTAGTTATATAAATCTCATCTCTGTTTCGTTGACGTATCAGAATGTTGTATGTTTTTGCCCAAACATATCTTTGGCATACTGATACGTCTAATGTGGCCAAAGGGTTAATCATAGTATTTATCTTTGATATGTAGATATAGATTTTCATAACCAAGTCACAATTTTTAATTATAAAAATGTAAATTAATATTTCTACATTAGTTAAATAGTAATTTTTTACAGAAATTTTAAAAATTTCAAAACAAAATGTATTATATGTTTATAATGCCTTTTTTTTTTATTTCAAAAAGAATATTATTTGAAGAAATGTCAAAAATGAGAATTTATTTTAATTTTAGTTGAGGTACATAGTGATTGGGCGTATGGCAAAGCCTGAAGAAGTCTTGGTTGTTGAGAATGAACAAGGAGAAGTTGTTCGAGAATTCATGAAAGATACTGATTCTATTCAATTGTATAAAAATATGAGAGAAAATTTAGGTAATTTTTAAAATTTGTAAATTAAAATATTTTATGATCCTTATGAAATACTATTTATAACTACTCTCTCTATATATATATATAATTGCTACTCTTTAGATCTCTCCTTCCCCCAAACTATATGAATATCTTATTTCTGTATGAATGTGTGCTGACTAAAATAATAGCAGTAGCAAAGTTTTACTAGTAGGTTTTTTTTTTATAAATCTTGCTATCAATTGTATGTTTAATATATGCATATGCAATCTCAATTCAATTTCCCCTCTTTGAAATGAACCTATGATATTTCAAGGTTATAAATGAGTTTTGTTGGCTTGGTCTTGACTTTACAGTAATATTAAGGGTTAAATGTTTTTCTTTTTAAAAAAAAAGAGGAAAAAATCCATACTGATGGAAGTTTTCTTGTAGTCTTAATAATTATGCTAGAAATTAGTTTTTCATTCATTTTTATTTTTCATATGTACCTTACTTGTAAAAAGGGTTTTTTTTTTTTTTTTTTTTGCGAAAAGAGTGGGTTATGCTTTTGAAATTTTTAGAATTAATTTGATATCTACTTTCTCTAAACATTTTGCTTTAGAAATAAATGTTAATTTTTCTTAAAATTCATTTATGGGGTATTATTTTCAGTGTACCTCACTCATTTGGATTATGTTGACACAGAAAGAATAATGACAGAAAAATTGCATAATCAAGTGAATGGCACTGAATGGTCCTGGAAGAGTTTAAATACTGTAAGAAAATATGTCCAGTACTATTTTATATTTCAACATCTTTATCACAGGATTTAATGAGTAATAAAAAAATATTTTAAATATTTTTAGCTGTGTTGGGCTATTGGTTCCATAAGTGGTGCTATGCATGAAGAAGACGAGAAACGGTTTCTAGTCACAGTTATTAAAGTAAGAAAAATTTTCTTTTATTTTATAATGTTCAAGTATTCTGACTATATCTAATTGTTGAATTCACTTGAATAATGTATGCATTTGAAATATTTGGTACTCTTGTCAGGACAGCTGCAATATAAAAATAGAGCTGTTAACTATGTCAAATATATTGACTTCTAGGTTTTTTTTATCAGTTTTTATTTTACTTGTAGCTGACTTAAAGAACAATTTTAAAAAGATTTTATGATTTCTCATTTTCTAAATATTGAGAAAGTTGTTATAAAATGGTTTACAGATGAAATATTTATTCACAAAGAAAGATTTTGTATAAATTGGTTATTGCTAGAAATATTACCATTATTCAAGCACTTTTTTCAGTTCAGAGAGTGAGGATATTTGCCTGTTTTCTTTGAACTGGTGGTTGCATTCCTGAGATAGGAATATGGGTGGAATGAAAAGATTTAAGTTTATTAGCTGTGAATTCTTTTATTTTATTATTCTCTTTGCTGTGGGTATTAAGATGTAACTGCAGAAGGTTGAATTTACATTGAAAATGTTCTATTAAAAAATAATTGCATGCTTTATTAGTTATTTTAGTTTTAAAATGTTCAGTTCTACCATATGGCTTTTAATTATGTTAAATTTATCCATTATTCTCTTGCAGGATTTATTGGGCCTTTGTGAACAGAAACGAGGAAAGGATAATAAGGCTATAATTGCCTCGAACATCATGTATGTTGTTGGACAGTATCCTCGATTTTTGAGAGCTCACTGGAAATTCTTGAAAACAGTTGTAAACAAGTTGTTTGAATTTATGCATGGTAATATTTATAAAATGTTACTGTCTAATGTACTTTTTATTACGTATTTGTTGCTTTTAATATTTTTTTAATGTAAAAGCAATTTTGTGAGATGAAGTTAAAGATTTTTGATAGTTATGGAGATTAGTTATTTGATTTTTGATAGAGAAGATAAAAAGACTATTTCTTCTGTGTTTGTGCCTATATGCAAGTCTGTGTATAGTCAGGTATCTGAGATGAAAATCAGTTTTCTTTTCCCTTGGTTATTAGACATTTTTATTGTTGGTGATGAATTTATTGCTAGATGAATTTATATTTTCTGAGTAAGAATTCTATTATGTTTTTAGAATACTCAAATATATCATAATGTATTCATTAACTTTTAAAAAAATTATAATGTTTGTCCTTCCTTCAGTGTATCATTTCATTAGTTGTGGTTCCCAGCTGATTCATAGGCACAGTTTTGTTAATTAATTTTTTTCCCTCTCTCTTTTTTTTTTTTCTTCTAGAATTGAACTTGGATTGTGTTAGTATTCCCTTTGCTTCACATTGCTCGACGATTTGTTTTTAATCCTTTTTTATCGCATCTAACCAAGGGAAAATAATATACTTTCAAATACAAAGAATGTTGTAAAAAGGAATTTGATTGTATTAATGAATCCTAAAGAGGGGATATGCATTTTGCGATGCTTTAGTGACAAAAACTCGCTGCAAATTATAAATCAAGTTGCAGTTGCTTAAAATTGGATCACTTTTTTGGAGGACATTGTCCAATCAAATGTAATCCGGGCTAAAGTACCGTTTATATATTTTCTCTTAGAACATAGTGTACCTTTAACTGCATCTGATCCTTTCAATCCTCTTTTTGGAAAATATTTCATCTGATATTGCCGAGGAGTATGGGTGTAGAACTAAAAGTTCTGCTGTGATTTTCGGACTAGCTTCTGGTTAGAAAGAGAGTATATAAAACAAGGTCCTTTAGCAGTCCTTCCCCCCCTTTTTTTTTAATTATTGATTATATGTCATTGTGGTTACTTTTTTTTATCTTGTAAAATGTATAATTCAAAATGCTTGTTTACATTTCAAACCTGATCAGGAATTCCATTGGAAAAAGTGTTAGCCAACACATTATAGATCAATTTTTAAAAACATGGGATTTTGCTTCATTTATTGCCGATTATTCTTCAGTTATGCAAAAAAAGAAAGGATAGAGCTTCCTATTTAAAAAAAGAAACCTTAATTATGAGTCGTGTCATTCAAGAAAATAAATGTGCTACTTTACCTTCAAAAATCGTTGCCTTTGTTTTTGAAATTTTTTTAAAAACATCTTCATTATAGAGTAATTACTTCCTTGTATGTAACTCACATGCCTTTTTCAATTTACTTTGGTATACTAGTTTTTTAATCAAGTCATCTTAGATTTTTTCCTGAGTAATTTTCTTTTGTAAAATTTTATTCCAACTATTTAAAAAAATATTTGTGTATCACCTATTGTCATAAAATTTAAAAAAATGTTTACAAATGTTGATTTTTTTTATAAGTTTACAGATATTGATGCATATACTATTGAAACAAATAGTTAAAATGTGAGTTTTTTTAAATAATTTTAAAATAGTATTTTTCTGAATATATACTTTTGAAGGTTTTAATGTATGTAAATACTGTATATATCTATCTATATATAGAGAGATAGGGAGAACTTGAGAGTGTTGTGGTTCCATAACTAATCATAACCTCTTTTTTTAGAAACTCATGCTGGTGTTCAAGACATGGCTTGTGATACTTTCATCAAAATAGCCTTTAAATGTCGCAGACATTTTGTTCAGGTATTTTTTTTTGTGTGTATGTGTCATATATTCAATTATATGTGTGGTATTACATATTTGAGCTTGAAGTTTAAAAGTGAAATTGCAGTAGTTGCACTCTTAAGTAGCCAATATTTATATTGTTGGCTGGATGATGGGTTAAAGGACAAAACATATTGATAAAATTTTACTTAACCAAATACACACACTTCATTTGCTTCTATGTACACTACATTAGGGATAACCTACTAGGAACAAGTTGGGCCTCATCTGGCTTTGATAATGGCTGCCACACAACGAGGCATAGATTGAACAAGTTTCTGGAAACATTTCATGTATTGACTTACCAAATATTAGCAAAACTGCCCGTAATTCAGTAAGGTTCGTTGGAGCTGTGTGATGGCCTTCTCTAAAACATCCCAAAGATGCTCAATAGGATTTAAGTCTGGGCTTCTAGGTGGTCAATTTATGACAGAAAAGTCAGAGGAATGCTCAGCCAGTAGCCAACCAAGACTTGCGAGAGGTACAGTTATGTTGCTGGAAAACTCCATTGCCATGCAAATGATAGAACAGCATAAATGGATGGAGGTGATCACCCAGTAACTCTACGTACTGAATTGCATTGAAGGAGGTTGGTACATACTCCAAAAATCTCGCATGTTCCTCGAAAAAACACCCTAGACCATGGTTGAACTACCAAACCCTTGTACATTTCGAGCCTGGCATGCAGGATCCATGACTTCATTAGCATGACACCATAATCTCAGCCTTCTGTTGGCATTAAGTAGTCGGAATCAATACTCATCACTCCATGCTACTTGTTTCCAGTCCTCTACATTTCAGTCTCTGTGCTTTCTTGCCCAGGCAAGATGTGCAGCCTGATGGTGAGCATTGAGCAATGATACTCTCGTAGGTCAACGGTGACGCGGGCATTGCTCAGTCTGTTTATTGACTGTGCGACTGGCTCCGTCATTCAACTGGGTGGTAATTTGATCTAATGTTTTGGCTTTGCTTGAGCTATCTCTCTCCACGCACTGTCAAGGCTAATTGTCCTTTGAAGTTTGCTGATTGCTAGTTTTTTTACCACCATCCATGTATTCTTGGTATACTCTTCACACTGTCGGCCTTGAAAATCTTAGCTGTCTAATAATTTCGGAAATTGAATGGCCTATGTTGCGCGCACCTACGATTTGTCCACAGGCAGTTTACCCTTGCTGGCAATTTGAGCAACTAATTCAGAAAAACCTCAGTACATGTTATATATGCAATCACCACAGTGCCCTCACTTGTGCATAAACGTTGTGCAGCACTACACAATTTACATAGCCCTTGCTATTCCTAATTCAGTGGCACTCCAGTGTTTATATATGCCTTTCCAAATTAACGAACTTCTGTATTGTTCTGTTGTCTGCAAAACTATTCCAAAGGCTTTAGAATGCAATACACTGACCTTTACAGTGTTTGTGAAGGATTTGCTTGCTTCAAGGAACAAGTCTACTACTTAAAGCCTCCCCGCCCTCAATACCCCAAGTGAATCATGCAGCTTTTCCTCAGCAACTGAAGAATTAAATTGCATAACTAGAACATCTTTTGAAATCTTTTTTCTGCTAAATGGGTCATTTGAGATTTTAGACAAACCTATTGTTACATAAGTGCCTCTTGAGTAATCTCAATTGAACAGCCAGTTTTTTAGTGATATATGTATGAATTTTTAAACTAATTTTTGCAGATGTATAGGTCTTCATCGTATGTAGTAATAAATTGTTTTTAAGCGTTTAAAATCATCTACTAACCCCTTCACTGCTGGGGAAAAGAAATTCCCCATCTAGTGCCACCATTTTTTCTACAGGTGGGCATTGTTAAAAAAAAAGGCATATTTTTTTTTTCATTTAAAAATTGTTTATTTTCACTTAAAAGAAAAGAATAAAATGAAAATGAAAGATTTGAATTTTAGAGTTACAATATAATAAAAAATAAAGTATAACTTATCTATTCTGTGATATCCTGAAGGTTGAAAACATAAACCAGCATCACATTCATTGCATTCATACAAAAAAAATTAAAAAGTTCCTATTATACACAGTAAGCAAAAATAACAGCAAATGACAAATAGAAAAGAGCACACTCAAACGAAAATATACGAAAAACTGCTTGGCTATGAATTTCAATATGGCTGGAATATACCCTATCAAATCTCTTCCTCGCCCTTTCTTCTGAAATAAGTTAATTCTTTAGACTGTCAACGACACTCTCAATGTCATGTTGTTGTATTCCAAAGCCGTAGGACTAGTTTTAAACAAAACAGCACAATACAAAAGTCCTCCTTTGGAAGGACAAGTATACACACACACACGTCCGGAGCACTAAAACGCACCAGCTCAGCAGGATGTGTATACACGCCCACAGCACTTAAGGAGTTAATGAACTTGTTCATGTTTTTGCATTTTTGTAGCGAAATTTATTAAAAACTTAAAAAATATCTTGTTTTCAGAATTAATTGTATTTAATACAATACTCTTAAGCTAAATATGTTTTCAATTAGAATTTTTGACAAATTGTAAAGTTGTGCATTTAGAATAGAGATTTCCAATGTTTATTCTAAACTTGGCTTTTTGTGACTCTAAATTATATTTTATAGGTTCAGGTTGGAGAAGTTATGCCATTCATTGAAGATATTTTAAACAGCATAAATACTATAATTTGTGATCTACAACCACAGCAAGTAGGTTTTGTTCCTTTGCAATTATTTTTTTCTCTCCCAATGTATAATGTTTAGATATTTAACTTGTCATTTTTCATCCCCCAAACAGGTACATACCTTTTATGAAGCAGTTGGCATTATGATATTCTGCCAAACTGATTCTGCTGTGAGAGATCATCTTATTGAGAAATATATGTTGCTACCCAATGAAGTTTGGGATGCAATTATTCGACAAGCTACTAAGGTATATTCATGTTATACATTCATAGTCTTAGTTAAAAAGAATATTTCTGAAAAAATAAGTTATACCGTAAAATCGGACAGATGGCGCACACTTTTAACAGAGAAAATAAGATTGAAATTTATGGGTGTGTACAATATATGCTGGATATAAAAATGATAGCATTAAAAAAAAGAGATGAGTATTAGAAAAATAGGCTTCTGCATAAGATATGAATAATATTTATTTAAAGAAATGACATACTTAAGGAACTTATAGGTTCGTAGTTCTAGAAATATTCTATTTTTTCAGAAGCCTGGGATAATACTTGGAACAAATGATTTCAAAACATAAAAGCATTGTGCACTTACATTTCACATTTCTTCGTTAAAAGGGTGTGCGCATTATACAGTGAAAATACGTAAAAATGAAAAAAAGCAGCAAAAGTATACGTGTGTGTAATATGCCTGATTGTAAGATACCATAAAATCCGGCATATAACGTTTTTATACTCTGCGAATAACTTGTGCACCCTTAAGTTTCTATCTTATTTTTTGTGTTAAAAGGACACATTATATGCAGGATTTTACGGCAATTTTTTTTAAAATAGGGTAGATAGTATAGATAGATAATTATATGTTTAATTCTTGTATTACAGTCCGTAGAAGTCCTGCAACATGAAGATGCTGTAAAACAATTGGGAAATATTTTGAAAACAAATGTTCGAGCTTGCATGTCTTTGGGACATGTCTATGTTACTCAGGTAAACACTTAGACTAGCTGTTGTATTTAAAAAATTTTAATTAGTAATTATTTAAAAATGGGGTTTTTTGGGGTCGAAACAGTTTATCTAAGGATGTTGTTCTCTCTTTTTAGTTGGGACGAATCTACCTAGACATGTTAAATGTTTATAAAGTCATGAGTGAAAATATAATTGCAATTATTGCAAAGCATGGCGAGTCTGCGATGAAACAATCAAAGATTAGAGGCATGCGGACTGTTAAAAAAGAAACATTGAAACTAATATCATTATGGATTAACCGAGCTTTGAGTACTGAAATGGTATGATTTATATATTTTTTAAAACATTTATCACACCTGCAATTTTATATTACTATTCATCTTGGAATCCAAGGCTAGTTTCTAAGTGAATTGTGGGTTTTGAGTGTAGATAGTTTTTAGTTAACGTGCACCTAAGAACTACATTTAAAAGTAGCATTCATAACAATTTTATTCACAAAATCATTGAAATATATGTTTTAAATGTTGGTTAAATCATGGGTGTCCAACACCAGTAGGTAAGTTGCGACCCACCGACTCTTCTTTAAAAAATTTTAAATATCAGGTTTTTGAAATTTATTTAAGGGGAAATTTATATATATATTTAAATCCACAATGTATTTGCCTGTTAACTGTTCTTTTTTTAAAATAAATCTTTTTTGATAATAGAAACGTCCTTTAGATTAAAATAGATCTATATTTTATCAACAGTTATGTTTGATTTTACTATAATAAATTACTTTTTTGATAAATTCGGATTTGCATTACACATATCCTTTACTATGGATGGTACTTGATTTTCTGTGTGTGCGACTTTCATTTCTCCTTCTCCTCCTTTTTTGTTTGGAGTGCCCAAAAAGCAAGAGGCAATGAGAGATGTTTTCTAAAGTTTAAAAAAATTATTCAGGACAGTTAAGATAAAAGGCAATGTATACTTAATCGTTTGAGAATGACAGCACAATCAAATTTCAACTATGAGTAACGAAAGATCAACTCAAAAGAAACTCCATAATTTAAAAAAAAATGGCAACTGTAATATTTTAAACATTATTTGATCATTTTATTGTTATATTATATAAACCTTATTATTTTATCTGTCTGTATGCATGAAAAATAATAATAATAATTCATTTTGTTTTAAATTTTCACTCCAATAAATGTTTTGTTTTTTTTCCAAATCCAATATAAAAGTGCATATTTTTATGTGCTGCCCGCGAGATTATGTTTTTCTGAAGTGGCCCGCAAGGTTGTTTGGGTTGGACACCCCTGGTCTGAATCCTTAAAAAACTTAAAGTTGTCATTATTATTTATGACACTAACATCTATTATTAACCACAACTGTAATATTTATAATAGCACATTCTCTGTGTTTACTTTTTGTTTGTTGAAGTTTGATTTTCAATAAAGATAAGAATTAAAAATAAATTTGAATATAAATTTTCATCAAATGTACACCCCAGCATTGCAGGGAGCCCAAATACTAACTGATGCCAAGTATATATACCCTTTGTAAGATCCAGCTTGGGGCTCAAAACCTGACTTGGCTGGGGTGGCCCTAATCATCTCTGTTACGCCACTGTAAAAGGTGTTAAAAAAAAGTTTTTCTTCTTCTGTACTATGGCCTATTTTTTTACAACTACTGTCTGTGTAATTCATGTTTTAAAAATACTAATTAGGTGTTGGAGAATTTCATCCCTCCACTACTGGATGCAGTATTACTTGATTATCAACGATGTACTGTTCCTGCAGCTCGTGAGCCCGAAGTGCTTTCAACTATGGCCACTATTGTAGATAAATTAGAAGTAAGTTGGCGAGGTTTTTTATTAAAAATTTTCTTTTTATTAAAGCTTTTCTTATCAGAGTTTTTATTTTCCGTATTGAATATTTTACCTTTTAATTTTTTTTTTTATTTTTGTAGGGTGTCATAACTCCTGAAATACCAAAAATCTTTGATCATGTTTTTGAATGTACTCTTGATATGATAAACAAGGTATTTTTTGTGATATTATTTGTTTCCTTGTAAAATACTTTTACATAACTATTTTTTTAATGATTTTTTCTTGTAAACGTCTGAAAAAATGTAATACCTTGTAATTTTTTTGACAGTCTACATAAAGTGCTCTCTTAAGAAGCTTCATTTTAAAAATGTGGAATAATCATTTTGCCTTGTGATAAATTTTCGTTAGTAAATAGAAGGAGTAGAAGTGTGATTCTCCTTGTTTGAAATCTTTTTACTTCTAAACATGTAAATTTATTTACTTAATACTTTCATTGCGAGGAACGAAATAACTAGTCTTCCAGGATCCACAAATGAATCATAGTGAGAATTGTTATTGATTGCAGTTGATTATTATTTTTCAAACTAAAATAAATGTTTTAAAGGACTTTTTGTTTTGTTTTCATTTTAGCGGCACAGATGGTGGAACAAAGGTGTGCCATTGCCACAATAAAAGTGTTAAAATTAAATTTTTTATCCTTTTTTTATTAATATGTACACATACTTCAGGACTACTGTTAAAAAACCTGTTTTTAATAACCATTGATTTTTTTATACTAATTAAATCATTTTTCAGTTAGTAAAATTCTTCTATTTATATTTTAACAGGACTTTGAAGAATTTCCAGAGCATCGAACAAATTTCTTTGAATTATTGTATAGAGCTGTTTCATATTGCTTCCCAGGTATTTAAAACTTTAAAATATTAACATTACAGATCATGTACCTCTTCCCCCACTACTTCAATTAGAAAAAGATTTAAATTTCTATATTAATTTTTTCTAGCTTTGATGAATATTGCTCCTGCACAGTTCAAGCTGGTTTTAGACTCTATTATCTGGGCTTTCAAACATACTATGAGAAATGTGGCTGATACAGGTTTGTTAATTATTTGGGGTTATAATCATTCAATAGAACAATTATTGTTCCATTTTTACTCTTAAATATTTTTAATTTTTTTATATCAATTTTATACTGTGTAATTTACTGTTGTAAGTAAAGTTATTTTTAAAAAATTGAGCATTTTGAGAGCATGGGATGATATTCTTAATGTTACCATCTCACAAGAACTGCTTATCTTTGTATTTTTTAAAATTACTTAATGCAGTGGATATCTGTAAAGAAAGCATATTTTCTTTAAAAAAAAAAATTAAAGATGTGTGTGTGTATTTGCATTGCTATAAAATTTACAGCATTAATTTCATTTTAAAGGTGCTAGTTTGATATTGGGGGTAGTAGCGCCAAGTTGTTGCTTATGTTCGCCAACATGGGCGATAAAATTGCAATATGGTTTTCTTGAAGTTTCTTTCCTTTGGTGATGTGGTTGCCATGGAGATGACATTTCTTGTAGTTCATTCTAATTTTTTTTTTTTTTTTTTTTTTTGCACGTGCTAATCCTTTTAATTTCAGACAATTTTAATTCTAAATACTTCATTCTTGTTGGTTTCTTTTTATTGCGCAGTCAAAATTTTCATTGCAGATGTTTTTAATTCAAATTCTTTGCAAATGCTATCATTTTCAGTCACCTGCTACTTTTGTGTACTCTTTTTTTTTTTTTTGTGTGTGTGTGTGTTTGTCAAGAAAATGGATATTTACGCAGTTAGTGGTGAGTACCAGGATTCTTTTTCCAAGGAATATCATATTAATTTCTTTGGTCCTAAAGGTGTTCTGAATTCACACTTTTGGTCAACTTTATTTTTAAAAATAATGATTATCTTTTCTCGTTCCTTTCGAAAATTTCAAACGCGCTCCAATGCGAGAAATGTGGCCACGACATGAGCGTTGCTCCGGATACATCAAAAAAATTGGACGATCAAATCTTTCGCTGCGGAAATTATCACTGCTGCAGTAAGAAATCAATAAGATTCAATTCTTTTTTTTTTTCAGGAAGCAGATTGCCTTTTTCAACCATTCTACTTTTGATTATGAATTCTTCAGACGTTCCTCATTCGCTCAAATTCATAAGGAGCTTGGAATTTATTTGCAGGCTGTTGCCGATTGGCGAAGCTATGCGTCCGATGTGTTAATAGAACATATTGTCGTTAACACAGAGAAGCTTGGGGCGAGGGTAAAACGGTTGAAATTGACGAGAGTAAAATTGGGAAAAGAAAATATAAGGATCATTTCGTGGAGGGACAGTGGGTTTTTGGCGACGTAGAATGTGAGACGGGACGCTGCTTCCTGGTTGCAGTTCACGACAGGAAGGCAGAAACCCTTCTCGGCCTTATTGAATCATGGATCGAACCAGGAACGACTGTTATTTCTGACTGCTGGAAATCTTACAAAAGGTTGAGCGAAAGAGGCTATCATCACCTTACAGTTAACCATTTGCTCACGTTGATTCTGCTACCAGCGCTCTCATACTAATACTATCAAAGTTACCTGGCGCCACTTCAAAGCTTCCTTTCCTGAATATAATCAAAAAGGAAGGTTTTAATGATATATCGCCTGGTACATGTTCAGGAAAATTTGTTTCACTCTCAAAGAAGACCCATTCGTTAAATTTCTTGACCTAGTTCGAAATATTAATTGGGCTGAATGGAGAATCGTTTTGGGAGGGGGAGTCGAGGAATCGAATTTGTTGTATGTCATGGCTAAATTCTAAGAATAGTTTGATAAGTTTTGGATAACTTACATGACATCCTAATGTTGTCAGTAATCCAGGAATATGGTATTACTTATGTATGTGTGTACGGCAAGCGATGTGGGCATTTCAAAATGTGCCGCCATTAACGAAATGTAAACAAACCCGGAAAATGAGTGGAGTTGAGAAACGGCTTTTACTAATGGCAGCTGTGCATTAGAGATCCGATCGCCGCTCGTGACGTCATGGTTCTATCTGACCACTCGGGAGTTTTCTTAATAGTTTATATCGCTTGTTGTGGAAGTGGTGCAATATGCTAATTGTATTGATGTATAAATACTAATCACTACTGTTGTATAGTCAGTAGCAGTTGGGTGTTTCTCAGCAAGTAGCTGACTCCATACTGTACTCAAATGTTTGAGCAAGGGGCTCAGTTAGTGTAATCAATTATTTAAAACTGTCATTGTAAACTCATCTTTTATTGCATCGTCTTCAATAAATATGTTGTCTAAGAAATTCTCGTCTTTAATGAAAAAGTCCTCCACATAGCTCTACTGGTTAGTTAGTTTTTCACACTTTAAAGTTAGAAGTGTAGAACTTAAGATACGAGAACAGAATTCATAACCCTTTCGTAACCTTTTCAATATTACATCCAGTTCAAAAAATGCATTTTTTGCATTTAACTTCAGTAAATTAACTTTCGTAATTATCATAGTCATATTCCTTTCCTTTTGCAAAAAAAAAAATCCGGGTACTCATAATTTTCCATCCTTTCATCCACATCTATAAAAGGTAAGTACACTATTTCACTAGCAATTTTCACGATTTTCATCTACATTATTCTTTGGTTACATCTAAAATTGTCGAAAATCATGCAATTCCAATTATTTTCCGTCCCGATTCCTAAGCGGACGCCGCCATATTGGATTCCATTTCAGCTACAGCAAACGCTGCTAGGCGAGATTTTATCGTGCCAAGCAGCGCTTGGCGCAACTACCCCCAATATCAAATTAGTTCCATTTTAAACTCTCAAACTTCTGTTCTGGTTTTGAAACTGAGAGTATGCACAGTTATAAACATTATTTCAGGAAACTTCATATTGATTGACAGCCATTTTAATGTGTCCATGTTTGTAGACTAATTTAACCAAAATATAAGTATAATATTAATGATTGTGTGTATTTGCACTATATTTCTTTCTGTTTTGCTTTTTATTTTTATGGATTTGGTTTAATAGTAGCTTAACTCTTCTGTTTTATTTGTATTTATTCCACATATGTAGCGTTTGGATCATTATGACTCGGTTAGGAAAACTAACCTTTCTTGCTGTAAATCAGAAGTGTCCAACGCGCGAGGCCGCATGTGGCCCGCCGACTCTTTTTTAAAAAATTTTAAATGTCAGGTTTTTATTTTTTTTTCATTTTGAAATTTATTTGAGGGGAAATTGTGTATATATATGTATATAATGTATTTGCCTGTTCTTGTTTTAAAATAAATCCTTTTTGATAATAGAAATGTCCTTAAGATTAAAATAGATTTATATTTTATCAAACAGTTACATTTGATTTTACTATAATAAATTACTTTTTTTAATAAGTTCCAAATTGCATTATGCATATTCTTTATTATAGATGGTACATGATTTTCTGTGTGTGCGACTTTCATTTCTCATAATACTCCTTTTCTGATTGGAGTACCCAAAAAGCAAGAGGCAGTCAGAGATGTTTTTTAAAGGTTAAAAAAAATATTCAGGGTGGTTAAGATAAAGGGCAATGCATACTTAATTGTTTGCGAATGACAGCACAATCAAATTTCAACAATGAGTAACGAAAGATCAATTCAAAAGGAACACCGTAATTTTGGAGAAAATGGCAACTGATATTTTAAACATTATTTGATCATTGCATTATTATATAAACATTATTATATATCTATGTTTGTATACGAGGGGGTGTCCGTAAAATAAGTTCCACGAATTTTTTTCACATCAAAAAACTGGTTTAATTGCAAAGAATAGTACATTTTGGAAAGTTCAGTCTTTCTTTTATTTTTTCTACATAATCGCCGTTGCGTTGTATGCATTTCTGCATTCTAGGCACCCACTTTTTCAAACCAGAGTGATAGAACTCTGCCGCCTGTCCGTGTAGAAAATTAACAACCGCGTTTTGCACCTCTTCATCTGTCTGGAATTGGGTTCCGCCAAGGTTTTCTTCAACTCGGGAAGAGATGGAAGTCACTTGGTGCTAAGTCTGGGCTGTAGGGTGGGTGAGACACCATTTCCCATCCAAATCTTTCGACGAGGGCTGTGGTTCGATTGGCGGTGTGCGGTCGGGCGTTGTCATGGTGAAAACGCACTCCTTTTGTCAGCATTCCTCTTCTCTTGTTCTGAATTGCACGTCTAAGCTTATTCAAGGTCTCACAGTACTGGTCAGCATTGATTGTTGTCCCGCGAGGCATAAACTCGCACAACAATACGCCCTTCGATCCCAAAAAATGCTAGCCATGATTTTCCCGGCAGACAGGATTTGTTTGAACTTCTTTGCTCTTGGCGACCTAAGGGTGTTTCCACTGCTTCGATTGCTCCTTTGTTTCCGGTGTGGTGTAGTGTACCCAGGTCTCGTCACCAGTAACAATAGAGTCCAGAAATTCCTCTTCGGTTGTTCCGTGAAAAGCGAGAAATTCTTGGGCCGCTTCAACTCGCTGCCGCTTGTGGTCTGCAGTGAGCATTTTGGTACCCATCTTGCGCAGACCTTTGAATAGCCTAAATGTTCAGTCAAAATCTTGTCAATTGTGGTTTTGCTGA
Organism: Trichonephila clavipes; assembly: GCA_019973935.1. Lineage (NCBI taxonomy): Eukaryota > Metazoa > Arthropoda > Arachnida > Araneae > Nephilidae > Trichonephila > Trichonephila clavipes. The sequence goes on from BMAU01021197.1 coordinate 1,008,493, forward strand.
CCTCCGGAATCTTTTCGCACAGTTCCCGAACTGTAGTCCGTCGATCTTCAAGCATTGCCGCTTCGACTTTGGCAATTGTTTCGTCGGAAGCCAATGGCCGTCCTGCACGGGCTTCCTGTCGTGGACGTCTGTTCGGCCATTTTTAAAGTCCCTGACCCATCTGCGCACCATCCCAGAGCTCATACACTCTTCTCCATACACTTGACAAAGTTCTTCGTGAATTTCCTTTGCCGATTTCTTCTTAGCGGCCAGAAAACGATAACAGACCGCAACTCGCAGCTGGCGGGAGACGCAAGAGGAAGCTCCATCGCTAACGGCTGCTGAGCCAAGAATAAACGTCGCAGCGGACGCTAGCTTGGTGAGGGATTGGAGTGGGGGAACCAAACCACCTGCCTCTGTTGCCTGGTCGCACATACAAACGATCCTAGCGCCAGTGGTAGCCCGTGGAACTTATTTTACGGACACGCCTCGTACATGAAATTAATGAAAATAATAATAATTAATTCTGTTTTAAATTTCTTCTCCAATAGATTTTTTTTTCTCCAAATCTGATATAAAGGTACATATTTTTATGTGTGGCTGTGTAATGTTTTTCCGATGTGGCCCGCAAGGTCATTTGGGTTGGCCACCCCTGCTGTAAATGACAGGTGCCATTTAAAAAATGGTTTAAACAATTGTAGTGTTAGTTTAAAAATAGACCTAAAATATAACGCATCTATAAATATCACAGAAAGAATATTCAAAATTGAAGTTTACCTTTATTTACAATTTGAATGGTAATATCTTACATGAGATTTTCAAATGGGAATTTTGCAATTGTTGTGCTTAACATATTAGGTTTATTGTAATTGTTTGATGGACAAAGCTTGCACGTTTGACACACAATGAAGTATTCTCAGCAAATCCTGATTCTATGGGGGGGTTTTTTGTATTTTTTTTTCATTATTTATATTGAGTTCTCACTTCTTGGTAGGTGGGACCTTGCTACAATGTATGGGGAAAATGAGTGATTTTCCCATTTCTTCAAAAAATAGCCTTCATTTAGTCAATTTGTTTTCATTCCATTCTCTGTGTATAGAAGTACACAGAACAAATACATTATACTCAGAAGTATCAAGCATACAATAGAATACTATCATGGGCCAGTGATTTCTTTTTCCAAGTGATCAAGAGTAATCACGGCCCCTTTAGTTGAATTATAATCTAAAATCATGAATGGTTTTTTTGTCAGGTATGTTGCTAACTTCTTTTCCACATTGCAAAAGTGCTCATAAGAATAATATTCTTGTCCTTTTTTGGAATGTAGTTTACAACTGTTGTGCCTACTGTAAAATAAAATGAGCTGTAAATTTCTTTGTTCGGTATTTTTTTCTGGAAGTTCTTATTTGTTTTTTATAAGGGTGTCAAGCATAATTTTCCATTTTAGAAAAAAGTTGTCATAATTTGTAAGATTATATCACATGTAATATTGTACCCAGAATACCCTTAAGTAAGATTGCATGCTACTCGCATTTGCCTGATTTTTCGTTGACTTTGATCCTTCTTTTCCAGCATGAATTTATGTTTTTAGTACATATGAATTTTTACTTTTGCATCCCATATTTATATGGTAAATACTTTTTGACGGGACATAGGCCATACTAATTGTTCACCTACAGTAATATCTTCTTTTGTATTATATAATTTTGGTAGAATTTCTAACCACTTTTCCCAGACTAATTTATCCAACTTTCTTCTTTCTTGAGGTGTTGATTTATGATCAAAATGAAAATATGCAAATCTCAATATGGTGTAAAATGTTTTGAAGGACATTGTTACATAAAACATATTTCTGCCTGTTTCCTTATCTCATAAGTTTTTTGTTGATTTGTCATATGATTTAATGACACCAGTTAACAATAATCCGATATATGCTTTTAAAGTTTTACGTTTGATAATTTTCCATAAGCTTTTTCTCCTTCAATATAATCATTTTTGTTTCAATTGAAATGAAAACTACCTGAAATGCACTTTTTAACTGTTATCCTTGCCATTGCATATCTTGTAACCCCTGGAGTAGTTTTTATAATATTAGCAGCTGTTGTGTGATTGAGAAGAATGTAGTAGTGGATCCAACTTCCACTTTATATCATGATTCTTGGGCTGAATACTCTCTTTATAGTTCATTTGTTTATCATAATCAAAGTCATTGTCAGAACTTTCACTCTCAATTTCATCAATTGTGTGATTTTCATACTCCCATACTTTGTTGTCAGAAGCTTCAATTAGATTAGGCTGTATCAGCATGACTAAAATTTATGCAATTCGCCATTTTTCTCTCACATTCATAGGCATAACTCTTTTACTGTATATAAGAAAGTGAAATACAGCAGAAGGAAAAAAAGAAACTCAAGAACAAATAGTTTGGCCCCCTGCCAATTGTATCAACTTTTTTGACATTGTATGCACTCTTGTCATGTGAGCATATACATACATCAATGAAACAGGTTTCTTAAACGGATAAGTTAAAAGAAACTATTGTTATACTTTTCTTTTGAATTATTCCAAACATCATAATTACTTGAATGATGTGTTAGGTATAAATTGAAAAATATTCCTTCCAAATACAAAGAAACATAAATCCCTCTAAGAATATATATATATAATTTACCAACAATGCCATTAATCATAAAAATATATGTGCACCATATTTTTTTTATGAACGTATAAATTTTATTTTGGGTCACATGTAGACTCAAACAGAATAGCAATATTGTATGTAGAGTTGCATAGTATATGGCTGCACTCAAAGTGAAATTTTTGATGTATATGTGGTTTAACTATTTGTTTTAGGTCTTCAGATATTGGAACAGTTACTACACAATATTGAAAATGATAAAGCTCGAGCACAAAGCTTTTATCAGACTTATTACACAGATATCCTGCAGCATTTATTTTCTGTCGTGACAGATACATCTCATTCAGCTGGTAGGTTTTATGATTTTATATAAAAATGTTGTAATTTTTTAATTAAATGTGTTAACTGAGAGAAAGAGTTAAAATTTGTATTGTTGATCAAAAAGTGAGTAAATGTGTTATTCCACAATTAAAAAGTATTTGAATAATAAACAAGGTAATGCTGACAATCTTACAGCTTGACAACCAAGATGTTTATTTTATATATAAATTTGTAAAATCTATGCATATATTACAAATGCAAATTAAATTAAAATTTATCATAAAATTTTGGAAAATAAGAATTTTGTATGTGTTGCTCATCACTAAAATTTTTTTGATTGTGAAGATTGCAATATAATCTTTTATCTTCTGCAGGTTTATCTATGCAAGCTACTATATTAGCTTACATGTTCAATCTTGTAGAGAGTGGAAAAATTACTGTGCCATTAAATCCAGTTGAGCAGGCATCAGGGCAAAATAATATCATCTACACCCAAGAGTTTGTAGCTCATCTCTTGAAAACTGCTTTTGCGCATTTATCTGAGTAAGCTATTTTATAACATTTCCTTAATTGAAGTACCATTTAAACTAAAAGGTATTTTTAAGCTGAATAAAAGAAATCAGATATAATAAAAGTAAAATAGTAGCTGTACCTCTATTGATTTCCCCCCTTTTATCTTTCCAGTGCTCAAATCAAAATCACTGTACAAGGCTTCTTCAATTTAGATGAAAACATCCATGCTTTCAAAGAACATCTCAGAGACTTTTTAGTGCAAATTAGAGTAAGTTATCTTTTTAATCGTCTTTTTTAACGTGCTTTTATATTTGCTTCACCTGTTTGTCTTGGAATCTATGTTCTGATTGTTTGAAACTCAAACATATAGTTTTTTTCTTAATTCTCTTGTTGAATCTTTGGAATGAAATATACATTGCTTCATTTTACCAAAACACCTGAGAATAGATTTAGATGTCACAGGATTAAATAATTTCTTACAAACCCTTTAATACACAACATGTACTTTTATGTGTAATGCAAATGCAAGTTTCAGAGATAATTTTGAGCTCTTTTTTTGTGAAAATATCAATGACTTTACACATTCTTCTGTATTAAATATTTCAAACTTAACTCTTCTTGATTCTAAAAAATGGTGCATTTGATTCATCAATTAATAAATAATAGTTTATAAAACATGCTTTTATTGTAGATCGAGCTTAAAAGTTAAGAATAAATTACAGTTTAAAAAACACGTTTTTATAGTTAATCAAAATAAAAAGTAAAAAATAATTATTTATATAAGAATAAAATGATTTAGGAGAAAATTTAATGTCATTGTGATAAAAGTGTGGGGTAATTTTACTACATTTTTACACTAACTCTGCATTTCGGAATAGAACTAGTAAGAAATTGTAACAATTGTCTAGTGAAGTGTTTTTATATATAATCTATTGCTAATATTAAAAATCAATTTGTTTTCTTAATTTCTTAAAATTTATGAAAGTATTTGATTGCAATTATTCGTATACTAAAGAAAATTAGAACAATTTTAGATTAATTATTTATTATATAAGTTATTGTTATGTATAAATTGAATTTCAATGCATTTGACCCCTTCCCAAATAAGATATCTACTAGATTGTTTTTTTAGCAAGGGAGAGGGGTCCACTGTTTCTTATACAAAAGAGTTGTTAACCTTTGATTGAAACAAAAGCTTGCAATTAAAATATAAAAAATGTTAACATATATTTAAAACAATTTATTGCAGGAGTTTGCAGGTGAAGATGACAGTGACTTATTTCTTGAAGAAAGGGAGGCTGCGCTACTGGAAGCTCAAGCAGAAAAACGAAGAATCGATAAATCGGTCCCTGGTATTCTCAATCCGCATGAAATTGCAGAAGAGATGCAGGACTGATAAAGAATGTACAGACACTCAAAATTACGACCTGTAATACAGCATTGTTGCGAATTCAGAACATTATATCTTTGCCATGTTCTCATTTTCTTCATCATATGTTTGAATTCAGAATTTAAGTTATATTTGTGGGAGAAAAACAACCTTGTTTCGTGTGTGGAATTTTTAGGACAGTATGTGTGTTACTGCATATTTGAGGAAAGAATGCAAACATCATGCCCATATTTTGTAGATAATCAAACGTCAATTTTAAGTTTTGCAGCAACTGGTGCTTGAATGTGTAAAATGCTATGTGCATTTATCTCAGTTAAAAGGTTTAAAATATTTGATTGTCTGTGGCTGTAAATAAACATCACTTCATGTTTGCAAATGAATTGAATTCTTCCAAAAAGAAATCTCATCTTAAATTGTTTGTGAGAATGACTGTAAGAATGGAGACATTTTGTCTTCCTGATGTTTGTTCCATGACCATAAGTAAATAAATTAACTTCTATAACACTTGTTTAATTATCGATGCACACATGTTGAATCTTAAATTTCAATTCCGTTGAAAAATTCTTAATTTTCTCTGAACTTTTATTTGATGATAGAATGGTGGAAGCTAGGTGTTTGTTTTGCTGTATGAAAGTATGCTTTGGATAATTTCTTAATCTACCATTTTCAATGTGTTTGTACATTTTAATGAAACTAGATATTTTTCTCCAGTGACATTTTAAATAGTAATATTTCTATCAGCTTAAAGTGTTTGTATATGTGTGAAAAAGATAAGCACCAATTTTTTACTTGTCTCATTACTGAATTGTGTGTACGGAATATTTTATTGGTATGAGAGTATCACTATGTCACTTTCAACTAAAAACATGACATTCATCCTGTATGATTGGTACTTCAGGGTGTCAATAAATTATTTCTCAGATTTCATGAGTGAAGGGGGGGGAGGACATGTTATTTCTCTTATACTTAATTTTTAATTTGCTTTTGTTCCCTCCCCTTAGATGAACTTTTCATTAAAGCAGTTTTTTCCCTCCGGTATGCTAAACTTGTTCTGTCAAGTTCATTATTATTCTAATGACCCAATTGATTTTTTAAAAAATGAGTGTTTGAGAAAACTACATGATGCTACTGATATAATTGTGTGGACACCCTGTATTCTTGCATCAGTGTTAAATTAAGTTTGTTTGAGTGGTAGAGTAAATGCCGTTCATAAGTTACTAAACAGCTAATGCTAGTTGCTGCTAATTTACCCCTGTGGGGTATATTTATAAAGATACATTCTCCTTTAAAAGGAAAACTAGCTTCTTTCATTTTCATTTGCCATTATTTTGTTTTTATTTCCATTTCTCAACCGCCATATGTTTTCAAAAAAAGATGCTTATCTATTTCTGATAATTTCTTTCATTTTTGAATATTTCTTTTGCCTTCCCTAGTCATTTTTGATAATTACAGTGTAAAACGGTTTCAGCAAAAAAGTCTGGTTTTTTCTCTTCACTGAGTTTTCCCAACAGCTTCGAATTTTTGAAAAGGTAACTTAATGCCATGATTCTATTTCTCTGCTCTTTCAAGCTGATTAAAATGTACACTAAAGTTTGAGATAAGTAACTGGTCTACTAAATTTCCAAATGTCATGTGTTTAGTTTAATTCTTTTTTGTAAAAGATATTAAACATAATAAAAACTTTATTTGAGAGTCTTCAGTAGTCCTTTCTTTGTACAGTACTATAATTTATGTATATAGTCCTGTGGGTGCGTGTTTGGCGGGCTATGTAGATATAAATTGTTTTTAATTGTTCTCAAAATACCTTAATACTTTCATTGTTTTGGAACCTTTATTAGATCAGGAATATGTTAATATTTATATAAATATTTACTTAACAATTTTTAAGTCAGAAATTCTAACTTGAGGATTTTGTTGTAAGATAGAGACACTTTTTAGAAGATAAGAATTTCAATATTGCATAATTGGTTTGTGATTATTTGATTTGTAGAATATAAAATGACCATCTGTATGCTAGAGTTAAATAAATCATTAATACAAAGTGTCAAAAGAATTGTAGATAATGTAATTTTAAATTGTATAATAGAATGGGAAGGTCAGATAAATATTTTTAGCTTAAGATAGGAGAAAATTATGGTGAATTTATATATATAACAATGTGTTCCTTGATTACAATATTTTTTTTTACAATAAATGGAATTTTAGCTCCTTTAATTCCCCCTAATATTAAAATGCCATTCACATATTTTGGGTGTAATTTTTTCTTTTATTTTAGCCAGACATACATTTTAGTTTAAAAATTGATCAGTCATATGGAATATTTTTTTCAAAAATGTAAAACCTATTTTAACTCTGATGAGGAAATCTATTGATTGTTTTTATTTATAAATGAGATAAAAATCGCAGTTTGATTATTTTACAATCACATGTCTAATTTTTGGATATCTAAGATTAGGTTGTAAAATTCATTGTGGAAATTTTGTTCAATTACTGTGGAAAATTTGTCTTTAGTTTGCTGGATTTAATTGAAAATGTTAACACTTTTTTCCCCCAATGTATTAATGTACAAAATTAATGATTTCGAAGTACTTTTCATAGTTTTGCTGTGATTAAATCGTTTATAGGAAAAATATTAAACAGAATAAGATATATACAGCAAGGCAAGCATTATGCATATTTCTTAATCAGATTAACAGTTCATAGTAATACAGAATAAAACGTTTTGAGTTTATCTAATGTGAAAAATACCTAACAGAATTTACTGTTAGTCTTGAAAAACATTAAAATTCTGTTCGCCTTTTGAAAATATGATAGAATCAATTGGATTTGCAACTTTTTCTTTGATGATTTTGTAGCAAAACTATCACCCTTCTGAAGTAGTGGTTTTTACCCAATTGTGACACTTTGGATCGGTTATGCAACGATTTCTATCTGAGTAATTAGATATAATAATATGAGTTGGATTCATAATTGAATGACATGACCTGCATTATTTAATAACACATAGTATTGAATTATGTATTCCATTCACAGGACTGATGTATACAATTTATGTAGTTATCAGGTAGAAGCAATAAAGTGAATTTTATTTATAGTGGTGGCCTAGAGTGGTTATGGTCACGAATTTAAGCACTACATGTCATGAGTTCCAGCCTTAGTACCCCTAAAGATTTACTGTGTTGAGGGGCTTATACATGTTAAATCTGTCAAGGCTCAAAGTTCCCTGGACATGGTTTGGTAGGAGAAGGGGATGCCAGCTCAGGTTCATCGCCAACAACCCTCTTGTTACTTAATAGTGCGATTTTAAGGTTCACTTTTTGCAAAACGTAAAAGAGCCTGAACTAAATGCAGAGCATCTCATTTTGGCGCAGCACTTTTTAAAATTTTGGTGTAAGATTTCTTTTTTAGACATTGGGTGAAATATTGACGAATTTTTTTTAATCTTTCATCTTTTTCTTGCACATCTTCGCGGTTGGAAACTATCATTGCCGACTTTCTGTAACGCATTGTAGTAGCGTTGGTTTGTTGTCATATCGGGTTTATTGAAGACATCTTAAGAATTGAGTTTCATCTTTTATTTTGAAGCACACATAGTGAAACTGGTCAATCACTATATTTTACATCTATTTGTTAGAAACACGTAAGCAGACACATATAACAGAAGCGACATCTTGACGGACACAACATAGAAAGCGTTGCAGCAGGCTGATTACATGATGAAGGCAGGTAGACAAAAAAAGAGCGATTACACAAGATTTTTTCTCTTTATATCAGCAGTGCAAGCGCGTGATGATTACGTAATCGTAGTTCTGATTGGATAGAATGGGCGGGACAGGGATTTCGGACTAGCCGATTACGATTAAGATTACAATGTTAATTTTAAACCAAAGAGTTATTTTAAATATTAGTACAAAGAGTTAATAAAAAGGATACTGTAGGGAATTATTATATATACATCTACTGAAGCCTATATATATATCTCACTATTAAAATTCGTAGGTAAACAAAGGTATCGATGTATGAATGTTTCCATATTTTCTCACGAACTACACGACGCAGAAACTCGCCGAAGGCACCAAAATTTCGGGAATGATCCGTTTTGATCATTTATATTCCAATTATTATTAAAAACCTTAAAACGCATAATTCATGCCATTTCTCACCGCCAGGTGAAAATTCTGAACTTCCTTTTTTTTTTTCAGACGTTTTTAAAACGCGATCTAATTTTTTCATGAAACTCACAAAAAATAATTACAGATTCGTAAAGATCATTTATTTCGCCATGATATGCTGTAATTTATTTTACAAAGTAATTATATTTTGTATTTTTTACAATTTTTTTTAAAAATGAGTCGAAATCGGTTCCTTTTTTTAATACGAATTCTAAGTTATTCCGCTTGCACTTTCTTTCGCGTTAATGAAAAAAAAATATTTTTACACTAAAAAGTTAATGCTTTTCTCTTTTAGAATCAGTCATTTAAAAAATTTAAAGTCAAAAACTTGGTTTTTTTTACGATTTTTCAAAAACTACTCAAAATTTTATTTAAATACTTAATAACTTCTTTATTAATAAAAATAATCTTACGAACAATATTATACGTAATCTGTACAAAGATTGATAAAATATCTTAAAAATTACGGTTTACAAAAAAAATGTGTTTTTCAATTTTTTTCTCTTTTGCGATAAATATATAAACATTACTTTTTTTTAAAGTTTTTTGTTTAAAAATTACCGTTGTTTGTAATTGATATATGAAGTTTGAAGGCATTAACTTAAAAATGAACCCCGAAAAAAATCTTTTTTTTTTATCGAAATGGGATATTGAAAAAAATCTACCTTTATTTTAAAGCTCAATTCAATGCTTTTCCCTGAAGAAACCGACGGCACGTTAATAAAACGGTAGTTCCCATGCATTTATTCTTCAAAGTGTTTTTCAACGTGTATTTGACGATTTTCTTCCATTTCAAGTGCATTTATTCTTAGTTTTTATTATTTGACGCTTTCATTCAATTTCAAGTGTGTGTGTGTGAAGATATTTATTCGATAATTTTGCCGACATCAAGATTTTCTTCAACACTATTATACATTTATGAAAGTAATATTCAACAAGCAAGACGTTGTGCGCAAAAGTTTACCGTGAGTTTTTATTTCCATTGTTTTTTACAAACTCTCAGTGATTGTGAAAATATATTTTGAAACTGCTAATGTGACTGTGATACGATATTTTTTAAACTTGTACAACTGCTACTAGTGACATTTTATTCTAGACTTTAATCCTTTCATAGCGTATTAATTTTTTTTTATGTTGAAATATTTTACTCGTATATCATTTTAAGTGATCTGCTAATATTTGTATATTTTACGTATTTTGGTTCAATGGACTATATTCATGACAATCACATGATAAAGGGAAACACGTGTTCTCCATTGCATT